>OZ020191.1:79445337-80045337 GCA_963971165.1 Philopedon plagiatum | reverse complement strand
CACAACAGAATGTCCAAAAAGTCTTTGTATGGGGAAATATCTTTGCCAAATTTAATTTTAGGGAAATGAATTGACTCCCTTTTAAAGTAACCTGAACGATTCGAAAGTACATTTTATACCTTTCGGCATGTGGGTGATTCTGTATATGCCTACAGGGTGTCCGAAAAGTCTTTATATGCGCAAATAACTTTGTCATAAGTACGAAGATAAAATTAATAGGGTCGGTTTTCAAGAAAATCGAAAATATTTAAATTACCATGTGTCGTGTTGTGTTGTGTTTTTATGTATGTATACAGGGTGTCCGAAAAGTCTTTGAATGGGCAAATACCTTTGCCTTTCGTACAAATAGTAACTCGATGGTCGGATTTAAAGCAAATCGTAGGTATATATTTGCATTTCTATGTGTACGGATTTATATGTTTGTATACAGGGTGTTGGAAAAGTCTTAGTTTGGAATGGGCAAATACTCCTATTAGTACTTAGATAAACATTATTAGGTCGAATTTCAAGTAAATCGAATATATTTGTATTAACATGTGTTTATACTTGTACGTGTGTATACAGGGTGTCCGAAAAGTCTTATTATTTGCAACTCCTTTTATTAGGATCAAAATAAACTTAATTAAGGCGGATTTCAAGAAAATTGTCTATATTTGTATTACTATGTGTTTATGCTTGTGCGTGTGTATACAGGGTGTCCGAAAAGTCTTATTATTTGCAACTCCTTTTATTAGGACCAAAATAAACTTAACTAAAGCGGATTTCAAGAAAATCGTCTATATTTGTATTACTATGTGTTTATGATTGTACGTGTGTATACAGGGTGTCCGAAAAGTCTTAGTATTTGCAACTCATTTTAATACGACCAAAATAAACGTAATTAAGGCGGATTTCAAGAAAATCGTCTATATTCCTATTTAAACGTGTGAGTGTTAGATTGAATGTATACAGGGTGTCCAAAAATTCTTGGAATGGGCAAATACTCCTATTAGTACTTAGATAAACTTTATTAGGTCGAATTTCAAGCAAATCAAATATATTTGTATTAATATGTGTTTATGTTTGTATGTATGTATACAGGGTGTCCGAAAAGTATTTTTGTTGGCAAAAATAGTTTCTACGTGTAGGTGTTTGTATGTATGTAGCGATGGGGTCACGAAGGGCGGTCTATTCTCCATCATCAGTCCGAAGGAGTGTGATATCTTCCTTAATACTTGGCCTAGAAACACGAAATTTTCAGGGCATGACAATGATGATATTACCGACCTTATAGAGCCCCCTCGGGGGGCGATTAGGCGGTCTATCCGTACTAGTTCAGATTCTTGTTGTACTTGGAGATATTTTTACTAATTTCTTCCTAAGTTTTGAAACTTCTGATGATACTGAGAGCAAGGGTTTAACAATATTTTTAAATTTATCAGATCTATTTCCTTTTAACTGTCCACTATCCCTCCGGTAAACCTTTGTTCGTAAAATAATATCTTTGTATTGTTCCTCATTTTTTCGGAGTTATTAAACGTCAAAGTCGAAATTTCTGCGATTTCCTATGATATCGATTACAGGTCGCAAAAGTTAAGTAAATCGATTTAAATTTTTGGAGGTTGTAGAGGACCGGGAGCTTCAGAACCCTATTGAAACTGGAGGTATTCGGAAAACGGGAAGTAATTCTTTTGAATTTTTATATGTCGAAAAATGCCGTTTGCAGACCCCTCTTTGGCGCTTTATAACTCGAAGCCGGAACATCGGACAGAAAAACGAATTTGAACATAAAACTAAAGAATCTCAAATACTTTCTTTTTGCAATACATTTACCTATACCTGAAACGACTGGATATTGGAAAAATTTGGGAAAAAGTGGAAATTACGATTTTTCATGCAAATTTTTGACGGTTTTAATTTTTTTTCGGGGTCAAAATGGATCCAAATCGAAATCTCATGTACATTATCGGGAAAGAGCTCGCCGAAATACGTGATAAATGTATTTTTTGGTTCCTTCATTCCTAATAGGAAAGGAGCAATCGAAAATTAAATTTCGGTTTTTAACCATTTTTTTTTCATGACATCTCTACATTCGATCACTCTATATCTTTTCCAGTCGAACTTTTTCAAGACTTTTTCCACGCTATCCCGTGGGGATATAATCAGGCTTTAAAATGAATCCCGAATGGGTGATCCAGGACCGGATTCAGGAGGTAAAAACTCATTTTTTCTATTTTTTTCAACCAAAATTCATCTTTAAATGGCATTATTATATATTATTTCTCTTATTTAACAGCTCTTTTTTGGATTATTTTCTTCCCTTATCATCTGAGAACACTCCTAATAAATAAATAACTTTTTTTGCATCGGTGCAGGAAAAATTTTAAAAAATACATATTATATTAAATGCCTTGCCTTGGAAAACCAATTGAACGGACTCTCTTTACATCGAAATTAAAATATGACCTGTCAAAATGACATGAAAATACCAGTTTTTGTTGCAATATTGGAAGGTTCCTGGACCGATTTCGGCTTGGAATTTACTTGGAATCGGTTAAATGGACATTATATTTGTCATTCCGGTACATTTCATTGGACGATTTAAGCATTAGATACCAATTTTATTGATTTTGATGAGGCCCTGCAAATGGATTTCAAAATCGGTTTTATACGGAGAAATGTATTAAAATATGAAGTGTCAAAATGTCGCAAAAAGGCCAGTTTTTCTTGCGAGAATTTTAGGGTTTCTGGACCGCTTTAGGCTTGAAAAATACCGGCCAACGCGTCTAAAGACCTTCCAGTGTCGATTCCGGAACATATAATTTGAAGTACGCATTAAATACCATATTTAACGATTTTTCGATGACGCTGCAAAGCATGATAGAAAGGTATTATTCCATTAGGTTATATACGGGGTAAATCACAATGACTGATGATTTAAATTTTGCTTAGATTTGTTATTAATTGAGAACGGCTTATTCGATTGAAAAGAGTGATGTGGCAATCGAAAGGGGAGGAAGTAAGCTATTTTCTTATTTGAAAATAATTTCGACATTTCATTGGCATGACGACGAAAAATTTGCTATTTCCGATATTTATTGAGTTGGAGAGTTGAAATTTGATATGTGGGAAGAATTCGGTCAATCATTCAAAATTATATGTGTAAATTTTGATCCGCATGGTTTCTATAGCAACGATTAAGGATAAAGTTGACAATTTCTAAGTCACGCACGGCTGATCTGATTGAAATGAGTTAGGTGGCAATCGAAAGGGAACGAAGTAAGCTACTTTTTTATGTGAAAATAATTTTGACATTTCGTTGCCATGACGACGAACAGTTTGCTACTTCCATTATTTATTGAGTTGAAGAGTTGCAATTTGATATCTGGGTAGAAGTCGGTCAATCATTCAAAAATATTTTTATAAATTTTGATTCCGATGATTACCATAGCAACGATTGAGTATAAAGTTGATAATTTTTAACTCGCGAACGGTTTATCCGATTGAAACGAGTAAAGTGACGATCGAAATGTTAGAAAGTACACTATTTTTTTATGTGAAAATAATTTTGACATTTCGTTGCCGTGACGATGAACAATTTGCCAATTTCGTTATTTATTGAGTTGAAGAGTTGAAAACTGTTATATATGTCTACAGGGTGTCCGAAAAGCCTTTGTATGCGTAAATATCTTTGTCATTAGCACGAAGATAAAATTAATTGAGTCTTATTTCAAAAATTTTTATTCCTAGGTGTGGTTGTTTATTTGTTTCTATGTATACAGAATGTCCAAAAAGTCTTTGTATGCGGAAATATCTTTGCCATTAGTACGAATATAAACTTAATTCAGTGGGTTTTCAAGAAAATCGAAAATATTTAAATTACTATGTGTCGTGTTGTTTTGTGTTTGTATGTATGTATACAGGGTGTCCGAAAAGTCTTAGTATGGGCAAATACTTCTACTAGTACCAAGATAAACTAAATTAATTCGGATTTTCAGTAAATAGACTATATTCCTATTTAAACCTGTGGGTGTTAGTGTGTATGTATACAGGGTGTCCAACAAGTCTTGTGATGGGCAAATACTCCTATTAGTACTTAGATAAACTTAATTAGGCCGTATTTCAAGCAAATCTAATATATTCGTATTAATATGTGTTTATGTTTGTATGTATGTATACGGGTTGTCCTAAAAGTCTTAGTATGGGCAAATACTTCTGCTAGTACCAAGATAAACTTAATTAATTCGGATTTTAAGTAAATTGACTATATTCCTATTTAAACGTGTGGGTGTTAGTGTGGATGTATACAGGGTGTCCAAGAAGTCTTGGGATGGGCAAATACTCCTATTAGTACTTAGATAAACTTAATTAGGTCGTATTTCAAGCAAATCGAATATATTCGTGTTAATATGTGTTTATGTTTGTATGTATGTATACAGGGTGTCCAAAAATCTTGGAATGGGAAAATACTCCTATTAGTACTTAGATAAATTAGGTCGGATTTCACGCAAATCGAATATATTTGTATTAATATGTGTCTATGTTTGAATGTATGTATACATGGTGTCCGAAAAGTCTTTTTGTTGACAAAAATAGTTTCTACGTGTAGGTGTTTATATGTATGTAGCGATACGGTTACGAAGGGCGGTCTATTCTGCATCATCAGTCCGAAGGGGTGTGATATCTTCCTTAATACATGGCCTAGAAACACGAAATTTTCAGGGCATGACAATGATGATATTACCGACCTTATAGAGCCCAGTCGGGGGGCGATTAGGCGGTCTACCCGTACTAGTTATAGACCGCGAAGCGGTATATATACCTCTTGGTCAACTTTGTCTGTCGGTTGTCGCAGACTTAGACATTTTCAATGTTTTTCTCGAAAACGGTTAGTGCGGCAGCGATTAAATTTTCTGGGTTAATAGAGGGATAGTGCACCTAGCTTCGACAAAAAATTCAGTTATACAGGGTGTTGCGTTTCGGAGTTATTAAACGTCAAAGTCGAAATTTCCGCGAATTCGTATGGGATCGATTACAGGTCGCAAAACTTAATTAAATCGATTTATATTTTCGGAGGTTGTAGAGGACTGGGAGCTTCAGAACCCTATTGAAAATGGCGGTATTCGGAAAATGGGAAGTCATACTTTTGAATTTTTTTATGTCCAAAAATGCCGCTTGCAGACCCATCTTTCGCAGTTAATAACTCGAAGACGGATCCTCGGAGCGAAAAACCATTTTCCCCAGGAAACTTTAGAATCTCAAATTGCTTTTTGCAATACATTTACCTATACCTAAAACGTCTAGAACTTGGAAAAATTTGGGAAAAACTGAAAATTACGATTTTTCATGCAAATTTTTGACGGTTTTTAATTTTTTTTCGGGGTCAAAATGGATCCAAATCGAAATCCTATGGGCCTTATCGGAAAGAGCTCGCCGAAATACGTGATAAACGTATTTTTTAGTTCCTTCATTCTTAATAGGAAAGGAGCAATCGATAATTAAATTTCGGTTTTTAACCATTTTTTTTCATGACATGTCTACATTCGATCACTCTATATCTTTTCCAGTCGAACTTTTTCAAGACTTTTCAACGCTATCCCGTGGGGATATAATCAGGCTTTAAAATAAATCCCGAACGGGTGATCCAGGGCCGGATTTAGGAGGTAAAAACTCTTTTTTTCTATTTTTTTCGGCCAAAACTCATCTTTAAACGGCATTATTATATATTTTTATTATATATTAAGAGTTCTTTTTTTGTTTATTTTCTTCCCTCGTAACTGAGAATACTCTATACTAATTAAAATTGCATATTTTTCGTTAAAGTTATAACTAAATGGTTTTTTTTGTATCGGTGCAGAAAAACTTTTAAAAAGTACATATTTTAAAAGTCTTGCCTTGGAAAAACAAATGAAACGGACTCTTTACATCGAAATTAAAATATGACCTGTCAAAATGACATGAAAATACCAGTTTTTGTAGCGATATTGGAAGCTTCCTGAACCGATTTCGTCTTGGAATATACATGGAAACGATAGAATGAACATTATATTTTTAATTCCGGTACATTTCATTGGACGATTTAAGCATTAAATACCAATTTTATTGATTTTGCTGAGACCCTGCAATTGCATTTCAAAATCAGTTTTATACGGAGAAATGTATTAAAATATGAAGTGTCAAAATGTCGCAAAAATGCCAGTTTTTCTTGCGAGAATTTAAGGTTTCTGGACCGTTTTGGGCTTGAAAAATACTGGCCAGCGCATCTAAAGACCTTCCAGTGTCGATTCCGGAACATATAATTTGAAGAAGTACGCATTAAATACCATATTTAACGATTTTTCGATGACGCTGCAAAGCATCATAGAAATGTATTATTCCATTAGGTAGTATACGGGGTAAATCACAATGACGGGTCTGATTTAAATTTTGCTTAGATTTGTTGTTAGTTGAGAACGGCTTATTCGATTGAAAAGAGTGATGTGGCAATCGAAAGGGGAGGATGTAAGCTATTTTCTTATTTGAAAATAATTTCGACATTTCGTTGGCATGACGACGAAAAATTTGCTATTTCCGATATTTATTGAGTTGGAGAGTTGAAATTTGATATATGAGAAGAATTCGGTCAATCATTCAAAATTATATGTATAAATTTTGATTCACATGGTTTCTATAGCAACGATTAAGAATAAAGTTGACAATTTCTAACTCACGCACGGCTGATCTTATTGAAGCTAGTGAGGTGGCAATCGAAAGGGAACGAAGTAAGCTACTTTTTTATGTGAAAATAATTTTGACATTTCGTTGCTATTTCCATTATTTATTGAGTTGGAGAGTTGAAATTTGATATCTCGATAGAATTCGGTCAATCATTCAAAAATATTTGTATAAATTTTGATTCCGATGATTACCATAGCAGCGATTGAGTATAAAGTTGGTCATTTTTAACTCGCTAACGGCTTATCTGATTGAAACGAGTGATTTGACAATCGAAAGGCAAGGAAGTAAGCTCCTTTTTTATGTGAAAATAATTTTTACATTTCGTTGCCGTGACGACGAACAATTTGCTATTCCCGGTACTTATTGAGTTGGAGAGCTGAAATTTGATATCTGGAAAGAATTCGGTAAACCATTCAAAAATATATCTGGAAAAATCGATTCCCATGGTTGGCATAGCTACGATTAAGGATAAAGTTGACAATTAATAACTCGCGGACGCCTTCTGCGGTTGGAACGAGTGAGGTGGCTATCGAAAGGGATGTAAGTACACTACGTTTTTATTTGAAAATAATTTCGATTTTTGGTAGTTATGACGACGATCAATTTGATTTCTCCGTTATTTATTGAGTTGCAGAGTAGAATTTTCGCATCTAAATAGAATTCGGTCAATCATTGAAAAATATTTTTGCAATTTTCAATTTTGATGATTGCCATAGCAACGATTAGGGGTAAAGTTAACAACTTACAACTCGCGAACGGCTTCTTAGATTGAAAGAAGCGACGTTCATAATATGTATGCACAATTTTTTGTCATTGAGACATTAGTGGCGTGCCCGAAGGGCTCGCCACCAATCTTCATCCAGCTCGACCATTTCAGGAAGACGATGATATCAAATGTATGGTTCCAAGCCGATCGAAAGATGACAAGCTTAATTTAGTAGGGTTTCAGCGAAATCGTATATATTGTATTTATATGTAATAGGTGTTTGTATATATGTAGCGATACGGTTACGAAGGGCGGTCTATTCTGCATTATCAGTCCGAAGGAGTGTGATATCTTCCTTAATACATGGCCTAGCAACACAAAATTTTCAGTGCATGACAATGATGATATTAACGACATTATAGAACCCCTCGGGGGGCGATTAGGCGGTGACCGCCCGTTCCGGGACGGTCTCTATACCCCCCCCCCCCCCGTTGGCGACTAAAATGTATGTATGTTGTCCGTTTCGACGATTTCATATTTTCAATTTTTTTGATCGGAAATGGTTAGTGCGGGAGCACTGGGTTAATGTATAGTGTGCATGTATATGTGCATCTAGCTTCGATAAAAAATTCAGTTACACAGGGTATAGTGTTTCGGAGTTATTAAACGTCAAAGTCGAAATTTCCGCGATTTCGTATGATATCGATTACAGGTCGCAAAAGTTAATTAAATTGATTTAAATTTTCGGAGGTTATAGTGGACCAGAGGTTTCCGAACCCTATTGAAATTGGTGAGAACGGAAAAATGGGAAGTAATTCTTTTGAATTTTTTTAGGTCGAAAAATGTCACTTGCATCTTTGGCACCTAATAACTCGAAGACGGAACGTCGGACAGAAAAACGGTTTGACATGTCAAACTTTAGAATCTCAAATACTTTCTTTTTGCAATACATTTACCTATATCCCAAACTACTAGAAATTGGAAGAATTTGGAGAAAACTGGAAATTACGATTTTTCATGCAAATTTTTGACGGTTATTAATTTTTTTCGGCGTCAAAATGGATCCAAATCGAAATCCCATGTATCTTATCGGAAAGAGCTCATCGAAATACGTGATTTACATATTTTTTAGTTCCTTCATTCTTAATACGAAAGGAGCAATCGATAAGTAAATTTAGATTTTTTAACGTTTTTTTTTATGACAACTCTACATTCGAATCACTCTGTATCTTTTCCTAACTAATTTCTTAAAACTTTTTCAACGCTATCCCGTGGGGATATAATCAGGCTTTAAAATGAATCCCGAATGGGTGATCCAGGACCGGATTTAGGTGGTAACTACTCATTTTGTCTATTTTTCCCATCAAAACTCATCTTTAACTGGCGTTATTATTTCTCTTAATTAGCAGATTCTTTTGTGTTTATTTTGTTCCCTCATTATTTAACAACACTCCACACTAATTAAAGTTGCATATTTTTCGTTAAAGTTATAAATAAATAGGTTTTTATGCATCGGGGCACAAAAATTTTCTAAAAAGTACGAATTTTAAAGCCATGCCATGGAAATCAATTGATCAGATGGCGCTTTACATTGAGGTTAAAATATGACCTGTCAAAATTAACCGAAAATGCTGATTTTTGTTGCAAGATTTTAAGGTTCCTGGGCCGATTTCGGCTTGTAAAATACGGGGCAAGGCTTTTATAGACCTTCCAGTATGGATTCCGGGATATATCGTTTGATGAATTACCATTTAAATACCCTTTTTATTCATTTTTCGGAGACTGCAAATGCATTTTAGAATATCGGTTTGTTTACGTTTTGTAATGTATTAAAGTAGGAAGTGTCAAAATTTGGCTAAAATACCCGTTTTGTTGCGAGATTGGAAGGATTCAGGACCAATTTCGGCTTGAAATTTACCGGGCAAGGATTTTAGGGACCTTATCCTTTGGGTACAAATACATTACATTTCGTAATGTTCCAATTAAATACCGTTTTAATCGATTTTCCGATTACGCTACAAGGCATCGTTGGCATCGAAAAATTTGTTATATTATCCAAAAATATGCATTTTATTTCATAACCATGAGCGTGTATACCTTTTGGCTAATATATTAATTATTATTAAATAATTTTAATTTAATGTAAGGGAAGGAGTTGATTCGGACCCTTTTAAAGTAACCAGAACGATTGAAAAATACATTTCATAGCTGTCGTCATGTGGGTGATAGTATATATGTATATAGGGTGTCCGAAAAGGCTCTGTATGCGTAAATATCTTTGCTGTTAGTACGAAGAAACACTTAATTGAGTCTGATTTCAAAAACTCCGATCTGATTCCGAAAACTCTTTGAATGGGCAAATACCTTTGCTATTTGTACAAAGATAAACTTAATTGAGTCGGATTTAAAGCAAATCGTATATATTTGCATTTCTATGTGTACGTATTTATATGTTTGTATACAGGCTGTCCAAAAAGTCTTGGTTTGAACAAATACTCTTAGTACCAAGATAAACTTAATTCAGTCGGATTTTAAGTAAATCGACTATATTCCTATTTACATGGGCAAATACTCCTGTTGGTACTTAGATAAACTTAATTAAGCCGGATTTCAAGCAAATCGAATATATTTGTGTTAATATGTGTTTGTACGTGTATACAGGGCGTCCGAAAAGTTTTAGTATTTGCAAATCCTTTTATTAGTACCAAAATCCCTTTATTAGTACCAAAAAGTCGGATTTCAAGAAAATCGTCTATATTTGTATTTATATGTGTGGTTATTTGTATATATGTACACAGGGTGTCCGAAAAGTCTGTTTTTTGTGTTTCAAGACCTTGAAAATATTTCGCTTCTGGGGAGCGGACGACCTTGGGAAAATACGTATCTGGGGAGCGGACGACCTTGAAAAAATGTTTCTATGTGTAGGTGTTTGTATGTATATAGCGATACGGTTACGAAGGGTGGTCTATTCTGCATCATCAGTCGAAGGAGTGTGATATCTTCCTTAATACATGGCCTAGAAACACGAAATTTTCAGGGCATGACAATGGTGATATTACCGACCTTATAGGGCCCCCTCGGGGGCGATTAGGCGGTCGACGCATCTAGTTGGAAAACATCCTGTTTAAAAAAACAGCCTGTTTTTTGAAATAAGCACGTAAATAGGTAGAAAGCTTAGGACACGTCGTTGTTTTATGATGTCAGCTACAATACTAAATAGTTTTGAAGTTTCATGGTAGGTATTACACAAGTATCAAATTTGCTGCGATATCTGCCTTTACTAATATCATTGTCTTTTACAATGACTACAAATCCATACCTATATTTCCAACATTCGGAACTACTATGTTTGAATGAGTCGAATGACATATCTGTATTGACGTGATCGTCGTAAATATGTTTCAAGTTTAAATCGTCTTGCTTAAACAAAATTAATTCGTTAGCATTATCACGAATAAGCTGGTTGGGTGTTTTTGAATATGTTTGATATGAAAGATAAAATGAGTCAATCGCATTGTGACGACCTGTACAAAAGTAGTCTCTTATTTTATCTTGCTTTTCACAGGCTACATCGCCAAAAATTAAAAACTGATTCAGGTTTAGCATTGGTTGGATCTATAAGTTCATCGTTATCACTGTATCCGAAATAGCCCGATTCAGAATGCTTTAGGACAAGCTGAAAAAATTCATATTTTTCTTGTTAAAGAGATTTCGAATAAACATACACATTTCTAAATCCTAGCCCGTTGGGATCTATCAAAAACTAATCACAACATTGGTTTTTCCACAATTGCTTGGGCCACATATTATTGCTCTAATAGTATTTGGTAAAAGTTGCCCATGTTGCCATTATTCGATTTTTTCTTCATCAAATCGAAATTATAAATTTTTATATCGAACTTCTGTTTCTCACCTCTCATTGCTAGAAGTACTCCGTTTACTATCCGACTACTTCATTCGTAATGAAGACAGCTAAGGGTGCGGGTGTTTTAAATACAGTTATTAACCGTCTACCACTCGAACTTCATCTGCCAGGTTATTCATACTGTGATCCAGGTACTCGACTTAGCGAAAGATTAGCTTGTGGTGATCTTCCAAGAAATAAATTAGACGAGGCTTGTCTCACGATATTTCTTACGCAAACTCGAGTGATTTAAAACAACGTCATCAAGCAGACAATAAACTAGAAAACAGAGTTTGGGAGCGACTAAAAGCAAAAGATTCCAATGGTGGTAAAAGGTCTTCAGCTTGGTTAGTGACTAACGCGATGAAGTTAAAACGAAAATTATGTACGAGTAATAAGAAACCCTTATATTTGATCTTAAGTCAGCGTAGAAAACAATTAAAGCATATCGCAGGTGGTGGTGATGGTAGTAAGAAAAAAACTAAGTAAATTTCTTAAGACAGCACGAGTAATGATCGAGAGGGATGGTGTACGTAAAAAAATATTCCCAGGGTCATAACAAAAAACTCTCCGTTATGGCATTTGTTGTTGGGGTTCTTGTTCTCATTATTTGTTCCATTCAGTGTTTCTACTACAGAAAGGGGCGGTGCGATACATGTGTAGGGTCAGATTTCGTGATTCTTGTAGGCATCTTTTTTTAAGGTATAAAATTTTGACACTGCTCCTTATTTATTTTGGAATCTGTTTGTATTGTATACAGGGAGCATAAGGGCGAAATTCCCGCAACTTCTCAACACAATACGCGTCAGTCATATTTTCTTGGCTTGCCTATTCCTCACTCGGAGCAAATAAAGAAATCTATGACCTATGGAGCCAAGAGGGTTTTCAAGCATCTTCCTCTTGGACTAAGAAGGCTGCAACGTGAGAAGTTTAGGAGGGTATAAGGAGGTTTTTGGTCGGCAAGGCATATACACTGGAGAAGTTTTTTGGTGATCCACTGCAGTGACCTTGCTGATTAATCTGTAGTGTATTTTCTCATTGTTGTGGTTGCTTGGGTGTAAAAACCTTTTTTTTGTTTTACAATTATTGTATTCGACTGTTTTGTTTGTGGTAGACACGGACGGATGAAAACCTGAGCTACTGTGGTGCAAACATTACATTTACCACTCTAACTAGGCTTGATTGGTTTTCCCCTCTGCCTGTGTGTCAACATTTATAAATAATCTATGTCCTGTTGTAAAGTGTTTTATTTTATTTATTTATTTATTCATTTACGGCCGTAGCCACTTATAAGCATACAACGATTTTGGACAAGTTTGGTGTGCTTTGGGTTGTTACATGTTTAACTTAGTTTTGAATATGTTGCATGGTCGCTTCATTATCAGTTGTCTTTTGTGTTTTTTATTGTATACGATTTCATTTCATCGGTTTAATTTTAAGCGAAGAATTGTTATGATTAGTAGATATTAGTAGATTTGTCAACATGAATTGCCCTTCTTATGACAATAAAGTAGTTTTTGATTAGATTTGATATACCGCTTCCAAAAGTAGGGGGAATTCTCCCTTTAATTTCGATATTTGCTGGTCTAAGTGCCCTAGGTGCTTTAAGTGGTGGAGCTGCTGGTATCGCGAGAGCTGTAAATGATGCTAAAAATGCAAAAAATAAATTAAGCAAAACAAAACGTTACAATGAAATGATGGAAGCTATTGCTTTAGGTAAAAAAGGTAGTGGGACGTATTTAAAGAAATTAAAACCCGGATACGGTTTATATTTAAGGAAAATGCCAATAAATGTACCCAATCTACCTTTAACCGATCAAGATATTAAAAATTTCGTATCTCGATTAAATATTCCAAATTTTAGTGGTGTTTATGAGAGATACTCTACCAAAAACACCTAAATATACCGAATGTGGTGTTTTAAATTTAGATCAAAACACAGGAATCAGGACTCATTGGGTAGCTTATAATGGTATATTTCCATAGTTTTGGAAACTTAAACCTCCCAAAAAATTTATTAATTATATGAAAAATATGAAAATATTTTTTAACTGATCAGTACCAAAATTTCGGATCATCGAATTGCGGACATCTAGCATTGACCTTTTTCTATAATGAAACCTTATAAAAGGCAATTTGGAGTTATTTTGTATCAGTCATTTCGCAAACATTCACATTAAAGGGTCTAATAGAACTTGATCCAAGGTTCAACTATTCTCTATCCTTAATCTCGTTAAGCACTTTTGAACACAATTCCAAATATGGAGGTGGGAACAAACAAGATTTATTACGTGGAAAAAAAGCGAAGAAAAAGTATTGGAAATACCTGCCTGCCTGCTCTGACTTTTGAAGGTTGAGCCTTAACGAAAAACTTGAAATTAAAAAAGCGGCCGTTTTATACCGGAATTGAACGTAATTGAATTGAACGTAATTCAAAAAGTCGTGGTAAAAGTTACTTAAGGAAGTTTAATATAAATATTTACTCAAAATATGCTTAGCTTTGTGGTTGGGAAATAAAAAACCGTCTATTTTGTTTCTCTTGTGTTCTTTTTGGCGAAGATTCGCATTGGACAGTTAGTGGTGTTAGTGATTTGGTGCATTTAAGTGAAACATATTTTCTTACCCATCGCACAATACAATATCGGTGCTGTTTTTTTTCTTAGTATTTTACACGCACTAAGATTAATTTACGCAGCAGCACGGTCAGATTCTGATGTCACGAGCCGCCACTGGTGTCGGCATAGTTTACGTTAAAGGAAATGTCAAGGAACAATATTAAGGAAGCATTTATGTTTTTAAAGGATCTATACATTGTAAGTTTAGAAGTATTGGGAAATGTCCCAAATACAAACAAAACCGCTGTTAATCGTTTAAATCGTAACTTAGATATTTGGGTTTGTAGTTAATAGACTACATTTCCCTTCTCTCCAGACGCCCACGGTACGTTAGTACTTAGACTTGAAGTCTACGTGGGATGTCTTAGATAAAAAAAATCATATTTATTGAATAATTTTGTACGCAGTCTTTTACCTTAATAAATATAAAAAAACAAAAAATTAAGTTTTACTATAAATAATGGTTTTAGTAAGAAATTCGTCACTTACTCGTGATGAAAGCGGTCGACTTGACGGTTAAACTAGAACAGCATTTGTGTAAAATTCATAAGCTTAAAAAAGCGATAAAGTTCTATGAAGAACGAAAATATTAGTTAAAGTTTTTCAAGCCTTCAAATTCAAGATGGATGGCGTTCGGATGGGATAAAGCATTTAAATCACTTTTAAGATGCCCCGATACGTCTCAGGAAGCTAGTAAAATTGCCTAACAAAGTGTATGAAATTTATGACTATAACATCATTTTTAAAACATCTGATTAAGATGAACGAGTGGTTTTGAATACTATTGGTTATGGAAAAATTTATTTTTCCACTGACGAATTTGAAGAATTTTTAAGTACTTTTGACTGCTTCATTACCCATTGGGTGGATATATTTATGATCATTGGACACTTTGGTATTTCGTCGTAATGGTGATAAACGAAGTCTAAAGTTTGAACATGCAAATACAGATCAGTGCTTATTCCGATGGACTGAGAAGGTTATACGTTTATTTTCAACACATGTTTACGAACTGTATCAATTAGACTGTAAATGGTTTCCTCAATAAAAAACTAAAACCTACTAATCTGGTTTATTTCACCTAATCGAATATTAAAAGTAAAAAAACGATTTAAAAGAAAACAAGTTTATTGCTTGAAAAAAGCCAGTAAAAGATTATGCTGTGATATATTTAAAATGTCTTGCATTGTTAATTTTCTTTTATTAAGAATATCATAAACATGACAACAGTATATAAACAATAAATAAAATGTATGCGATAATTCAGTTAAACATAGTAAAAATACTTTCTATATTAAATTTTCCTTATAACGTCTTCAGATAGATTTTGATAGCGAAAATGCATTTTTCTATAAACTCTTCAGATAGATTTTGATAACGAGAAATCCACTCCCAGTCAACTTTATCTTGAAATTCTTCGATAAATTTTTCAGTTAGTTTTTGGTAATGAGGAATTCCTTTCCAGTTAACTCTCTTGAATTTTCCTCAGATAAATTTTGACCAAGATAAATTCATTCCACTCAACTTTATCAATTCTTCTATAAACTTTTCAGATAAACCTGCATATTTGGATACACGCATTCAATCAATAGTACTTCTGTTAAGATATTCACTTACTAAAACATTGATTGCAGAACATTCATAAAGCTTATACAAATCCCCTATTTATAGTTTAACAAAAATTTCATCGTAAATATAATTAGGCATTTTGTTTAACCGAAATACCTTTTATATTACAAGTATACCGTGAAACTGAAAAATTAATTTTACCTTTAATCATTATATTTTATTTAAAAGGTGGGAGGAACCTGGTTTCTTCGAGTATAGGTAATGACGATAACTCTAGTAAAAGTATTTAAAAAAGTAAACACAAAAATTAAAACTAAAAAAAAATTAAGACTTAAACCTAATATCCCATACCTCTAAAGCCAGCAGCTACCGAAAGTAAATACAAACAAAGAATAGCCGTTGTGGTCAGTCTTCACTCATGGAATTGCCAATGATTCCTTATACAAAGCTAGATCTCATGTTATTAGGTTAGGTTAAGCACATGTAGGAAAAACAATAGTAAGTTAAAAGAAAAACATCATTAATAAAAATAAGCTTTTAGAAAAGTGTGTTTTATTTATTTTTACCTAATGTATAAAAATTGGTAGATCAAAAGTTGTAAACAACAAAAATATGAGTTAACAGTTACAGATTTTTAAATTATTACAAAATGTCTAAGGTTATCTCAAATTATTAAAATAAATGTTAAAAATTTAATTAATTATGCATTCATAAAACGCTCGATCTTAGTCTGACCTCATCAAAGATTAATCTCTCTAAACACAAATATCAAACAAGGTCATACAAAGTATTAAATTTTTACGGTTTAATGATCAATAGTAAATAATAAAATAGGTTCTAGGACTGGTGAACAATGTATAAACATTTTTTTTTTAAACGGCTGTTTTTTGGAAAACCGTACTGTTTTTTGCAAATCCTCTGTTTTTTTTCAAAACCCCTGTTTTTTTAAACAGCCTGTTTCTTGAAAAGAAGACACCCTATTTGTGGAAAATTCTACTTCTAACTCTTCCTATCCTTTCCCCAATAACAACACTTAAAAATGTATAGTATATCTTGTAGGTTAAAAAATAATAAATACCATACACTAGTCTATAACCCTATCGTATACGAGTATAACATACCAGTTCCGGGTTCAAATTTCAGCTCAGAAAAAAAACTTTTTTATTTAAAACTAAACAATATCGTTGTTTTTGTGATTTTAAAGGAAAACCCCCGAAACAAATACTTGATATTAAAACGATTCTTGTAACATTAGCTAAGGCTTTTTCAACAAGTTTGTTCTCTTATCTACGGCTTTTTTTAAATTTCTTCTCTTGAAATCACCCTATATTAAGACCATTATAGGATTGCCTTGACTTTACAAAAAAAAATCAATACAGTTTAACCGATCTTCGACTTTTTTAGCCTACGTGTTTATTACTATTGTGATTACGTAACACCTTATACGCGTCATTTTTTATGTTTAACAGATGGACGTAGCTTAAATTAAATTTGTATAACCGTGACTTGTGTAATATTGTTGATTAATCGTATGTATGAAATTGTTAAAAGTCAAAGCAGTACGACTAAATAAATAAATTTCTAGAATTTAGTTGTTTTATTTCCATCTTTACCTTATACTTTCATTAATAATAAACACTTTATAGTATCTTCTCGGAAAAATAATACTACGGAAAAAAGTTTTTACCCCCCTTATTATTTTTTAGTCTATACCTAGCTAGGCAGGCCTGGGCTACTTCTTCCTATTTTAGCGAGTATCGTTGTATGTTAAACTGGGGCTAGGCAGGGCTGGGGCTAGACTGGATTTGTTCAGAATAATAGATATACGGGTATACCTGAACCAAATATCTAAGGAAAGTTTCCCACATTTACCACAATTCTGTACA
The DNA here is from genome assembly GCA_963971165.1 of Philopedon plagiatum. Classification (NCBI taxonomy): domain Eukaryota; kingdom Metazoa; phylum Arthropoda; class Insecta; order Coleoptera; family Curculionidae; genus Philopedon; species Philopedon plagiatum. Next base: position 80,027,961 of record OZ020191.1, on the reverse strand, counting down.
CTTATAAAATTACCGCTATGAATCTTATTTCGTCTAAGATCATTTCAGCAATTTCATTGCTTACAAGTAATATCTGTATTTTACTAGCGATAAAAACTGTTTTTTAGAACTCTTGATCGATCTTTCTTGAAAAACACTGCCCCCTGCCAAAAGGCTCGTTTAACAGTTAAAGGCTATATAATTTTTTTTATCTAATAGCTCTCGGCTTCTTTACATATGATTTAGAACGTAACTGTGGTCACTAGATAAACTAAGGCCTTTTTGGTCATGTTCCGATAGTTAATACATGTTCGTAGATTTGACATAAAATCTCTTTTGTGAGGGTACCTCATTCCGTTTACAGGGTAAACAGTCAAAAGGGCTTAGTAAGCTTAAATAAACCCGTTTTTTGAAAAACAGCACGGTAAACAAAGCTTCGCTAACGTCCTTGTTTTGATCATGTCATATGACAATTCTATTGCTTACAATTATTAGTACCTGTATTTTAATGGCGATAAAAAACTGCTTTTAGAACTCTTGATCGATCTTTATTGAACAACAACTACCCCCTGCCAAAGAGGTCTCTTAACCGTTAAAAACTAAATTATTTTTTTTTCTAATAGCTTTCGGCTTATTTACTGTTCATCTAGTGATCACGTGATTGCAGTTACGTTTTAAATAAAACGTAACTGCAATCACGTGATCACCAGATGAACTAAGGCCTTTTTGGTCATATTCCTATAGTAAATAAAGGTTCGTAGATTTGGCATAAAACCTCTTTTGTGTGGGTGTCTCATTCCGTTTACTGGGTAAACACAGTCAAAAGGGCATTGGTAAGCTTGAATAAAAGATGCAGCAGTCTTTACCCCAAAGTATATTTTACCTATTTTAGTACAACAGAAAAACTAGGCTAAAGTATTAATTTACAATTTCCAACGGGTTACACACTTTATCGCTAATCGCCATCTCGAATTTACCTTTAAACGGTTCTAGCGCTTCTGTTGGTAAATATTTTCAAAAAAATATCTCATATATAAGATACTAGCGCTTCTATTAGTAAATATTTTTTAAAAACTCTTTCACCATTCGATAGGTCTATTAAACCGCTATCAATAACCCAAATTTTACCGATCCACCCCGGTCATTAGGGCTTTAAACGCAAAAAACTAAAACTTTTGAACGGGTCTATTAATTGACGTCATTCATTTTTTAAATGTCTCATATCGGTCTTCTGAACACGTGACACCTTTCAAAGGCCAATTTTGACAGGTGACACTAGACAGATCTTAAATGACATTTGACATATGACGTTTGTATTGCTGACGTAAGCTTAGATACCACTGATTTTGATGACGTAATCTTGTTGATATAACTCAGCTGTGTCACAGATTTTGTCATGATAAAATTCACCCGGGCGCCGGGTGATGGTGAACATACTCTCTATATCTACTAACCAATTGTCATCCAGATTGTTCCCCAAGAAAGAATCAACATTTTTTTAATTAATTTTTTAACTAATAATAATTTATTTTAACAAGTATTAAAAAAACGTTGTAAATAGTATTTTTAAAAAAACTTCGTATTATTTGTGTAGTTTGCACCTAGAACAAAACATATTAATGTCATTTTAAAGTGTTACTAAAGACAAATTTTATTTATAGAGCCTTGAAAAAGCTTCAAGATAAAATGAAACGTCACTGCGGCAAATAAAAATAATTTTCCTTCGTAACTTAACCCCTATTCCAACTAAAAAGCTCTCCCAATATTATATACTATGAACAATGATCAAGCGAATCATTTATTTGCAGGAGTTAAATTTCTTACCTTAGTATATTTTAATAATAACCATTTCTAGGTGTAAGTAAATTTGTAATATATAAAATATATTAACTAAATTTAAAGATTGTTAGGTTTTAAAATGTTATGTTTTGTTTTTCTCCGCCCAAGTGTTAATTTATTTAAAAAAGCAATACAGATTATACTTTTTTAAACATTTATATATGAATCAATCAAAACAGATTCATGATACTTGTTAAAAAAAGTTCTGATTAAGGGTAGCTCTGTAGGATACATTTGAGTACGAGCAGAACTATATCTGTTGGATACGGGCATGTGCCCTGCTCCAATATTTAGTCCCACAGTGTTTCGTCAGACCAAATGAGGCGAAGAAGGCAGCGGATGATGCCAAGATGAGGTTTGCACATATTGATGGCGATCACCTTACTTTGCTCAACGTATATCATGCCTTTAAACAAAGTAAGTAAGACTTTCCATTATCTGTTATTTTTTTTAAGTAGGCGAGTTTTAATAACTCAAGAGTAATAATTGCAAGTGCCAGTCTTCATCCTACAGGATAGTGCGGTACATTCTACGTGTTGTTTAAAATTAAGTCGGTACGTAAAAGCCTATCATATTGTAATAAATTGTATAAAAGAAAATATATTTTACTACAATTTTTTTTAAATCGATATCGATATTTGGGAAACTTTTCCCTCTAGATTCTAGATTAATAGGTTGGAAAGTTGGTAGAGATGTACAATCGAAATTCAGGATGTTATAAGTTGGCTACCTTGGGACAAAATTAAGTATGATGAGTCGAAGCCACTGAGAAATTAAAAATATGACTAATACTTTCGGCGATATCCGGAGAAACTGATATAAAATATCATTTTTGTGTAAAAATTTTATACCGGTCCTCGTTATTTCCCACTAAAATTGCAAAACTATTACCACATTATGTGTGATGGTTGCATTCAGGACTCAAAATTAAGTTAAAGGCGTTTTTTTATGAAGAATAAAAATGATTTTCAAAAGATAAAGGGTGTTGTAATTGTTGTGAATCTGGCTTTTCACAATGCTTTTTTAACAAAAAAATGTGAAAAAATTGACCAAAATTAAGAATAACGAATTCTTAAAAAATAAATATAAATTCAAGGTGGAAAAAGGTTATGCGAAGGCTCCCTATTATTAGCATCGGATGGGGCTTCGACATACTCCTACGCTCGCAAGGCATCGACTGACGATTTCAAGTATTTCAACCGCCGCTGGATATTTATATCCATATCTAATTTGACTCGCCTAACAAGCCCTACATTTTTGCACAATTCCGTGATCTGGAGTGACATTGGTTATTAAAGCAAGACTAAAGCAATAAGGTCGAAAATGCAATAACCAACTGAAAACTAAAAACGGGGATATTACAGGGAAAAAAGGGAATTCAAAGTATGGAAATATTATATAAAAGTAGGAAAACGTGCCTAATATAATAACCTACGTACAGAAGTCGAAAAAACATCAGAGAACATAGGAAAATCGGGGAAATAAATATTGCACGTTGCAAACGACGCCGACGGCGCCGGCGCGGCGCTGCGATTGACTGAAGCAATTCCCACGCAAATTGTCTATAGATACGCGCGCTGCACAATGCAAAGCATCAGTTCCTTACTTGCAGTCAAGAAGGCTCCATCCCGAAGAAGCCAGCCAGCTGATCGCAGAATCACGCGCCGGAATTCACGAAATGGGACGACGATCTAGAAGATCCATTCGGACAGCTTAACTAGGACAAATATTGGACAATTCATCTGGGACAAAGTTTCAACTTTCAGAAATCATCAGGATACAGCAGAGTCCGTGAGATCTACCCAGTGAAACTTCAGGAGTCTCGTGCGCACCCGAGACGTCGCGAACTTCTTCAAGCATGTTAAGTCCGTGGTTCTTTATTGGTATCATCCATATACCAATTTGAATCGCAGACTTGATTTGGTTTGAGCCGGCTTGGTCCAGTGATGTAAAATACCTGGGAATGCTTCATGATCCCTAGTGGGCTGTCGATCATCCAGGGTACTGGCCAAGTTGGTAGCTAGCCTCACTTGTAAGTGTGAGTGAAGTGACCTACCGATAACATAAAAGAAAAGTTTAACATTTCTAGTGACGGGCGTGGTTCAGGCAAGGTTACTTCCCAACGCTCGGTAAGACCGCCAACAAAGGAGTTGGGGAGGTCAGGTAAGGGATAGTAACCGGGGTAGCCACAGTTCGTACCCTATTCAGCGGCAGTACTGTCCTCGAACTGGAGGTGGTATCCGGCCAATGATAGGATAGACATTCTTACCTTAACGCCTACGCCATTGGGGGAAATTAAAACCGACTTCGTAGAGATTACGCGTTGGGGAACGAACGCCGATTCTTAAAAAATACGCGCCTGGGGAACGTTCGACGTTGTCTCAGAAAATACGCGTCTAGGGAATAATCGGCGATACTCTTCAAAAAAGCGCGCATCTGGGAAGCGGGCAATCTTCCTCTCTAATTAGGGTACAGGGCAAAAGACGCTCAGAGTGATACGGTACATATAGAGACGCTCATTGAGTGAATAGAGATGCTTAGAAAGTGATTAAAATTAGTTAAAATAATTAATTAGGGAAGTACTGTTGCGTAGCAACGACGGTATGGCCAGTCATAGGGGTAAATTAGTTTAGAGTTCAAAGGTAACTATTTAGCTTTGTAAATAGGCAGATTAGGAATAACTCTCGAACAAACAATTACCAAGACTTTCCCTGTTATTTAAAGTCAAACAAAAATAACTGACAAAATATACAAGAGAAAAAGCCCTCCGTGAGTTCTAAGTAAAAAATTTGAATTGTTTTTACTTGAATAATACAAACGCTGGACGTGCCCGAGCCAGCAATCTAAAAAATATTAATTTGGGGAATTCCAGGTTTCGTCCTATCCCCAAACTTAATATAAATGGACGTAGTAAATTCGCCCAGTTTTTTTATTAGGGAAAACATTTTCATCATTGCGCTCCGTGGTGGAACGTTAGTATCTTCCAACTAACGGGGTACAGGAGGCGGGACCACACAGCGACAAAGACAGACGCGCGGTCTGTCCTTTGTAAATTGGTACAGAAGTACCTGGCATCCCTAACATGGACAAAGACGCAGAAAGTAGGCCGGTAGGAAGTAGGGACTCCTCGATCTGCTCTTTCCAAGCCGCTTTTAGAACGGTCGATATGATTCGAACCATTAAGAGCCACTTGGAAAAGAGTGGAAGCCCAGATTACCACACGGGATACGCATCTGAGGAACGTACACCCATGCAACCTGGTAGGGAGCAAGTGAATCTACGGGAGGAAACCAATACCGGAGACAAAATTAACAAAATCGACTTTTCAACAAACTCAGGGGTATTCGATGACAGACGGGATGGCTCTCCCGGACTGGTGCAGAAGCTGAGACGCTTCAAAATCGGCTCCGAGCCGGAGTCAATCATTGGACAAGCCGGGCGGGACCATGAGTTCCTCCACCTCGATCCGGGAATGCCTGCAGAGATTTTCTGGAACGAGAGATACGCGTAGAGGGACCAAGAGAGCGACATAATGTTCTACCGACAACATTCTATAACTAATAAACGACTCATATCCAAGATACAGTTATGATAAATTCTTCCTTTTTTGTTTTTTCAATTTATTTACCGTATATAAATCACTGATCATTACCCAATAATTTTACAAAAGATCTTATTAATAATAATAATATGGAATCTATTTCAGATTATAAAAATTACATTAATTATTATTCAAGACTTAAAAAAATATGACAAAAATCGATTGGTCAAACTACTACTCTTATTCAGAAACGGAGGATTTGTCTAATAATTTAATTAAAGAAATTCAAAATAATGTAGATATATGTACAACTAAAATCAAAGTAAAAATTAAAAAAAGGAAAGAATGGATTACTAATGGATTATTAAATTCCATTAAAACAAAGAACGAACTGCACAAAAAATTACAAAATAATAGAACTGATCGATTTTTTCTGTACAAATATAAAATATACAAAAACAAATTAAATAAGCTAATAAAAGAGACGAAAATTAATTTTTATAAATCTTAAATTGATAAATGTGAAAACAATAATAAAGATCTTTGGAAACCTATTAAAAATTATGTAATAAAAATTAAACACAAAAAAATATAAATCGTCGGTGAAAAGTGTTAACCGGCTATCTCCATTTTAACCAATTTTACAGGAGAGCATTAAAACCGCCTAGATAAATTATTATACCTGTTATAATGTAAATTTGCGTTATATTATTGGTAAGCAATAAACACACATTCAAAAATCAAAAAGTCATTTTTAAATAATTTTAATTATACTTGTTATAAATGTAAATTTGCGTTATATTATGGGTAAGCAATAAACAGACTTATTCAAAAATGAAAAAAGTCATTTTTTAAATAATTTTATTTTTTATATGCACATTTTTGGAGATAGCAGCTCCATACGTTAATAGAAAATTCATAAAATGTCTTAAAATAGCTGATAACTCCATTTCGGTAAGCAATATTAACCCTCTGTCAGCATAATATAATTAATTTCCAATAAATGATCGACATTTTTCTTAATATTCATTTATAAAAGTATAGTATATACATATCTTTACCATTATAATCAACAGAATAGCAGTACATTAGAAGAAACCAATACAATCGCAAAAAAACACAGGAGTAAACAAAACCACGTGGCTGTATATATATATATATATAAACACAACGAAAACACCGGATATAGCAGCATTTCGCCGGGTAAATTTGAATTGCGTCGAGATAGCATGAATTATTGACACAAAATATCCATATATTTATAATTTAAAAGGAGAAAGCGTTTTTCTTACTAGTAGAATGGTTTTTCATCTTTTTAATAATGCCCAAAACCCATTTTGACCTATAAGTGGAGTTAGCAGGTTAATACTTTTCACCGACGAAATGAGCTTAGGGTTGAAAATAAATCACTTACCGATAAGAAAGTTATGACTAATAGTAGTTCTATTGATTGTTTTTCTGAAGTAGGAGAAAAATTAGCGAACAAGATAAAGAACGGAAATAACAGTAATTCATTTCTAGATAAAAAAAATCAACAACATGGGTTCATTTAATTTAGAAAAAACTAATTGTCAAGAAGTTGAAGATATAATTGATAGTTTAAAAATAAAAAGATCACCTGGTGCTGACGGCATAACTTCGGAAATTTTAAAATGTATTTAAACTAGTATTTCTAGACCACTTACTTTTCTTATAAATAATATTTTTAAAACAAGTATAATATATTTAGAGGCTTTCAAAATTGGTGTAATAAAACCTATCTTTAAAAGTGGAGATTCATGTAAAATTACTAATTATATACCGATAACTTTAATATCTTCATTAGCTGAAGTTTTTGAAAAATTTAAAAAATAAGAATTGATAAAATTATTTTAAAAAAGTAAATTTTATTTGTGGAAAACAATTTGGTTTTCAAAAAAATAAGTCAACGCAACATGCTATTTGCTATTTAACCGAAAACATGTATGAAACAGATAATAAAAAACCTTGTATTTGTATTTTTCTTGATTTAGCAAAAGCTTTCGATACTGTTAGCCATAATTTGCTTATTAAAAAATTAGAAAATTTTAGAGGAATACCATTAGAGTTGATAAAAAACTATCTAAAAGATAGGCCAAATCATGTTATGATAGATAAAGAAGAAAGTTATTCAAAAGTATTTGTTCCCCAAGGAATTTTAGGTCCTTTATTTTTTAATATTTACATTAATGATTTATTTAGTATAAATTGTGATGGGAAAATTCATAGTTTTGCAGACGATACTGATATTTTTTATAGTGATACAAATTGGAACAACATACATAACAAAATTACAAAAGATTTTAAAATAGTTAAAAATTGGTTTGATAATAACTTATTAACAATTAATTTTGACAAAACAAATTATCTTACTTTTAGTCTAAATCAAAATAATAACACCTCAAATGTGGATAGTATTAAAATAGACAATGATATTCAGATTTTAAAAGCTAACAGTGTTAAATACTTGGGAATAATTTTTGACAGTAAATTAAATTGGGATTTACATGTAGGTTACTTAATTAAAAAATTAAGAAGTTTGCTACCAATATTCAAAAATATTAAAACCTTTTTGGATATAAAACACTTAGAAACATTGTATTATGCATTAGTTAAAACTCATTTGAATTACGGGATTTTAGGTTGGGAAGGAATAAGTATAATTTTAGTGAAAAAAATAGAAATATTACAAAAAAGGTTTCTAAAAATTATATTTAACAAAGACTATTTTTATCCTTCAAGAGAATTATATTCAGAAACAAAAAAATGGACGTTAGGCAAATATATATTTATAATATTTTAATATATGTTTTTAAAAATAAAAATTTAATACAAATTAAAAAACATAACCATGACACGCGTCATAAAAATGAAACTTCCATTAAACCAAAAATACATAAGTTTATAGCACAAAAGTATTATAAGAATCTACGTTTTTATTTAAATGATTATCTGCCAGTAAATATTAAAAGAATTGTATCATTAAAAAAATATAAAATTGAAATGAAAGCTTGGATACTAACAACAAACGATTTACAGAAATTTTTGGAATTACTTTAATATTATTTTGTATAATATAAAAATTATTTATTTATTTTTCTCTAAGGATCTCTCTTGTCCTAAAAAAGAAATTATAATAATATGTATGTATTTGAATATACAGTGACCGGCAAAAAGTTCGCAACATATGGGAAAAATTTTTATTAGGTAAGTATTGGAAAAACTTTTCCGGGGGATCGGTTCTGCATGTCCGATAACCTAACAATCGATTTTGACATACGTCACGTGACCACTGGTATAGCGTCAAATTAAAAAAAAAATTGTTAATTTACAAAAAGTGAGGTTAGTTGACGAGATATCAAAAAAAGTTATTTGAAAAAATTGCTTAGAATTAAATTCTAGGTCCTTGTGCAAAATTTTAAGATTTAATTTAAAAAAATTGGAAAACTCAATTTTTTTTAAATATTTTTTTATCGATTTACAAATTTCCAGTTTTTTTCGTTTAGATAGCTTGGCTAATGTAAAGCCCATGTATCTGGATGAAAATAAACGAATGTAGTAGTTTTTTCTACAATTGACAGGACAAAATTAAAAAAAACAGGGTTTCGCCGGACGCTAGCTGTTGCAATGATTTGTATCTAGCAGCAGTGTCAAAATTTTAGAGACATTTCAATGAGATTACATTGAGAAAACCTTAATCGTCTTAAATATATCTGAAGTTCGACTTTTTGTAAAGTTAAGGGGAGTAAAATAGATAATAAACAAAAAATTACCTGTTTATTTAATCGAAATTTCATAAACGAAAACCAATGTAAGAAAAACTTAAAAGTAGTCAAATTCTGTACTAACAACATAAAAAATCATTGTTTTTCCTTGGGTGCACAAAATTTAAAACTCAGTATGACCACCATTTCTCTCCATACATACTATTGTTCTCGAGCGCAACTCTCGATTAACATTTCGGAGCATTTTACGATTTATTTGCAATACACAATTTCTAATGACATTCTCTAAATTTTGTATATTCCTAAAGGGTCGATGTTTGTACACAGAGTTCTTTAGGTATCCCCACATAAAGAAATCTAACGGAGTCAGATCTGGTGATCTCGCAGGCCACGGATTTTCAGAAAACCGTCCTATCCACTGGTTTCCAAATTCTTGATCCAGCCATCTCTTCACCTCATTTGTGGAATGAATGCTAGCTCCGTCTTGTTGAAAGTATAAATTTCTTCTTTCGGCTAATGACAAATTGTCTAAAAAGTCAGATATCTCAGTTTGTAGAAATTCTAAATATCGTTCTGAATTTAAATTGTCTCTAAAGAAAAAAGGTCCCACTATTCTGAGGTTGAAAATTCCGCACCACACATTAACCTTAAAACTATATTGGTCTTTACTCTGAATTACAAAGTCTGGGTTTTCGGTGGCCCACTATCTACAGTTTTGTGAACTGACGGTTCCGTTAGAGGTAAATGTAGCTTCATCCGAGAAAAGAACGTTCTTTGGGAAATTAAAATCTTCCTCAATCATACCCTGGAACCAGGCACAAAAATCGAAGCGGGCGTCATAATCCCTATCTTTTAATACTTGTACAAATTTAGGTTTGTACGGATGAAATTTGTTTCTTTTTAATATCCTCCGCACAGATCTTTCGTGAATGTTAGTGATCTCCGATATTTGACTAACTGCTAATTGGGGTGTTTCTGTGATCGACAAACACACATCCAGAGAACCTTCGTCACCTGTTACCGGTTTTTCATGGGAAACTTTATACTGATTTTCTACCGATCCCGTTTCTTTAAATTTATTGACTAGACGAGATACTGTGGAATAATGGAGGGATTTATCGGGGTGCCTCTCATTAAAAATTGCTGCTGTTTCTCTATGGCTTTTGTAATTATCTCCAGAAATTAAAATAATTTCTATCTTTTCCTGAAGAAGTAGTGTGGGTGCCATTTTAAGGAATAAAATATTAATAAACTTATGTAAAATATCAAACTTAGTAAGATGCGAGACATAAACCAATGACATAGGTTGAAATCAAACAAATTATAATTTGTTTGACATTTTTCTGTTGTTTTTAAGCTACTAGATTATTTGGTTGTTTTAATTTCAGAGCCTGCTTTGGTAGTTTTAAGTACAACTAAATAGACCTGGTTGTTAAATTTATGTGCGAAAAATCTTAATAAAATCTTGATACAGTCATTTCATTAGATTCAAACCATTGCAACAGCGAGCGTCCGGCGAACACCTATTTTTTCGATTTTGTCCTGTCAATTGTAGAATTGTAGATCTGACTCCGTTAGATTTTTTTATGTGGGGATACCTAAAGAACCCTGTGTACAACCATCGACCCTTTAGGAATATACAAAATTTAGAGAATGTCATTATAAATTGTGTATTGCAAATAAATCGTAAAATGCTCCGAAATGTTAATCGAGAGTTGCGCTCGAGAACAACAGTATGTATGGAGAGAAATGGTGGTCATACTGAGTTTTAAATTTTGTGCACCCAAGGAAAAACAATGATTTTTTGTGTTGTTAGTACAGAATTTGACTACTTTTAAGTTTTTCTTACATTGGTTTTCGTTTATGAAATTTCGATTAAATAAACAGGTAATTTTTTGTTTATTATCTAATTTAATCCCCTTAACTTTACAAAAAGTCGAACTTCAGATATATTTAAGACGATTAAGGTTTTCTCAATGTAATCTCATTGAAATGTCTCTAAAATTTTGACACTGCTGCTAGATACAAATCATTGCAACAGCTAGCGTCCGGCGAAACCCTGTTTTTTTTAATTTTGTCCTGTCAATTGTAGAAAAAACTACTACATTCGTTTATTTTCATCCAGATACATGGGCTTTACATTAGCCAAGCTATCTAAACGAAAAAAACCGGAAATTTGTAAATCGATAAAAAAATATTTAAAAAAAATTGAGTTTTCCAATTTTTTTAAATAAAATCTTAAAATTTTGCACAAGGACCTAGAATTTAATTCTAAGCAATTTTTTCAAATAACTTTTTTTGATATCTCGTCAACTAACCTCACTTTTTGTAAATTAACAATTTTTTTTTTAATTTGACGCTATACCAGTGGTCACGTGACGTATGTCAAAATCGATTTTTAGGTTATCGGACATGCAGAACCGATCCCCTGGGAAAGTTTTTCCGATACTCCTAATAAAAATTTTTCCCATATGTTGCGAACTTTTTGCCGGTCACTGTATATATATATATATATATATATATATATATATATATATATATATATATATATATATATATATATATACAGGGTGTCCCTGGATGGGGTTACCTATACTACAAATGGACCTAATTTTTAAGATTTCGCCAAAAAGTTATTCTTGATAAAAATTTTTGCTTGTAAAAAAAATACGATTTGTTGTAAAAAAAAATAGTTTTTGTTTACAGGGAGGTCAAAAACTTAAAAATATGAATTTTGCTTAAGAGTAAACTACCGTTATTTTTCGTTTTTAAGGAAAATTTTATTAAAAAATGTTGTGTAGAATTGCTTTCTATTCATGATTCAAGATTTAAAAAAAGGTATTGTTTGAATCAATTTTTTCAGCCCCAGTTTTTTTCAAATGTCGTAAGGGATACTATAACCAAGATACGTGTCTGGTACTTAGAGTGAAGTGTCATATCAGTGTCATTTGCAATAAATATTACTGTCTGTTAATTCTGAAATTGCAATAATGCTTACTTTACAGCAACGTATTTATTTAGTTAAATGCTATGGTATAGGAAACATTTCCTACCGACACGCAATTGAATTGTTCTATGAAAAATATCCCGCTGTAGAATTAGTCGACAGAGTTTAAAAAAAATAATCAGAAAGTTTGATCATACAGGAGATGTAAAAAACCTTAAGAAGCCTAAGAAAACATACAATAGGGATGATGTAGCCACCATGCTAGTTTTGGACTCAGTAGCCGAAAATCCGAAAACGTCGTTAAGAAACAGATCCTTGCAAATTAACATAAGCAAATCTGAAATCCAAAGAGTTTTAAAAGAAAATATGTTTAAAGCTTTCAAACCTAAACAAATTGATACTCTGGAAGAAGGTGATGATGCGCACCGTTTAGACTTTTGTTTAGATATTGGGGAAAGAATTGTGGAAGACAGACACTTTTACAAAAGTATTATTTTTTCAGATGAGTGTACATTTAACACAAATGGCATAGTATCATCCCAAAATTGTCGCTTTTGGGCGCAAGACAATCCGATGTTTACACTCACTACAGGCAGTCAAAAGCCAAAAAAGTAAATGTATGGTGCGCTATTACAATAAATAGAATTATTGGGCCTTACTTCTCTGAGGTAAATCTTAATCAAAATTCTTACTTAGAGATGTTGAATACTTATTTTTGGACAGAGTTTGAAGAAGAAAATTTAGAATACAGACGCAAAGCCTATTTTCAGCAAGACGAATGTCCAGCGCATTCGACACTGCAAATTCAAAATTGGCTTAATGGACATTTTCCACAAAAATGGCTGGGTAGATATGGTCCCATACGCTGGCCGACTCGATCCCCTGATCTAACGGCATGCGATTATTTTCTTTGGGGATTTTTAAAAGAAAAGGTTTATAAATATAATTTAAATCATGATGTTGAAATTTTGAAATACAGAATACGTGAAGCTATCGCCGAAATAAATCAACAGATGATTAATTCTACTTATAACGAGTTTAAAAGACGACTACGAAAGTGTGTAGAAGTTCGCGGCTTTCACGTTGAATAATAACTTTGTAAATAAAACGTTTAGTTTAATTAACATTTCAATAAAAAAATTTATGTTTTACAAAAATAAAACGTTTTTTCTGAAGTTTTGGATTATCACTAAAAATGTAATCCTAAGCAACTTTTTCAAATGGCATTTTTCTTTACAATGAAAAATAACAGTAGTCTACCCTAAGGTAAAATTTATATTTTTGAAGTTTTTGACCTCCCTGTATATAATAACTTAATTTTCTTACCACAAATCGTATTTTCTTTACAAGCAAAATTTTTTATTAAGAATAACTTTTTGTCGAAAAATTAAAAATTAGGTCCATTTGTGGTATAGGTAACCCCATCCAGGGACACCCTGTATATATATATATATATATATATATATATATATATATATATATATATATATATATATATATATATATATATATATATATATATATATATATATATATACAGGGTGGTGCAACCAAGACGGGGTGGACGATTGTGAGTAAACGGTGAGGAATTTCGAAAAAAAATTTTTTGGATATTATCGATACTCAACCACGCTACGTTTTAAAATTATAGCCATAATACAGGGTGGTCCGAAAAACTCGTGGCGAACCAAACTTGTATTTTTTTAAATGGGACACCCTGTATATAATTATTCCAATTGATTCTCCTGTTCGTTACGATCATTTTGATATAGGGTTTATTGGGTCTAAAATTTATAGTAAGGGAATGGGACGCGGTTAAAGTTGAAAAATCCTCACAGTTCGGCCATTTTTTAAAAAAATTTGAAGCAGATGTGGAAAAACCAAATATTCCATAAAACGTTACATATCCCTGAATACATTAATCGCTTGCAATTTGTTTAACATTATTCACTGTTATACAGGGTGGTCAAGTTTTGCAAATACGCCCTGGACTCATTTTTTTTAAATGGAACACCCTATATATTTTATTTTCATGTTAAAGATAACAGTACTAGCTTTCAAAAAATGCCATACATGATGCCTTTCTGACCAACAGTTTTTTAGTAAACTAGCCGTGAAAGCAATGTTTCTTCATTCTAATACGATTATACTGAATTTATGTTATTTATTATTAAATATCTAATATTAGGAGGCCATGACACTATCATAAATGAAACAAAAGATTGACGAACTTGTCAAAGCTACTGCCGCATAATCCATTATTTACAAGTTAAGCGTAGGTGAGGTAAGAAAACTGAGACCCGAAACCTTTACATGTTTATTAGAGATATTTCAAAAAACACAAAATATTGTTTTTATTAAATGTAAAGTAATTAATAAACCAGTTATAAACAACTTTTTGAGAAACGAGTTGCCAGTATTGCTTGTAGATTTACCTTCAATAGTAAGGGGATCCTTATGGTTTCAACATGATGGAGCGCCCCGCATTACCATAGGAATGTAAGATATTTTGTCGATAATCGGAAGACAGATCCTTGGATTGGGCGAGGTTGACCAGTTAAGTGGCCAGCCAGATCACCCGACTTAACACCACTAGATTTTTTCTATGGGGGCATGTTAAAGAAGAAGTCTATAAAGAGGTTCCAACCACAGTGAAAGATATGAAGACGAGAATAAGAAACAGTTTTCGCAACATTTATGAAAACAGACTTTGGGAAAAGTGAAACTTTCATTTATGGATAGACTCGAAATGTGCCTTCAGCAAAATGGTGGTTTAGTTGAACACCTTATTTGAGCGTTTTTAATTGTTTATATTAAATTAGGTTGACAGGTAAGTACATAACACATAACTAAATAATTTTAAAAGATGTTCTGTTTTTGCCTAATTAATTTTCTTACACTATTAATAATACTGATAACTGATTATCTTTGTTTATAACTGGTTTATATTAATTACTTTACATTTCCTAAAAACAATATTTTGTGTTTTTTTAAATATCTCTAATAAACATTTAAAGGTTTCGGGTCTCAGTTTTCTTACCTCACCTACGCTTAACTTGTAAATAATGGATTATGCGGCAGTAGCTTTGACAAGTTCGTCAATCCTTTGTTTCATTTATGATAGTCATGGCCTCCTAATATTAGATATCTAATAATAAACAACGTAAATTCAGTATAATCGTATTAGAATGAAGAAACTTTGTTTTCACGGCTAGTTTACTAAAAAACTGTTGGTCAGAAAGGCATCATGTATGGTATTTTTTGAAAGCTAGTAATGATATCTTTAACATGAAAATAAAATATATAGGGTGTTCCATTTAAAACAAATGAGTCCAGGGCGTATTTGCAAAACTTGACCACCCTGTATAACAGTGAATAATTTTAAACAAATTGCAAGCGATTAATGTATTCAGGGATATGTAACGTTTTATGGAATATTTGGTTTTTCCATACCTGTTTCAATTTTTTTTAAAAAATGGCCGAACTCTGAGCATTTTTTCAACTTTAACCGCGTCCCATTCCCTTACTATAAATTTTAGACCCAATAAACCCTATATCAAAATGATCGTAACGAACAGGAGAATCAATTGGAACAATTATATACAGGGTGTCCCATTTAAAAAAATACAAGTTTGGTTCGCCACGAGTTTTTCGGACCACCCTGTATTATGGCTATAATTTTAAAACGTAGCGTGGTTGAGTATCGATAATATCCAAAAAAAAAAAATTTCGAAATTCCTCACCGTTTACTCACAATCGTCCACCCCATCTTGGTTGCACCACCCTGTATATATATATATATATATATATATATATATATATATATATATATATATATATATATATATATATATATATATATATATATATATATATATATATATATTTCAACTGAATAATTTAGATAATTAAATAATGTAATGTTAAATATAAGATTTGCCCCCAACAAATACGTCTTCGGGAGTTTTATCAAGTTTATTTATAATATATATATATATATATATACAGGGTGGTGCAACCAAGATGGGGTGGACGATTGTGAGTAAACGGTGAGGAATTTCGAAAAAATTTGTTTTGGATATTATCGATAGTCAGACACGCTATGTTTTAAAATTATAGCCATAATACAGGGTGGTCCGAAAAACTCGTGGCGAACCAAACTTGTATTTTTTTAAATGGGACACCCGGTATATTATTGTTCCAATTGATTCTCCTGTTCGTTACGATCATTTTGATATAGGGTTTATTGGGTCTAAAACTTATAGTAAGGGAATGGGAGGCGGTTAAAGTTGAAAAAATGCTCACAGTTCGGCCATTTTTTAAAGAAATTTGAAACAGGTATGGAAAAACCAAATATTCCATAAAACGTTACATATCCTTGAATACATTAATCACTTGCAATTTGTTTAAAATTATTCACTGTTATACAGGGTGGTCAAGTTTTGCAAATACGTCCTGGGCTCATTTTTTTTAAATGGAACACCCTGTATATTTTATTTTAATGTTAAAGATAACATTACTAGCTTTCAAAAAATACCATACATGATGCCTTTCTGACCAACAGTTTTTTAGTAATCTAGCTGTGAAAGCAAAGTTTCTTCATTCTAATACGATTATACTGAATTTACGTTGTTTATTATTGAAATGAAACAAAAGACTGACGAACTTGTCAAAGCTACTGCCGCATAATCCATTATTTACAAGTTAAGTGTACGTGGCCCAATAATTATGAGGTAAGAAAACTGAGACCCGAAACTTTTACATGTTTATTAGGGATATTTCAGAAAACAGAAAATATTGTTTTTAGGAAATGTAAAGTAATTAATAAACAAAGATAATCAGTTATCAGTATTATTAATAGTGTAAGGAAATTAATTAAGCAAAAACAGAATATCTTTTAAAATTATTTAGGTATGTACTTACTTGTAAACCTAATTTAATTTAAAGTATCACGTGTTGAGGAATGCCTGATTTTGCTGTCTCCTGCAATAGTATTTGCACTATTTCGGCCATTAGAAATGCCTGTTTGCTCAGATTTGCTCAGGTTTATTGTTTTGTTTTTTATGTTATTATGTGTCGCACTCTTTATTCCTGGTTATTTCCCGATGTATCGGATGCCACCGATGCTGTTGATGGACAATATTCAGATTCTGAGGACTCAAAATCTGAGAAGTCTGAATAACTATCTAGACTGGTCACTTGCCAAAAACATTAGTCAGAACTTCTGTAGAAGCACTTTTCCTCCCCTGACCTCTGACAAGGAAGTTATGTCCACCTGTAAAGGGAAAGCAGAACTATTCGCCAAACAATTCGCTGCCAATTCCACCCTAATCCCTCCCCCCAATTTCGCTCTTCCAACCGCTAAGTCTGTACCCCACAAAATGCCCCATATAATACTTAAGGTCAAACAAGTTCAAAAAATTCTTCTATTCCTTGACACCAAAAAGTCCTCTGGTCTGGATGGCATGTCAGCAATTGTTCTAAAAAAATGCGCTCCAGAACTTGCACCCATCTTAACTCGTCTTTTCCAGATCTCTTATGACAAGGGTATCTTCCCAGATAGCTGGAAGACTGCTCGTGTGCATCCTGTCCCGAAGAAAGTCCCTTCCATCAAATTATAGAACTAGCTCTCTTCTCTCCGTAGTCACCAAAGTTATGGAGAAAGAAATCAACTTGCAAATTCTAAAATATCTAGAAAAACACAAAATCATCCATGACAGACAGTACGGATTTCGTCACCAAAGATCCACAGCTGATCTCCTTAGCTCTCACACATAACTGGAACAAGTCTCTTGAATTTCATGGCGAATCTCAGATTATTGCTCTCGATATTTCCAAGGCCTTTGACCAAGTGTGGCATGCCGCACTCCTCAACAACCTACCTTCTTACGGTCTTCCTACCAAACTATGTACCTGGATCGGCAACTTCCTCTCTAATCGGCGCATATCTGTTGTGGTTGACGGTCACTCATCTAACTTCCATCCTATCAATGCTGGTGTCCCCCAAGGCTCAGTGCTGGCACCAACCCTATTTCTTCTTCACATTAATGAGCTGCTCTCTTCAACTACTAATCCCATCCACAGTTATGCTGACGATAGTACTCTTCACTCCAATATTCATTTTTCCAGACAGGTTTCGAATCAAGAGTTGGATAATAGACGCAAATCTATGAACCTATCTCTTTCCTAAGATCTTCAATTAATCTTAGACTGGGGTGCCAAGAACCTTGTTCAGTTCGACGCCTCCAAAACCCAGTCTTGTTCCCTCTCGCGCAAAAAATCTGGTAACGCTTACCCCATCCACATGAATGGCCAAGCCCTACAAAACAACGAAACATTCGATCTCGTTGGCGTCGCTTTCGAACATGATCTCAGTTGGCACAAACACATTATTTCGGTAGCCACATCGGCAGCTAAACGCTTGGTTTTCTCTTTCGAGCCAGAAAATACTTCTCCCCTTCCAACTTATACACTCTCTATGTTTCCCAAATAAGACGTAACCTAGAGTACGGCTCCCACATCTGGGGAGCGGCATCACCGTCGACACTTAAGATTCTTGATTCTATCTAAAAGAGAGCCATTCGACTTATCAATGACCCAGCCCTCACGAGAAAACTCCCTTCTCTCGCTCATCGCCGCGCTGTAGGGGATTTATCCCTTTTCTACCGCTACTTCCACTGATTTTGCTCTGAAGAACTAGCCGGTATTATTCCCCCCTTAAATGTCCCTAACAGAACAACAAGAGGCGCGTTACGTATGCATCCCTTTACTGTCCAGCTACAAAAGCCTAGAACAGACCACTTCTCTCGCTCATTCATACCTAGGGTCTCCAGATTGTGGAACAAATTGCCTGCAGATGTTTTCCCTTCCCGTCCTAACCTCCAATCCTTCAAATCCCATGTCAATGGACTACATTTCCCTACTCTTCAGACACCCACGGTACGTTAGTACCGTAGGCTTGAAGTCTACGTGGGATGTCTTAAATAAAAAAAAGGACTATTGATTTCAGAAGTATTCTCTCTATATAATTTTGTAAATCATTAGAATTAAAGTTATTTTTAGTTCTGCTGGTCATTGGCGCAATATACGCAGCTCGGAGTACGTTTTCACCTTGAATGTTTTGGTTGGTCATAGCTGCAATATCGTTATTTGAATTATCAATAGGTGTGTTTTCGTCTTGAAGGTTTTGTCCAATATTGGGTGTGTTTCCTTCTTGAAGGTTATGGTTTACATCTTCATCAATTTGACTGGACATTGGTGCAATATAATCACTGGTATTTTCTGGAGACGGATTTTCGTTTTAAAGATTTTGACTGGTCCTTGGTGAAATACAATCTTTGGTATTATCAGGAAGGACATTTTTATCTTGTTTAGTTTTGCTGATCATTGGCGCAGTATAATCGTTGACAATACAAAGGAGTATGTTGTCACCTTGAAAGTTTTGGATAGCTGCAATATCGTTATTTGAATTATCAGAAGGTGTGTTTTCGTCTTCAAGGTTTTGTCCAATTTTGGGTGTATTTTCTTCTTGAAGGTTATGGTTTATATCTTCATTAATTTGACTGGGGATTGGTGCAATATAATCACTGGTATTTCCTGGAGGTGGATTTTCGTTTCGAAGATTTTGGTTGGTCATCGGTGCAAAGTCGTTATTTGAATTATCACAAGGTGTGCTTTCGTCTTGAAGGTGTTGTCCAATATTACATGCATTTCCTTCTTGACATCTACGGCTTACGTCTTCATTAATTTGACTGAATATTGGTGCAATATAATCACTGGTACATCCTGGTGGTGGATTTTAGTTTTGAAGGTTTTGGCTGGTCATTGGTGAACTACTAAGTTCAAGTTCTTTGGTATTCTCAGGGAGGGCATTTTCATCTTGTTTATTCATTGCGGTGGTAAAATCCTGGTTGTTAATAGCGTTAAAATCAAAATCATCCGCACCAAAACTCCATAAAAATAGTTTTTCTAAAAATATGCGTTCTACAGAAAAAAGTATATAGAAATAATGGATAATAAACTTCCCCTGACTACTCCTTAATTTTAGTAGCAAAATCGATACGGGTTTAGGAGTTGAAGATATCAAAAAGATGCACCTAAAATTCCGTTTTTATTTTTTTCCTAATATTTTGAATGGGGTTACAACACATTTATCGTTTGATATTTGATTGATAGGGTCCTTCCAGACATTCGCCTAAATTAGTAGCATAAATCACCTGTCAAACTATAAATATGTAACCTCGTCCAAAATCAAAGAAAAAAAATAAAAGCAGATTTTTTGGTGCATTTTTGAATAAGGGTAGTCAGGAAAAGTCTATAAACCATTATTTCTGTCTAACTTTGTCCTTAAATCATATTTAAAAAAACGGCTTCACGGACATTTATATTACTAAAACTTACCTGTTCGTCATTAGATTTAGGTGAAGCTATTCCCGGGCCAGCTGCACGAAGAGTGTCAGTGAGAGAAATCACAGTCAATTCTTCTGAAACAACCGCCAAACTTACTTTCAACTGCCCGCGCCAATTGAACTATCATTTGGTACGCGTAAAATACAATAAAATAACGATTTTTGACCACCATTTCTTCAAAAACTGTAAACTTTAGGATAAAATGTAAAGAAGTATTCAGAATTCTAAGTTAAATTCGAAAATCGAATAAAATATAGAGCGTTCCATTAAAAAAAAGGTTCCTGTCGTTTTAAGAAAAACGGTAAACGTGACAATAATGCGGAATTCACCACTGGATCGGGTGTAATTTCGTACCTAAATGTACAAAATTTCATAAAAATCCGATAACGGTTTTCATGATATTTCGAGGTTTACATACTTTTGTTACACACTATAGAATGTGAATATAAGACTACAAATAATCCAAGTATTTATGTAATGGTAAACACATGTCCATATTGCTGGGCGGCTTATATTCGGCAGGATATAAATAAACTTATATATACGCCTACGGGCTTCGTACAATGGGCGTACTTACTACGGTATAAATTAAATGTTGTCTGAAACTCTGGCAACATTGTCGGGATTCATATAATATGAGTGCTCTAAACATTGCAAACTCATATATACATCTGGGCTTCGTAAAACCCGAAAATAACGACATCACCAAAATCCCCTTATATACAGTGACCGGCAAAAAGTTCGCAACATATGGGAAAAATTTTTATTAGGTGAGTATTGGAAAAACTTTTCCGGGGGATCGGTTCTGCATGTCCGATAACCTAAAAATCGATTTTGACATACGTCACGTGACCACTGGTATAGCGTCAAATTAAAAAAAAAATTGTTAATTTACAAAAAGTGAGGTTAGTTGACGAGATATCAAAAAAAGTTATTTGAAAAAATTGCTTAGAATTAAATTCTAGGTCCTTGTGCAAAATTTTAAGATTTTATTTAAAAAAATTGGAAAACTCAATTTTTTTTAAATATTTTTTTATCGATTTACAAATTTCCAGTTTTTTTCGTTTAGATAGCTTGGCTAATGTAAAGCCCATGTATCTGGATGAAAATAAACGAATGTAGTAGTTTTTTCTACAATTGACAGGACAAAATTAAAAAAAACAGGGTTTCGCCGGACGCTAGCTGTTGCAATGATTTGTATCTAGCAGCAGTGTCAAAATTTTAGAGACATTTCAATGAGATTACATTGAGAAAACCTTAATCGTCTTAAATATATCTGAAGTTCGACTTTTTGTAAAGTTAAGGGGAGTAAAATAGATAATAAACAAAAAATTACCTGTTTATTTAATCGAAATTTCATAAACGAAAACCAATGTAAGAAAAACTTAAAAGTAGTCAAATTCTGTACTAACAACATAAAAAATCATTGTTTTTCCTTGGGTGCACAAAATTTAAAACTCAGTATGACCACCATTTCTCTCCATACATACTATTGTTCTCGAGCGCAACTCTCGATTAACATTTCGGAGCATTTTACGATTTATTTGCAATACACAATTTCTAATGACATTCTCTAAATTTTGTATATTCCTAAAGGGTCGATGTTTGTACACAGAGTTCTTTAGGTATCCCCACATAAAGAAATCTAACGGAGTCAGATCTGGTGATCTCGCAGGCCACGGATTTTCAGAAAACCGTCCTATCCACTGGTTTCCAAATTCTTGATCCAGCCATCTCTTCACCTCATTTGTGGAATGAATGTTAGCTCCGTCTTGTTGAAAGTATAAATTTCTTCTTTCGGCTAATGACAAATTGTCTAAAAAGTCAGATATCTCAGTTTGTAGAAATTCTAAATATCGTTCTGAATTTAAATTGTCTCTAAAGAAAAAAGGTCCCACTATTCTGAGGTTGAAAATTCCGCACCACACATTAACCTTAAAACTATATTGGTCTTTACTCTGAATTACAAAGTCTGGGTTTTCGGTGGCCCACCATCTACAGTTTTGTGAACTGACGGTTCCGTTAGAGGTAAATGTAGCTTCATCCGAGAAAAGAACGTTCTTTGGGAAATTAAAATCTTCCTCAATCATACCCTGGAACCAGGCACAAAAATCGAAGCGGGCGTCATAATCCCTATCTTTTAATACTTGTACAAATTTAGGTTTGTACGGATGAAATTTGTTTCTTTTTAATATCCTCCGCACAGATCTTTCGTGAATGTTAGTGATCTCCGATATTTGACTAACTGCTAATTGGGGTGTTTCTGTGATCGACAAACACACATCCAGAGAACCTTCGTCACCTGTTACCGGTTTTTCATGGGAAACTTTATACTGATTTTCTACCGATCCCGTTTCTTTAAATTTATTGACTAGACGAGATACTGTGGAATAATGGAGGGATTTATCGGGGTGCCTCTCATTAAAAATTGCTGCTGTTTCTCTATGGCTTTTGTAATTATCTCCAGAAATTAAAATAATTTCTATCTTTTCCTGAAGAAGTAGTGTGGGTGCCATTTTAAGGAATAAAATATTAATAAACTTATGTAAAATATCAAACTTAGTAAGATGCGAGACATAAACCAATGACATAGGTTGAAATCAAACAAATTATAATTTATTTGACATTTTTCTGTTGTTTTTAACCTACTAGATTATTTGGTTGTTTTAATTTCAGAGCCTGCTTTGGTAGTTTTAAGTACAACTAAATAGACCTGGTTGTTAAATTTATGTGCGAAAAATCTTAATAAAATCTTGATACAGTCATTTCATTAGATTCAAACCATTGCAACAGCGAGCGTCCGGCGAACACCTATTTTTTCGATTTTGTCCTGTCAATTGTAGAATTGTAGATCTGACTCCGTTAGATTTTTTTATGTGGGGATACCTAAAGAACCCTGTGTACAAACATCGACCCTTTAGGAATATACAAAATTTAGAGAATGTCATTATAAATTGTGTATTGCAAATAAATCGTAAAATGCTCCGAAATGTTAATCGAGAGTTGCGCTCGAGAACAACAGTATGTATGGAGAGAAATGGTGGTCAGACTGAGTTTTAAATTTTGTGCACCCAAGGAAAAACAATGATTTTTTGTGTTGTTAGTACAGAATTTGACTACTTTTAAGTTTTTCTTACATTGGTTTTCGTTTATAAAATTTCGATTAAATAAACAGGTAATTTTTTGTTTATTATCTATTTTAATCCCCTTAACTTTACAAAAAGTCGAACTTCAGATATATTTAAGACGATTAAGGTTTTCTCAATGTAATCTCATTGAAATGTCTCTAAAATTTTGACACTGCTGCTAGATACAAATCATTGCAACAGCTAGCGTCCGGCGAAACCCTGTTTTTTTTAATTTTGTCCTGTCAATTGTAGAAAAAACTACTACATTCGTTTATTTTCATCCAGATACATGGGCTTTACATTAGCCAAGCTATCTAAACGAAAAAAACTGGAAATTTGTAAATCGATAAAAAAATATTTAAAAAAAATTGAGTTTTCCAATTTTTTTAAATAAAATCTTAAAATTTTGCACAAGGACCTAGAATTTAATTCTAAGCAATTTTTTCAAATAACTTTTTTTGATATCTCGTCAACTAACCTCACTTTTTGTAAATTAACAATTTTTTTTTTAATTTGACGCTATACCAGTGGTCACGTGACGTATGTCAAAATCGATTTTTAGGTTATCGGACATGCAGAACCGATCCCCTGGGAAAGTTTTTCCGATACTCTCCTAATAAAAATTTTTCCCATATGTTGCGAACTTTTTGCCGGTCACTGTATATGTATATATATATATATATATATATATATATATATATATATATATATATATATATGTATATATATATATATATATATATATATATATATATATATATATATATATATATATATATATATATGTATATATATATATATATATGTATATATATATATATATATATATATATATATATATATATATATATATATATATATATATATATATATATATATATATATCTATATATATATATATATATATATATATATATATATATATATATATATATATATATATATATATTTATATGGAGGGCACCCAGACCAGAATCAAAAATAGTCCTCATTTTTATTTTTCATTTTACGGCCTTCTTGCTGCGCTAGCGAAGAAGTTAATCTTTGCATTTACATTTAATATGTTACCTATAGGCCAAGAAAATTTTCCATATTTCTACTGTTGTCGTATAATGGTGCATTTGTACTGTCGAAGAAATTCGACATATACTTACGAGTATATTTTGTGTTAGCAGCCAAATATTTTTGGAGCAACACTGGGTGAACTAGTTGGCGCGAGCCACTACATCTCACCCATCCATTCCGTTTTGGATATAAGGTCTCTCTTTGATTCTGGTCAAAATGTGGCCTGTTCTTCAGCCACCCAGGGTGTAAGCCTGCCTGATGAAGGGTAAGGGCCCAGAAATTGCTATACAGGAGGGCACCCAGACCAGAATCAAAAATAGTCCTCATTTTTATTTTTCATTTTACGGCCTTCTTGCTGCACTAGCGAAGAAGTTAATCTTTGCATTTACATTTAATATATATATATATATATATATATATATATATATATATATATATATATATATATATATATATATATATATATATATACAGGGTGTTTCATTAAGGGTGATGAGGTACCATATCTCAGGAATTGTTACTCCAGGAGCTTTGGAAAAAAATCCTAAGAAGGAAAGCGGCCAAGAAAAATTGCTGGAAATAATTTTTAAGTTCCTAACTCTGCCGCTAGGCGGCGTAATTGCTGTGGTCATGTAAGAAAAGACAATTTTCTGGAAATTATCCCTATAAAAGCTATCAGAAAAATATTACACTGATACTTCTACTAGAATTCTACATCTTTTTGGTTTAACACTTTTTGCTGTAAGATGTAAAATTAGGGCGGAAGGGGAGGGGGAAAGTCTACTGATCAAAGTGTCCATAACTTTGGTTTGACTCAACCGAATTTGATGAACTTTGTCTCGTTTAAGAAAGGAAGGCTTGCTAATTTAAACAAAATAATGGCTGTGTTACATTGATTTTCGCGGCACTCGCTAGAGGGCGTTATTTTAGAAACTCTTTGTTTTTCCAATTTTTCTCCAAAATTTTAAATGGAATGACATAGTTATTATATCATAATCGAAAAGTAGAATAAATTTGCAAGAGAAAATGTAAAAAATTCGATTCGATATCTTCATTAGTTTCGGAGTTATAGCCAAAAGAATAATTAATATCATGTTAATTGAAAAATGCAATTGTTTTTATAGGTCCGTGGTCAAGCGTGCCATGGAAAATAAAAAAAAAATTTAAACTTTTTATTAAGTGTGTTTTTCTCTTTTTATTTAATTTTTAATCTGATTTTATTATTTCACACTCATGATTTTTATTTATTGTTTTGTTTTTGTTTACCTTCCTTCAGGCTTAGGACTGGTCCAAACCATGCGAAACGCAAGATTTGAAGCGTGTTTAAAGGCCAACGGGCCAAAACAACAATAAAAACCACAACCACCTTCACGTTCTTTATCAAGCCATAGAAATCTTGTTAAAAACAAACAACAAACAAATACTTTATAAATGTTCAAAATGACCACCGTTTTGCAAAATGCAAGTGTTACATTTTTCTCTAGTGCTGGAAACGGCAGTTTCAATTTCAGCTCGTGAAATCGTAGTTATGGCATTTTGAATTCTCTCAATCATATTCTCCCGTGTGGTTGGTCGTGTTTGATAAACAATCTCTTTTAGTCTTCCCCATAAGTAGAAATCTAGCACGGTTAAATCGGGGGATCTAGGTGGCCACGGAAACAAACTACCCCTTCCAATCCAACGATTTGGGTAACTAGCATCTAAAAAGTCACGGACTCTTCCAGAAAAGTGGGCCGGGCATCCATCATGTTGATACCATAGGGATCTTCTTATATCAAAAGGCACATCTTCTAAAAGGATAGGCAGGATATTTCGTAAAAAGTTTAAGTATGAGTCGCCATTTAGGTGGCCATGAAAGAAAAACGGTCCGATAATTCTGTTTCCTAAAATTCCGTACCACACGTTGACACCACCTGTTTTGGTGATCAACTTCCCGCATCCAATGAGGATTTGTTTCTGACCAGTAGTGCATATTGTGCAAATTGACTCTACCACAACTAGTAAAAGTTGCTTCATCTGTCCATAAAATCAAGGAGAGGAACTGGCAATTTCCGTTGCACATACCTCTTAACCAATAACAATAATCCCGCCGCCTGTCAAAATCAGTATCTGAAAGGGCCTGGTGTAAAACTACATGATAGGGATGCAGCTTAAAATCCTTTAAAATTCGGAACACTGTAGTGCAACTTATACCTAAGTCTAAAGAAATGTTTCTGATACTCAAGTGCGGATCCAGTTGCAGGTACGCGAGAACGTTTATAATATTGTCTTCATTCCTTACTGAACGTCTCCTGATGGGCACTGGAATACACTACCCGTTGTTCTAAGACGTATTGCCAACCGCCGAAACACATTTCTACTATGGGGTCTTCGCTCAGGATACCTGACAGCATATTCACGTTCCGCAAGAGGAGCATTTTCAAAACACTGAAAATATACGGCAAGCATATCGTAAGCCTCGGCGTTGGTATATGCCATTTTTGAAAGATGCAGCACAAAAGTTGAATAACGATGAACTCAAAATTCACAGAAAATCCAAGATAAAATCTTGAGAGATACTTAAAGATTGATTAAAGTGACATTTCAATTTGTTTGCTTCCCTGACAACCTGCCGATTTTGTTTCATGGCTTACTAGGTAATTTTTTAATAATACGTCAGGTTAGTAAATTAAAGGCAATAGTAATGGAGTAAAAGTGAAAAAAAACACTAAATAAAAAGTTTAAATTTTTTTTTTTATTTTCCATGGCACGCTTGACCACGGACCTATAAAAACAATTTATCAATTAACATGATATTAATTATTCTTTTGGCTATAACTCCCAAACTAATGAAGATACCGAATCGAATTTTTTACATTTTCTCTTGCAAATTTATTCTACTTTTCGATTATGATATAATAACTATGTCATTCCATTTAAAATTTTGGAGAAAAATTGGAAAAACAAAGAGTTTCTCAAATAACGCCCTCTAGAGAGTGCCGCGAAAATGAATGTAACACAGCCATTATTTTGTTTAAATTAGCAAGCCTTCCTTTCTTAAACGAGACCAAGTTCATCAAATTCGGTTGAGTCAAACCAAAGTTATGGACACTTTTATCAGTAGACTTTCCCCCTCCTCTTCCGCCCTAATTTTACATCTTACAGCAAAAAGTGTTAAACCAAAAAGATGTAGAATTCTAGTAGAATTATCAGTGTAATATTTTTTTGATAGCTTTTATAGGGATAATCTCCAGAAAAATGTCTTTTCTTACATGACCACAGCAATTACGCCCCCTAGCGGCAGAGTTAGGAACTTAAAAATTATTTCCAGCAATTTCTCTTGGCCGCTTTCCTTAGGATTTTTTTTTCAAAGCTCCTGGAGTATCAATTCCTGAGATATGGTACCTCATCACCCTTAATGAAACACCCTGTATATATATATACAGGGTGTCCGGGAAAATGTGGGAAATCTCCCGGATATGAAAAAAACACGTGAAAAGAATACTACAAGTTCATATAAACTTTTTTCTTATAGGCCTCCTATTCGGAGATATGGGCTCCCAAAGAGCTCCAATGAAATCAAGTTTTTTACACATAATTATTGAACCACCAGGTATATTCCAATTTCTTTTTAATATGATGTATACCAGGTTAGACCCTTCAAATTAATATCCAAGAAAGTGTTGTGAAGTACTGACAGCTGCAGGGACGGACTAGCTGTGACACTCCTGACCCCATTTTTTTACGCCCTGTATGATAAGAACTTTGGACGACGTTTTTTACATACCTTTAACTATTGACTAAAAATTAAGTACTCTTCATTCATGTCGTTAATCCTAACCGTTTTCGAGAAAAAACGTCATTTTATTTACCCTGTTAGTCCCCTAACTTCTGTCGGGTTGAATATGAAAAAGAGGAATTTTCCCCCGTCGCCAACATAGTTTCAGTAAAACGTTAAACTTTAACTGCTTAGTTAAAAACTTCGTAAGAGGGTTCAACATGGGCTCCGTGAAGTCTTATACACTCGCGGGCACGACGAATTGAGGACTGCTGTACCCGCCACAATATCCCAGCATTGTTCCTTATTTGATCACAATGAAACGTGATTCTCCGTAGAAGTTCCTCCCTACTATCGACCGGAGTAGAATACACCAAGGTTTTGAGGTGTCCCACAGGTAAAAATCCAACGGCGTTAGGTCGGGAGATCGAGGAGGCCAGGCAAAGGTCCTCCCCTACCTATCCAACGGTTTGGGTAGACGTAATTCAGGTGCTCCCGCACCGCAACGCTGAAATGAGGTGGTGCTCCATCGTGCATGTAGTACATGTTTCGGCGGATTTCAAGTGGTAAGTGCTCTACTAAATCGTGAAAAGCGTTCTGGAGGAATTCCAAATAAAGTTCATTCATTCGTATTACTCAGTCCATTCAGTCGTACCGGCAATACGAATGGTCCAATCAAAAAATTGCCAATGATTCCTGCCCAGACATTAATTGATTGGAATCAGCCCATACATGTGTTGTGTGCCCATTTACATGTTGTGTAAATTCATGATACAGTAGCAGTTACATAAGTATTTTCCTCACTCCTCCTAATTAACTACATAGGTATTTTCCTCACTCCTCAAAATTAACATGAATTTACATATTAAAATTAATGAGTTTTACTCCATATATTAAAATTAATTAGTTTTACTCCATATATTAAAATAATAATTTTCTTTTTACCTCCGCCTCTGAACTGCGAGACCCAATTAGCATATCATAATTAGTTTAACTCCCTATAATTAGCTTACCTCATAATTTTACTCCACCTAAAATTTTCCTCCGCCTTTAAGACCGTATATGACGAGATTAAAAGCGAAGTTGAGAGTGAAAGTTTACTGAATCCTTGTGACCAATTATGTCATTATAAAATCTTAAGTTTGCAAAAGCTGCAGTGTAAAGTAAATTAAAATATTTTATTAAAATTGACAATGTTTAAAAAATTACTAATTAAAAATTTGAAATGGAAGAACTAGAAATCATGTGTTGATGTAGAAGAAATTATTCCACAGTTCGACTACCAGGACTCTCCAGAACTAGATCCAGATCCCTTTGTAAAAAGTTTTTAAAAATAAATCACGAAGATGTTAACAACTTCGCAAGTTAGTTTTGCTTCTACATTCATCAATATAGAAAACTAAGACACTCGAAAAAAGGGCTTACATTGCTATATTTGTAGGCCAGAGCGCAGAGAGCAGAGAGCAGAGAGCAGTGAGCAGACAGCAGAGAGCAGAGAGCAGGGAGCAGAGAGCAGGGAGCAGAGAGCAAAGAGCAGAGAGCAGAGAGCAGGGAGCACAGAGCAGAGAGCAGGGAACAGGGAGCAGAGAGCAGAGAGCAGGGAGCAGAGAGCAGAGAGCAGAGAGCGGGGAGCAGAGAGCAGAGAGCAGGGAGCAGGGAGCAGAGAGCAGAGAGCAGAGAGCAGGGAGCAGAGAGCAGAGAGCGGAGAGCAGAGAGCAGAGAGCAGAGAGCAGAGATAATAATTTTCTTTTTACCTCCGCCTCTGAACTGAGAGACCCAATTAGCATATCATAATTAGTTTAACTCCCTATAATTAGCTTACCTCATAATTTTACTCCGCCTAAAATTTTACCTCCGCAAGACATTGGTCACATACACAATTAAAAAACAAGGTTAAATCCCACTCTAATCATCAAAGTAGCGGGACAGGAGATGTATAAGTTGTGCATAGAGGTGATACTTTAATTTAGTTTTAGTATTCAGTAAGGTTAAAATGTCTGTGAATGAAGAAGTGTTGCAAAAAGTTCAAGAAATAGAAGAGTTTATTAAAGAAAGTGATTGGTATCGAAGATTTGCTACGCACAGTAGAGCAGAATGGATTCCTTATTACATGGATACGGTGGAATATTTTGAAAATGGTATAGATATTTGTCGTGCTTTTTATATAAATGAAGATCTTCTACAATTAATAAGAAATTTTTTAAGTAATGGATTTTCTAGGAAGGTGCTTACTGTTAAAAAATATATCTCAGATAGTGAATCGGAGGTGTTCAATTTAATAAAGGAAGCTGAGAAAGAATGTGACGAACTTTGGTCTTAGTGATAGTTACTATTTTTTGGTGAAGTGTAAATATGGAGACTTTAGTCAGTGAAATGTATGAAGACTTTATTATGTCAGAAGCATGTTCGAAATATTATGCTCTTGGAGCTGAAGAGGATACGGAAGCGCAAGATGTAATATACATAAAATATATGGAACATGCATCAATATGTCAAGAAGCAGCGCAAGCTTGTTTAGACTTTTTAAAGACAAAGAATTTTGTAAAGTTAGTGATTAAATTTTATCGGTTAGAATTATATGACAACATTTCTGTATTAAAAACTAAATATGAACAATAATATTTTTATTGATTTGTGGAAATAATGTATTTCATGTTAGTCCCTTTTAAATAATAATAATAATAATAATAATAATAATATTTATTTATTTGTGCCAGTAAACAATAAATAGTTTAAAAAGTAACAATATAATATCATGCATAAATATTTTACAAAAATGAATAACAATAGTAACACACTAGTTGGCACAAAAAGGTAGAATTTTGATTATATATAATCATTCTTCCAACTCCACCCCGATTAAATAATTTTTACAATAAGTTTTAAAAGTTGAAAAAGTAAAATATTTTAGATAGAAGGGAATGCTGTTATATATGATTGCACTATTATATTTAAAAGATGTTTTATACTTTTCTGTTTTGTGTGATGGTATAGTTAAGTTGTTTTGATTTCTTGTATTCACGTAATGAACATTATTACGAAATTCTAATTTTTTAAATAGATAATCAGGTGTTTTAGTGTTTATGACTTTGTAAATGAAACAAGTTTGATGAATTTCACGTCTAGTTTCTAATTTAATTAATTTATACTGATTGAATGTTGAGGTAATGTGATCATATTTTTTAAGATTTACTGAAAATCTTACACAGTTATTGTGTAGGATTTGTAGTTTTTGTTTAGAATTGTAGCTGATATTTTTATGATATATTACGTCACAATAATCTAATCCACTTATAATGATCGAATCTACAAATTTAAGTTTTGTTTCGATATTTAAAAATTCTTTAAAATGATACAAGATCCTTAATTTATAATATCCTTTTTTTACTATGTTTCTTACTAAAAATGAAAATGGGGGTTGTTTAAGAGGTTATTATACTTGTAATCACTTGTATGTATTAGAGTTACCATATGGAGAAATAAAACAGTAATATATTTAATCAGTCTTTTTATTCATTCATAAAAAAAGTATCATACATATACAGTACATTTCAAAGTGCACACATAGACGGTGACTTAATATGGAAAAAACGTTTAGGTGGGGATAATTATTATAGCTGTTTTACTATTTTAGTTAGTGGATTATAAGTAAA
The DNA here is from genome assembly GCA_963971165.1 of Philopedon plagiatum. Classification (NCBI taxonomy): domain Eukaryota; kingdom Metazoa; phylum Arthropoda; class Insecta; order Coleoptera; family Curculionidae; genus Philopedon; species Philopedon plagiatum. Next base: position 79,995,900 of record OZ020191.1, on the reverse strand, counting down.
TACTTTATCGTGAATTATTAGACAATATGCTGATGTTTTTGCTGGAACTGTTTCTTTTGTCTCAAACTCAATTCTCATTGTTACTGGACCGGTCTGAAGTAAGTCTCTTTGATGGGAACAGTTAATATAAACTATAGGTGCGTTGTCTTTAAAATCTTTTTGACTGAAGATTGGTTCTACCGGATGGTTATAATACATTTGACGAAATTCGGAAAACATTTCATATAATGTGGCAAATTTATTATTTGTAAAATCTAACTGAAGCTCGTTGTAAGGATATCTTTCAGAATTTAAATAAACATTTATATTTCTTAGTTCACAATGATCAAATTTACTCATATCCATTTTAAGGTTGTTACGTTTATCTTTTTGAAAAGCGATTAAAACATGGCGTGGCGTCTCAACTTTTGTGGAAGTTTTAACAGGCCAGTTGTGCCTCGTGGTTTCTAATAATTCAGGATATTCAACTAATTCCCAACTACGGAAAGTAATAATAATATCACTGTTCCTGTCAATAATTTTGGTAAGTGCTAATTCTTGTGGAATGCCTACAGTAAGATGGGGAACTCGCCAACAAAGTTTTGTTAATGTGATTTTTGGTTTTTCATTATCGCTCGTTGATATTAACGCGCTTGAATCATTATTACTCCTTATCAAAATTAATTCTTGTTGTGAATTTAAAATAATTTTATTATAATCTTCAAAAAATCCAGAATACATTTTTAGAGGAATACACAGAGAAACATTTCCTTGTTCATCAGTCATAATCTTGTCCCCTTTTTTAGATTTCGGATACCAACCACCATTTTGAAGTTTTACACTTTCATTTTCATTAAATGATGCATAACCTTTTAATGTAGAAGTTATTCCAATATCCCGTCCAGAATCAATAGTAACTTCATTTAAAACATATCTCAGTTCCTTGAATAAAAATGCTGGTGCATTATTAATTAATAAGGTATTTTTTAATGGTTCATTATTTTCATTTAAGACTTTTAGTTGTAAGTATAATTCACTTTTACAGGGTAAAGGATATTTTCCTGTTTGTTGCAAAGAAATTTTTATTTCATCATTTGGTCCTAGTTTATTTGGATTAAATGGATCGAAAGAAAGTAATTCCCAACTCATTATTGATTCATCTACAAGAATGTTTTCTTTCACATTTAAGTGTTCCATTTTATTGTTTTGTTTTAAGCTTGAAACCTATAGATACGAGAAATTTGCGGTTAGAAGATGTTAACGCCTTAGAGTTTACCCTCTTACTGAGTGAATTTTGCTTGACTTTACTTATATTAAACTTTTGTTGATGAGCGAAATTTGTCTTTTTGTTATATAAAAGAAACCATTATTCTTCTATTTTCTTAAGATGTAGTCTTACCGTCACGGTTTCTCCTCTGAAATTGACGATGTCACCTTCTTGGTCGAGTATTTTAAGTGTAATTTTGTCTATAATTTTAACTGTTACAGGTAAATAAATAATGTGTTGAGGTGACTCTATTATTTTATAACCAGGACCTACACTGGGGAAAAACTGGTGAATTATATGAACTGGTTTTCCATTTAAATAAGATCCTTCTGCAACACTACAATCTATATTTAGGGAGTTTACCCGAATAATTTCAGCGGGTCGAACTGATATATATTCTTGATTTGCATTCAATTCTTTATTATCAAATCCAAGTATTTTTCCTATCGTGCCTTCTCGAAAAGTTATTGGAAAAGTTGTTTTAATGTGAGTTCGTAAAGTATTATTATTGGGGAAAAGATGAAAACTTAAGCCTTCTTTATCAAGATGTTTTTGTAACAATGTATTTAAGTCATCTATTTCATAGCTTCCAAATGGTATTCTAAATTCATTCGTCTGATTATAAATAAACAAATTATTTGTTGCATCAATATTCGGAATAGCATTGAAAGTTTCAAAATTAATAAGACCGATAACATATTCAAAATTTTCGTCTAAATATATTGGGTTAAACTCTACTGTTAGTGTAGAAGAATTACCACTAATTACAAAACTATATGACATGTTTCTTTAGACTTCTATTAAGGAATAAATTTGAAAATATTCGTTACGTTTTTAAAAAGAAATTTTAAACATAGTTGGCCACAATTGGTTGCATTATACTTTTGATACTGATCATGATTATATTGTATTATGTTGTTTTTACCATCACTATAAAAGTATTTAATTAATTCAAGCGGAGGACGTAAATTTCCATAACTATCAAAATATATTATATTTGTTCCTTTTTTAACATAAGCTGTCCAGTGACTTCCTTCCCCCCTAGATTCGTCTAAATTAATTATTCCACACTCCGTTTTTTTAATTTTTTTTGGTAGTTTATTTCTCATAAAAATACTTCGAAAGTATGGTATTTTTAGTTGTTTAACATATTTAACTATATCAATGTTTGTGAGCGGTTTTCGAGGTATTTTGTTTAACAGTTTTTTGAGTAAGGTTTAAGATATAAGCCACAACCTGATTTGTATGGTCTTAAGTAAAGTCCACTTCCCTTTTTTCCTACCGCAATAGATTCCATAGTTTGATTATGTCTTTTCTCTTCTAATTTTTGTTTTGCAGCTTTAGCATCATTAACAGCTTTAGCAATTCCAGCTGCACCTCCACCTAGAGCGCCTAAAGGGGATAATCCTGCGAATAATGGTATAAGTGGTAAGAATCCACCAGATTTTAGAATTGGTAGGATTCTCCTTTTTGGAGTAGATACCTTTCCATATTTCTTTATAGATGCTAACGCTATTTTAGCACCTGCTTTTAAACTGTTAATATTTTTTCCTTGAATTCCCTTTCTGGCTAGTGAAATAGCTTTGTTTAATGAAATTCCACGTCCTTTACGACCCCTTGTTCTCCTTTTCCTTCTTTTCATCCCCATTCCTAATTTCGTTTTAACTTTCATTGCTCCACTTATTCCTAAAGCAGCAGCTTTCTCACCAAAACTTGAGTCTTTTGCTTTGAACCGTTCCAAAGCTTTCTGAGCTAATAAACCATCAGCAACATGTCTACCTTTTATATCTTTTGAAGCTGAATATGCAATATCATGCACTTTACACGCCTCATCTAAGGGATTTATTCCTTTGTCACCTCGTGCAAGTCTCTTTTCTAATTTGGTTCCCGGACCACAAAAGTTATAACCTGGAAGATGCAGTTCGAAAGGAATTTTATTAATTAGTGTATTTAAGACACCACTCCCTCTCTTTTTAAATGTCCTTTTGCGTTTAATGCGATTTGGATAAGATATAGTCATGTTATAAATCTTTGGATGAAATGAAAAATTTTCTGACACCAAGTTGCTTATATATAAAAACCTGTAAGTTTAAAATCATTTAGTTGATGTCTAAGATGCGGATCGAAAAACAATCCTATACAATCAATATTCGAGATCATGATGTTGCAAAAAATTATTTTCGAAAACATGGACAATTATTTGATGGAAATAGTAAAAGGGGATTATTGGTTGGACCATCTGGATGTGGAAAAACTAATGTTCTTATTAGTATTATAGAGGACCCTAATGGTTTGCGATTTGAACATATATATATTTATTCAAAATCCTTGTATCAACCAAAGTATGAATATCTGAGAAAACTCTTCACGCCTCTCAAAGAAATTGGTTTTTATGAATCCGAAGATGAAGAAAATATTATTTCACCAAAAGATATCAATCTAAATTCTATTATAATATTTGACGATATTGTTTGTTGTAATCAAAATATAGTTAAGGATTACTTTTGTTTTGGAAGACATAAAAATACAGATTGTTTTTATTTATGTCAAACGTATTCATCTATACCTAAACAATTAATTCGTGATAATGCAAATTTATTAATAATATTCCAACAAGATTCAACTAATCTGAAACATATTTATGATGATCATGTTAATATTGATATGTCATTTAAACAATTTAGAGAGTTATGTTTATTGTGTTGGAGAGATAAATATGGATTCTTGGTTGTGGATCAAGATTCAAATATAAATTCTGGAAGATATCGTAAAGGATTTGATTCCTTTATTCATTTACAAATAGATTACCAATATCAGGTTTGTCTAGTATATGACAAAAACTCAGATGAACAAGATGGATGAAAAAGCGGCAAAAGAATTAGTTAAAATTAGAAAGGCAGTTAAACGAAAATTTCAGTCATTAAAAGCTGATATACTACAATCTCAGGTTCAAAAGGAAAGAGAATTAGAACCCATTATAAAACCTTTGAAGGAATTATTAACAGATAAGTTAAAGAAGGAAAAAATCAAAGAAGAATCGTTGGAAAATTTAAGTTTCTTAACTACAAAGCAGCCATTTTTAACACAACCTTATTTTTCTTCTACACCAACTAAACAAAAAAGAGTATCATCATATGATAAACATTTATTACCAATGGGACTTTCTTTTTTAGAAGAGGAAGAGGTTTTTGAAGGAACACCAGTTAATCTTAGCAACGAATCCGACGAAGGAATTAGACAACAACTTGAAGAAAGCAGATCATATATCCAGAATTTACCTTCAACAAAAACATATAAAATATATTTGGATCAATTTGATCCACTGCCTAGAAAGTATGTAGATGAAATGATAAGAGATACGAAGAGCTTATTCGATCACAAATATGGAATTAGACATACTATAAAAGATGAATCTTTTTTTATTGGCGATTCAAGAATAAATTTTCAAGGAAAAGATGTATTAGTAAAAGGTCTTACATACGAAGGCACGCCTGGGTTATTTGAATTGTTATTTAAAAAACATCCTCTGGTATACAAAGCTAAAGATGTGGACGACTACATGGATATTTTAAAAAGAACTAATGCCTATGGAAAAAACTATAAAGAGAACGAACAAATTCACGGAACAGCTTCAGATAAATATGTTACTCTTATTCATCCATACCTTGTAGATAAGGAGATTTTAAAGGATCCTCTTAGAGGTAGAACCCGTTCATTCTCCAAACCTCTAGCGCCTGTTACAAGGGCTAGAACTAGAGCTTCTTCCATTGCTCAAACATCACAAATACAACAATATTTTAAAAACTTAACAAAAAAGGGGACAGGTTTCATGGATTTATCTAATAATAAAGTAGATTTTGTTTATTTCGATGATCCCAATGAACTAGTTGAAAGGTTAAAATTATTATTAGCTTCAAAAGCAGCTGGCCACACCGGGCACAATAATGAAATTAACTCTATTATTGAAGAATTAAAAGAGGCCAATATAATTGTATAAAAGGAAAGGTTGTAATTATTTTGCTACACATTCAAAATGACTCTCGACAAATTTGGTAGACACATTTCAAAACGTTTTAATATTAATGTCACATTAGAACCTCTAAAAAGAGAAGTTAATGAACTAAAGGAAAATTATAAAATTGAAAAAATTCAGAATGATCATTTCAGAAGTATATATAACACAAAATATGAGGAATTTAGAGAAAAACTAGAAAAGAATGTTCAAGCAATTGAAAATATAGAAAAAGTATTTCAATTATTACAGGCGGGTTTGAAAACAACAGTGGAGGATTTTGAAAAACGATTTGCTAAACTACAACAAAATGTTGACAAAAGCATCCAAGATCTAGAGGATTTTAAAAAATACACAAAAGCCTTTTCTTTGGAAAAAATTGTAGAAGATTTAAATGATTTTAAAACTTTTGCTAAGGAGGCTCATACTGCATTTTTTAATCGAAAAAATATAATAGCAGCCGAAGTTAAGATTTCAGACATAGAGTCAAAATTGACACAAAGCCAGCAACATATTTCAGACAGTCACAACTAAAACATAAACAAAATATAAAAAACTAAAATGGGTGAAAATATTAAAGAAACTGTAGTGAATGAACTTCATAAACCCGCTAGAAGAAATTACAAAAGAAGACGGGTTATAGTTAAAGAGTTAAACGATTTATGGCAAGCAGATCTGGTTGAAATGCTACCATACGCAAAATTTAATAGAGGATATCGATATATTTTAGTGGTGATCAACGCATTTTCCAAATATGCTTGGGCTGAACCTATTAAGACTAAACAAGGAAAGGATGTTGTGGAAGCTATGGACAAAATTTTAAAAAGTGCTACAAGACCAAAAAACTTGCAAACGGATTTGGGTAAAGAATTTTATAATCAACATTTTCAAAAACTGAAAAATTACAATATAAATCATTACAGTACTTTTTCAAATTTAAAAGCAAGTATTGTTGAAAGAGTAAATCGTACCTTGAAAGGTATGATGTGGAAGCATTTTAGCAATCAAGGTAATTACAAGTGGTTGAATATTTTACCAGAAATTTTAAAAAAGTATAATAATAAAAAACATGAAACAACAGGGTTCAAACCTGCTAATGTTAATGAGAAGAACGCAAATGTAATTATGAAAAAATCATTTACACATAAGAAAACGATTGATCCCAAACAAAATAAATTTATATTAAATGATTTTGTTCGAATTTCTAAACATAGGGAAGCATTCTATAAAGGATATACACCAAACTGGTCTACTGAAATTTTTTTAATTAGGGAAGTGCAATTAACAAATCCAACCACTTATCTCTTAAAAGATATTAAAAACGAAAATATTGAAGGTGGATTTTATGAAGAAGAGTTACAGAAGGTAAAACATCCTGATGTATATTTGGTTGAAAAAATACTAAGAAAAAAAGGAAATAAGGTATATGTTAAATGGTTAGGATTGGATAAATCGCATAATTCATGGATATTAAAAAAGGATGTATTGTAATATGATTTCTATATATCTTTATTGTAATATAATTTTTAATATATAAATATTAGCAAGAAACACAGTTTTTTAATTAAAACACCATTATTTTAAACTAAATTTCTTTATTAAATCTTTCATTATAAATTACATTTCTATGATTTACATCTAATATTTTAGAAAACATTTTTTCACAATTTTGTATTCTTTTTTCAAAACGAAGTCGGTCCAGATAGAACTGATAATAATCACTTTTGCGTGCTTGTCTTGAGGCATAATTCCAAACAACTAATAAGTGAAATTTGTTTTTGTCTTCATTAATATTCACTGATTTCTTCATAATATTTTCTTTTCGGAGCAATTCTTCTCAATTTATTTTCCAACACGTTCGGATACATCAATAACATCTCCAACATGGTACTAACATTTTCACTGTTAGCATTTTGACTGGGATTTAAAACATTATAAACACTTGTTAACAAGTCCACTGAATTATTGACGAGTGTAGTTTGGAACACATCAAAATATTTTTCAAATTCCTGCTTTTTTATAATTTGAATTCTATAATTAATTAATTCTTGTATTTCCCACAATTTATCAGTAGTGTCTCTAGCGAAATACAAATAATCACCATCACATCTATGAAGTTTTATAATAGGATTTTGATTAATTTTTTCAAATGACAAAGTAAGATCATTAATCTTGACTGGAAAGGGTTCGTTGTTAGATGAATATAAATAATTTACTACTACTCCCTGATATTTCAAAAGACTTTTCCACTCTTCTTCACTTAAAGTAATACTGAATCCATTTTGGCTTCTAATTTTTATTTTAGCCGAGAAATCTTCCAAACTTATTCCAACTTGTATTAATTTTGATAAGGAATTATTCAAGCAAAACACTTTGTTGTTTAAAAGTTTTTCTTCATTTACTTTTTTTATGTCACTACTATAATAATTTGATTTTGGGTCGTTAGAAAAATACGGATTTTTTGAATAATAGGTCATTTTGAGAGACCCAAGTAAACTGCTATCTTTTTGTCACATTTACTCTTATATTAATACCCCTTCCATAATGAAAACGCAAGGTTAATATTTTTTACATTATTTAACAGGAGGAGTAAACTTAATAATTAAATTTATAAAACATTATTGACATAATCGACAAGACACAAAGTATAAATATTGATAATGATAAGTTTAAAATTCCGATTATTTAACAAGATTCATTTTTTAAAGATTTCTTAATACTTTCATATTCTGTATTATTTGAGCATTCTTCCGTCTGCAAATTCTGAATCCAATTAGTGTCAAAAATAGTATTATTAGGATAATAATATAATATTTTAAAATATTTACTATTGTTTTCATCGTTTTGCATTAAGTGAGAAAAAGCTGAAGTAAAATTATTATTAATGAGTTTATATTTCATATAGTGACAATGCTTACTTAAAGCAATATCTGTTTTATTTCCAAAACACGCCATAGCATGTGTTACTCTATTTGGATTATGCACATACAATATTATATTATTAGCAATGTAATATAAAAGGATATATGGATTAAGGGTCATGATTAAAAATCCAATATAGTTTAAAAAATATATTAAACAAGAAAAGACCTTTACAAGACAAAATAATTCTAAGGACTGACAGTTACCTTAGTTTAACAAGAGTTTAAATATATTTGGTTACAATATTTACAAATGAAAAAAGGAATAAAAAATTTATTTTCAAAAAACTACAAATTGTCTAACCGCGGAGAGATTCAGTACTCTGGTGGATGTTGACCGCTACAATTATGATGTCGATGATAGGATATCACCCCTTCATATACAAGATATATTTTTACTAACATAATTTTTATTCTGGCGATAAAAAGGAAATGAAAAGTAAAATTTTATTAGTAACAATTCTTATAATTGTATAATAGTTTTACATTCTCCAATGCACAATGCCAAACTTCTACCGTTTTATGAAAATAACACTCAGGAACCTTCTTATATTTACTTAATTTTGGTGCATTAGAAGTCGGAATGCTAATAATGCTTTCACTGTCTAAAACTTTTTGTAAAAATTTTGTCATTTCAACTCCTTTTACATATACTTTTGGTATAATATAAAATAAATATATAAAAAATATATATTTGTAAGAATTGTATCAATCTCGTTTAAGTCAATGTATCCAGATTCCCAGTCTAAGCCATGATATCTTTCGCACCATGTAATAATTTTAGTATCTTCAGGAGACAGAATGGTTCTTTTAAATGGAGGTTTAAATAAAAAATTAGAAAGACGAAATCCATCGTAGAGTGCCATTTCTTTAGGAATGTAACCAAAGGAACAATTATACCCTTGAATGTCAATAAAAATGTGTGAGGTACACTCTTCCATGGTGTGCGAGCAAGTGAGGTATTGCTAATAAAAAAATTCGCTTTTTAAAAAGCACGTTGTGCAGTATGATTTAGTATAATTATGAATAAAAAGAATCAATAAAAGAGAAATGTTGGTGAGAATATATATTGATAAATAGGAAGTACAAACTAAAAATTGTACTTATAATTAAACATGCGTTTACATAACCTTTTTGGTTGTTTCCGGTGCACTGGTGAACATTCCAAAGAGTGCATCGGAATAGCACACGGTCGAGAATTGTAATTGAAATTAGGAACACTGTCACTGCTGGGGCACTTTTTGATGTGAGACCCTTTGACTGTCGGAAGCAGGGTTGCTGTGTCGGTGGCGTTGTTGGACATTGGTGGTGGTGTTGGGCAGGGGATGGATTCTGGATGTCCACTGGGCGAATTTGGCGTTGTGGGAATATCACAAATCCACAAATCCAATAATAGCGCTTCTGCATCTGAATGAAACGTGTCGCAAAACGCACTGAACTCTGTAAAAGTCATTTTTGACACTTTGTGGCGCAAAGCTTCATTAATTGATAATTTCATCGTACTATAGCGTGATACTCAAAGGAAAGTATGGTTAAAAGGCGACTGTTGTACTACTGAAGGAAAACAGTATGCGGTTAAATATGGTTTGAAGCAAGCTCCTCCCATATGTAGAAGAAGGCGGTAGAAATACCCCACCCAAAGAGAAAGTCTTTTGAGTGTAGCTTTACTATTGGAAAGATATTCTTAAAAGTGGGTGGATTCGAATGTAGACAAAAAAGTACATCCCCTGAAAGTCCGTGCGCATGTCTAGCTTGCTCGGTATGCGCGTGGTACACATTTTGATCTTCTGCGCAGAAAAACAAAACATGGGCGCATAAGTGCTTATACAAGCGAAAATATACTCAATAAAAACAATTTAATTAATTAAAACTATTTTTTGTTAAACTACAACACCAGTAAGCGTGGGTTTTGAAATAGTATACTTAATATCAATAAGACCTATTCTACTTATACATAAAAACCAAGATCTCGCTAATAAGCTACGTAATAAAATAAGCAAGTTAATTCCATAGCGTTGTTTTTTTTAAATAATTACAATCTCCAATAGAGATTTTCAATCTCAAAAGATTCTTTATTTGAACCCTTAATAGAACTAAAGAAACTGTTTAATAGCAGAAATATTTGGTAATCATTTTTTTTATTTAATTATTCGTATAACTGCGAAAATTTAAAATTATGTTTTATTTAAATCCATTAAAAATAAATAAATGCGGCTATCGCGCTTGTAAATCTTCGTAGTTCGCCATTCTCCGCCGTACTTTTTAGTAATTGGATCTCTTTATTGCGAGTGTTTTCCAATCTTCACTGATAATATTTTTGTGGTGCAGGTTTCCAATAGCCAATGCATATTTTAATTTTCTATTTCGAGCGCCTAGGGGGAGAGGACGCTTCCCCATTCCCCCATGAATTCTTAAACCTCCCTATATTATTGTCTCATTTTTGCTAGAAAATAAAAAATCGGTCAAGTGGAAGCTATACTTGCACAATTAGTGTTCCGTGCCATCAGCCCCCCACCTGAGCAAACCACACCGCGTATCACATCGCGTATGCGCGGAGCATTGAAAATCGTGCAAGGTAAAAAGTTGATTCTTACATCGTGAGAAATATTTTTTGTCGAAAAACTTTTTCTCTTAAACCAATGGTTCAGCAGTTACAAGGGAATAAACAATCGCATTATTTATAACAATTGATCGCGCTAGAATTTTTCAATCGTGATAATTTTGGTTTAATCTACAGCTAATTTTTAATGTTAGTGATTTTTTTCAGAATTTTCTGAGAAATCCTTTTGGTGATAAGGGTGGGGACAACAATTTTTAAGCGTTTTTCCCGAAAAATGTTTTAAAAAAATGCATAAAAAATATATAATATATTGTTGAATTCGTGCTTCAATAAGCTTTCATTTGACAGCCTACAGGATGCAATTTTTTTCCATTTCCCCTAAATTAACTCACAGAATCAAAACTTTTTATACTTCAAGTCTATAACTGGGTCACCACACTCTATCTATGTGCTAAATTTCATTTTTTTTTACGTCGAATGGTTTGAGAGAAAATCGCCTGTGACGGACGGACGGACACCGAAGTGATTCCATAAGTGTTCCGTTTAACGGAACACTAAAAAACTGGTACAGCGGAACCATCCAGGAGAAATATTCTACAAAAAATTATGGAAATTGGTTAATCCGTTCAAGAATAAAATTATGCGCGAACATATATAAAAAAATAGAAAATAATGGCCGCTTGAGAACCTCTTCTTTTGAAGGCGGTAAAAATGACTAATTTCTAATGCTTTACTAACATCTACACATCAGGATTGCTTACCTTAAATACGCCACTTCTAGAATAATATATATGTAAGTAGAAATAGCAGAATTTTTTTCTTTTAGCGTGTAAATAAGAATCAGATTCTCATAAAATATATTCTTATTTGTAATTTTATGCAGCATACGTTTAGAGAATCTTAAGGAAAATCATTTTAAAACTCTGTATAGATTTTTCCAGCGCATTCACCCTTTTAACAAAATACTTGCCAATATTTTTATTCGGCACAATACATGAACACAAACGAAATCATTTTATTACATTAATTATTTATTTTGTCTTTAACTCAGTTCACTATACCACTATATCCTAATTTTCGGACGACTTTCAAACTGCGATCAAACGTATACGAACCTCTGTCTGTGCTAATATAGTAAAAATAAATTAATTTAAAAAATGAAAATATCTTAAGTGACTTATTTACTGTGGTAGTGCCATAGTTCCGTGGTCCCTTATGGCTATCCACCAGTGGTACAAAAACTAGTTTGGGTAGACCGCCTAATCGCCCCCTCCCTCCCCGAGGGGGCTCTATAAGATCGGTAATATCATAATTCTCATGCCCTGAAAATTCCTTGTTTCTAGGCCTTGTATTAAGGAAGATATCATATTCCTTCGGTTGCAGAATAGACCGCTCTTCGTAACCGTGTCGCTATACACATACAAACACCTACACAGAAAAAATAGGATAGGAAAAGATATTGAGTGATTCGAATGTAGAGATATCATCAAAAAATGGGTTAAAAATCTAAATTTAATCGTCGATTGCTCCCTTCCTATAAAAAACGAAGAACCCTAAAAATATGGCAATTATGTATTTCGGCGACCTCTTTCCGACCAGGTATATGGGATTTTGATTTGGATCAATTTTGACCACAAAAAAAATTCGGTCAAAAATATTCATCAAAAATCATAATTTTCAGTTTTTCCCAAATTTTTCCAATTTCCTCTCGTTTTAGGTATAGGTAAATGTATTGCAAGAAGAAAGTATTTGAGATTCTAAAGTTTGACGTGTCATACCGTTTTTCTGTCCGACGTTTCGTTTTCGAGCAATGTAGAACTCAATATGGGTCTGCAAGTGACTTTTTCGATCTAAAAAAAAATTCAAAAGTGTGACTTCCCATTTTTCCGAATACCGCCAGTTTCAATAGGGTTCTGAAGCTCCCGGTCCTCTACAAACTCCGAAAATTTAAATCGATTTAATTAAGTTTTGCGACCTGTAATCGATCCCATACGAATTCGCGGAAATTTCGACTTTGACGTTTAATAACTCCCAAACGAAACACCATGTATAACTGAATTTTTTATCGAAACTAGACGCACTATCCCTCTATTAACCCAGAAAATTTAATCGCTCCCGCACTAATCGTTTTCGAGAAAAAAATTGAAAATGTGAAAATGTCCAAGTCTGCGACAACCAACGGAAATTTTTTTCACTAAGCAAGGGATATATAGACCGCTTCGCGGTCTAATGTAAAGATCAGTAAGAAAAAAGATAGTGACTTCCTTGCTAAACTTTCCTTATTTTCTACCAGTCTTACTTACATATTTTTTAAACCCTTTATTTAACTTCTTGCAATAATTTAAATGAGATTTTGTTGACAATATTAATATTTTCTTAATCCGTGCAGAAAGAAATCTCTGAAAAAAGTCACACGGGTGGGTGGAATAAGATAACATCTGAATAAGGTTGGTATTTGCCTACCGAATGCTTTATTTACTCACAGGTATATTTTTACTGGTTCTATTACAAGATTAAATAATTTACCGATATTATTAAATTATTTAGTGTAGATATGGAACCCACGGAGGGTGAGGCTTATTTTGTAGAACTTGTCTAATTGTTTGGCATTCTGACATATTTCTTATAGCGTAGGAAACGAATTTACGTTGTTGTGACACGGAAACAATTTTTTTCTACGACCACTACAGAAAATGACTTATTGCGTATAATTTTTGTAACGCCAAAGTGGACAATTCCGTACACACGAACTAAGCTGTGCGGAATATTATTCCGCACTGTCATTCCACACTGTACTTTCACTGCGAGTTAATACATCGGCATCCAAAAATTTTCATGGATTTTTTAAAACTAATAATTTATTTCGTCTCCGTTATCATTATATTTATTTTAATTACTCATTCTTTTAAATTCTAGCTTTAAAATTATTAATATATTATATTATAATTAGTATTTCCAACCAATATGTTGTAAGATGTCAATAATTAACATTAAACGCCAAACAAACGATAGCTAGGTAACTTGATTTTAATTACTAATACTACGAGCGATGTATTTTAAAATTATTTTGGAATTCAATCAAGTAGCCTTAAATCAATGTTGATTGTAAATTTGTTTTATTGTTAGAACGTTTTACTGACGTGACGCTTCACACATATTCGTTAGCGTCTTTTTTAACATAATTTTAAGCTTTATTGGAACTGATTTAAAATAAATCTAAAATGAGTAATAGCGACAGCAGCGACGAAGATATTCCCCCCCATATCATGGAAGCAGCTAATAATCTTACAGAAGATTTATTACCTCAAACTTCTATGAAGAAATACAATTTAGCTTATACTCGGTTCATGGATTGGCGTCAACAAAACAGTGTGAATTCATTTTCCGAAGCCGTTTTATTGGCATACTTTGGAGAAGTATCTAAGTTATTTAAAGCCTCAACATTATGGTCAGTCTACTCAATGTTAAGAACTACATTATCAGTAAGGCAAAATATTGATATATCTCGTTATCCAAAACTACGTACCTTTTTGAAAAGAAAATCTGAAGGTTACAGAGCCAAGAAGTCTAAAATTCTCACGCCTGAACAAATCAACCAATTTTTATATGAAGCTACTGATGACATCCATCTTCTTACAAAGGTAATAATTAAATTTACCAACACGTAGTTTATATTTAACCAAGTTTATTTTTTCAGACTGCACTGGTGCTAGGAATAACAGGCGCATGCAGAAGAGAAGAGTTAAACAATCTAAAAATGTGCGATATACAGGATATGGGTTGTGCTGTTTTAGTTAATATACCTAATACAAAAACCAAAATACCACGAAAATTCACAGTCACAGGAGATTTTTATAACTTGTTTAAAAAGTATAATAATCTGCGACCTACACATGTAAATCACAATTATTTCTTTACCAATTATCAAAAAGGTAAGCGAACAACACAGCCAGTGGGAATTAACAAATTTAGTAAAATGGCGCAAGAAATTGCTAAATATCTAATGTTACCAGATCCTAAAAGCTATACCAGCCACTGTTTTCGGCGCTCGTCGGCTACGATTCTCGCCGACTCTGGTGCAGACATCACGACGGTCAAGAGACACGGCGGATGGAAGTCAACTTCAACAGCAGAAGGTTATATTGACGACAGCCTATCAAATAAACTTCAAATTGCAAACAAAATTTTACATTCAGTCGAAAATGTGACTCAAGAGACCGAGACCTGTACCAGAATATCCCTTTCTGAATCAAACACATCAGAAAAAGTTATAAACTTACCTGAACAATTCCCGGGAATTAATATTACTAGCTGCAATAGCGTTACTATTAATTTTTGTAATCATAAATAATAACTTAATATGTTAAATGTATTTATTTAGTGTAGTTACTATTAAACTTTAATTTTTCTTAATAATAATAAAAAATAAATCAATTTTTTTTATTATCTAAATAAAATAGTATACGTTATGTTTCCACACACAATCCAATGTAAATAAAAGAAAAATAAAAAAAATAAATAAAAAAAAAACTGTGGTCGTAGAAAAAGTATAGTGTGCGACTCGTGCAGAAAGCCTATTCCACACTCGTGCGATTGTGGCACTCGACTACGTCTCGTGCCACAATTTTCGCACATCGTGTGGAATAGGCTACTTTCTGCACTTGTGACACAATATACTATTGTCGTAATTACATTTAATTTTAATAATAAATCAGCACACTATTGTTTACAAAAATAAATCCATATTGTATTAAATTGTTTAGCTTATTTTGTGGTTATAGAATTATAGAGAAAGTGTTAAAAGTATGAAAACACCTCATATTTGGTCTACATTTTATTTGAAATATCTTACGGTAAGTCACTGACGGCAACGGTCACGATTTGTTATAATCTCGAATGGAAAAAGCGTGGTATACCAAAAAACAGGTATGAAATCTTTAAAAGGGAAATAAGATAAGCAGCGAAATTGTTGTGACTATGGCAAAGCTGCTAGTCCAGAAGAACAAACCATTTTTCCATTCGTTATCAAGAGAGTTATAGTGAAAATACTGTAATGAGTGCCGAAGCATGTCACTGTTCCTAGCATTACGCGTAATGAATTTACTATTTTGTGAACATTGATATAGAAGTCATATTTAAAAGTATTCTGCACTTTAAGCCACTTTAGTGCTTTAAACCTAAGGTTAAAAATATATCTGACAATTATGTTGCATAATTTAAATTCTTCTTCGTGAAACAAAGGAGACAAGCATGTAATAAATATCGGCTTCGTCGCCTGGGGCTATGATCGGGATAATATAGTCACGGTTTAATCTTTCTTATTCGATACATTGCAGTTTGTAGGACACACTGCGTTATTTACAAGAGAGAAAACTCTGGTCATGGGTGTCCACAAGGGGTGTATTTTAATAATTACAATAAAGAAAATATTTTTTTTACAATTATTCAAGTAATTCAATTGAAGCAAGACTGTAATTTATATTCTATAATAAATATTAACAAGCATAGGTCGGTCGATCAAGAGCAATGTATAAGTCAGGGTCGAAGTGGGTATGCAATTTATTTTTATTTTATCTAGGACATCCCACGTAGACTTCAAGCCTAAGTACTAATGTACCGTGGGTGTCTGAAGAGAAGGGAAATGTAGTCTATTGACACGGGATTTGAAGGATTGGAGGTTGGGTCGGGACGGGAAAACATCTGCAGGCAATTTGTTCCATAATTCGGAGACCCTAGGTATGAATGAGCGAGAGAAGTGGTCTGTTCTAGACTTTTGTAGCTGGACAGTAAAGGGATGCATACGTGACGCGCCTCTGGTTGTTCTGTTAGGGACATTCAGGGGGGGGGGGTATAATACCGGCTAGTTCTTCAGAGCAAAATCCGTGGAAGTAGCGGTAGAAAAGGGATAAATCCCCTACAGCGCGGCGATGAGCGAGAGAAGGGAGTTTTCTCGTGAGGGCTGGGTCATTGATAAGTCGAATGGCTCTCTTTTGGATAGAATCAAGGATCTTATGTGTCGAAGGTGATGCCGCTCCCCAGATGTGGGAGCAGTACTCTAAGTTAGGTCTTATTTGGGAAACATAGAGAGTGTATAAGTTGGAAGGGGAGAAGTATTTTCTGGCTCGAAAGAGAAAACCAAGCTTTTTAGCTGGCGATGTGGCGACTGAAGTAATGTGTTTGTGCCAGCTGAGATCATGTGCGAAAGCGACGCCAACGAGATCGAATGTTTCGTTGTTTTGCAGGGCTTGGCCATTCATGTGGATGGGGTAAGCGTTGCCGGATTTTTTGCGTGAGAGGGATTGTATTGATTGTATTGTATGATTGTATTCTGTATTTCATATTTAAAAAAAGTATTGAATATTTATACGCTTGCGCAGTATGCTTTAATACTCGTCGCCGCTCGTATTTTTTAAGCTGTCGATAAGGATTGCTCGTCACTGTCTGTGGCAGTATATTAAAAATGCTATTGGTAGTTAATAGGTTTGTTTCTGCAGCAGTTTGAAACTAGTCAGAGACAATCATCTTCTAGGAAAACAGTTTGCTAATCGAAACCGGGCAATCTCATTGGCTCTAATTGATTTGAAACTGCTGCAGAAACAGACCCAATAGTAGCGATGTTAAAACATGTTTTTGTTATGAATTATAAAATAATAATTAGAGCGTTGCGTTCTAATCGGACTTTTTGATACCATTACGTAGAGTAATGTATGTACAGGGTGGGCAAATAAGCGAGGTAAGCGGCTGTATCTCAGAAACTAATGATCGTGGAGAGTTACGGTAAAAAATTTTATAGGTAAAGTGGGCAAGGGAAACTGCTGGAAATTATTTTCAAGTTTCCAAGATGGCCGCCAGTGGGCGTTTCCGCCATCTTGAATTACATAAAGCTACGTTTGTCGCGATTTTCCCCAATGAATGTAACAAAAAAGTATTTGCGTTTTAATGCTAACTTAAAGTCGAACATTTTTTGTAAAAACAATGTTTCTCTATCTTTCGAAATAAAGTGGTGGGGGGTATTTGAATGTTGTTTTAAATAAATGCCTGTAACTTCGAAACGGCTTAATGGATTTGGATAAATTTGGTATCATTGGAAAGAGCATTTCTTGGGCTTTTAGGTTTCTCGTAATCATGACAGTTGTGACCTACACGACCGCCGATAGAGGGCGTTATTCGATATTATAACCAAAATATTGGATTTTCTCAAAAAATTTAAATGCGATGATATGACTTTTTTTACACTAGAAAATAGACAAATGACCAACCAATAAGCCTGCGCAAACCGCATCTTAATATCTTTTTCCTAACTCAAATTATTAAAAAAAAATACTAAACCAGGAAAATTCATATATCCCCATTTAAAAATGCATCGGTTCCTTTCGATAAGAAGGCAAGTAGTAGGCCATGGAAATAAAAGACAAACTCCTCTCAAAACTATTCACAAGAAATATCGGTTTATTTAGTGCTGTGATTTTAAGTCACACGTTTTCGTATTTATAAGAGATTTCCCTTTTAAATAAAGTTGTGGTCCTGGAAAGGACCGATTTTGAAAAACGATTAATGCCTTCTGTGTTCAAATTGCCTTCCGTCATATTCCACACATTGTTCCAGTCTTTCTTGAGTCGACAGAACCGCAGCCTCGATTTCTGCCGCTGATATTTGACGAATTGAGTTTCGAATTCTGTTTTCCATATCCATTCGTGTTGTTGGTGGAGTTTGATAAACAATATCTTTTAAGCGTCCCCACAAGTAAAAATCAAGACATGTCAAGTCGGGAGATCTTGCCGGCCAAGGAAATAGGCTTCCCCTTCCTATCCAGCGTTCTCGAAAGGTCCCGTTAATATGGTTTCGGACATTAATTGAATAATGTGCCGGACAACCATCTAATTGCAGAAACATAGTTCTCCTAGTTTCCAGTGGCACATCTTCCAACAAAACTGGCAAGTCGTTGATCAAAAACTGTAAGAAGCGGTTACCAGTTAAAGCTTGATCAAAAAAATAAGGTCCAATAATTCTGTCCCCAATGATGCCGCACCACACATTTAGGCTCCAGCGACCCTGGTGCTGCACTTCTCGTAACCAATGCGGATTTTCAACGGACCAATAATGCATATTATGACGGTTTACCCTACCATCACTACTAAAGGTAGCCTCGTCGGTCCAGAGAATTTCCGTTAAGAAATTTCTGTTTTCCTCAAGCATGCCTAGCATCCATTGACAATAATTTAATCTATTGTCGAAATCTTGTTCATTTAGCGCCTGATGCAAGACTATGTGGTAAGGATGTAATCTAAAAGTAAAAAACAACATATGCGCAAACATAATATTATCAGAATAACACTGAATTGTGTATTTGCGAGTATGTGCTAAGATACTTGGAAGAAGATAAAATTATTTACCTATAATCTTTCAAAATATTTCTAACAGTTGTTCGTGCTATTCCCAAGTGTAGAGACAATGTTCTAGTTCCTACATGTCTATCAAATTCTATGTAAGCCAAGACATTGATAATGTTTTCTTCGGTCCTTCCATTGCGACGCCT
Source organism: Philopedon plagiatum (assembly GCA_963971165.1). NCBI lineage: Eukaryota > Metazoa > Arthropoda > Insecta > Coleoptera > Curculionidae > Philopedon > Philopedon plagiatum. The sequence continues at coordinate 79,976,625 of OZ020191.1, read as the reverse complement.
GCGAAGTTTAGGACGACGAAAACTTCCAGTATCGCGTAATCGCTGTACCAAGCGCGGAAACATTCTTCTCCCGTAATGACGGCGATCTGGATACCGTGCCGCGTACTGTCTTGCCGCTATAGCTGCATTTTGAAAACACTCGAAATAAATCGCAATCATGTCAACAGCTTCATTATTTGTGAGAGGCATTTTGATTAAAAAGTACTCAAATTATACTCAATCAACAATATTAGCCTGCGTGTGACAAAAGTTTGACGTTACTTGGCAATATTTTTGTTAGGCGATTGTCGTGTCCATGGCCTACTACTTGCCTTCTTATCGAAAGGAACCGATGCATTTTTAAATGGGGATATATGAATTTTCCTGGTTTAGTATTTTTTTTTAATAATTTGAGTTAGGAAAAAGATATTAAGATGCGGTTTGCGCAGGCTTATTGGTTGGTCATTTGTCTATTTTCTAGTGTAAAAAAAGTCATATCATCGCATTTAAATTTTTTGAGAAAATCCAATATTTTGGTTATAATATCGAATAACGCCCTCTATCGGCGGTCGTGTAGGTCACAACTGTCATGATTACGAGAAACCTAAAAGCCCAAGAAATGCTCTTTCCAATGATACCAAATTTATCCAAATCCATTAAGCCGTTTCGAAGTTACAGGCATTTATTTAAAACAACATTCAAATACCCCCCACCACTTTATTTCGAAAGATAGAGAAAAATTGTTTTTACAAAAAATGTTCGACTTTAAGTTAGCATTAAAACGCAAATACTTTTTTGTTACATTCATTGGGGAAAATCGCGACAAACGTAGCTTTATGTAATTCAAGATGGCGGAAACGCCCACTGGCGGCCATCTTGGAAACTTGAAAATAATTTCCAGCAGTTTCCCTTGCCCACTTTACCTATAAAATTTTTTACCGTAACTCTCCACGATCATTAGTTTCTGAGATACAGCCGCTTACCTCGCTTATTTGCCCACCCTGTACATACTCAGAGTTAACATAATCAAAGTTATCTTAAAAATATATAGCAAATTTGTTGTTAGCTGTATGTACCTACTTTAAAAATTTATTCACGAATAAAATATTTGGGAAATATATTTATATTGTTACAAATACAGTAAAGAAGTGTAGTCCCTCGCTGAAATAACGGTTCAGTGCTCTTTATTTGCCGGGGTAATAAATATTTGTTTAAAAAATATTTATTGCCCCCTCGTCTAATATTTAAATAGCCGGGGATTCAGTGCATCCCCTTGCACCCTCCTTGAGGTGCCCATTTTAGAAGTATATTTTTTACTTTGTGTGAGCTGTGGCGTCTTAACTACATCATGACAGAGCTTTAATTTATTTTAGGCTACGTAAATTAAAAAAAGGTGTAAAGTTGACGATTAAAAGTGAAAAGCTCGCCCTAAAATTTTAGAATTAAAACCTGCAGGAACATTTTAATTTATTCGCATTAAAGAGGTGAATTGAAAAAAAATAACTAAAGAAAATAAATAATTGGGATGTTCAAGTTGACTGGCGCAAAAATTATATCCATATGACCCCAAATAATTAACTACAAGTAATGTGCCAGTATAATGTTTAATGCCTTATCTGGAGACGCCGCTGCGCTGGTCGAAATTTTGAGGTCACACTCCGCTCTTAAAAAGTGAAATCTTTGAAGGTTTCTCCGTATATTTTCAAGTATACATAAGCTATCTGTTAACCATTTAGTCAAGTCCATTCGTATAAAACATTTTAAAAATATTCTTGGAAGCTTAAAAAAAATTTAAGTTATTTTTTAAACTCTTTTTTTTAACATATTAGTTAGTCCTATTTATAATGTGATTAGAGATAAGAACATCAACCCTGATATTGGATGGGTGTGTCCTCCGATTATAAGGCAACAATTGTAGCTGGACGTCCGTTGGTTTCACGACATCGTGCCATACCAGGGAACCCTAATAATTTGGAAAGGGACTCTCCTCTTATCCTAGTCAACAAGGTGACTAGCACAACGTCCAGATGGATTGGATGGGATATATCAGGACTAGATGTGTAAAGTGCTTAGAGACAATTTTAGGAGCAGTGTTAGTTAAATATTTAGAGAAAATTTTAAATATAGCGTTAAATTAAGAAGTAAGTTTTTCCAATTTTGCTTAGTTAAAAATATTTTTTTAATGTGCTTTAGGAATAAATCTTCTAACCCCTAAAATGATTTCTTTTTTTTGATTGATTGGCTGGGTATCGAGGTAAAAAGTGCTTAGAGACACTTTTAGGGATACTGTTTTTCCATTTTTGTTTCATTAAAATATTTTAAACATGCTCTATGCATACATTTCATTTTTTTTTCAAGATCTTGTAACAATGAAAAAAACTCTAACCATTTTATTCTGCCAAATAAAGTGTAGTAATGTATTATTTTTAGTTAAACTTTATGGTGGAGTGCAGTGTTTTGTAGAAAATAAAAACATTTTATTAATTTTAAGTTTGATTGGATTCGTTAGGATATACTGATACTAGGCATAGTGTTTAAAGATAATTTTGGGGACAATTTTAGTTCAATGGTGTTTAGATAAGTAGTTTAAAGTTAATAAGTTTTAGACATGTTTTATGACATAAATCTTTAAAACTTTTTACCGCTATTATTTTATTTTGGTAAATTTTATGTTTAATTGTATAGTAATTAAATGTATTATTTTTGATTACACTTTACATATGGTGCTAATGTGCAATGTTTTGTAGAAAATAAATTTAATATGGTATAATTGGGATACTTGTATCCCTATCGATGGTAATTATTTCATTTCCACTATTACAAATCCGACAAGTTTTTGACAAAATTATTAGATATAGTGATCGCCTACAAATATAGCAATGTAAGCCCTTTTTTCGAGTGTCTTAGTGTTCTATATTGATGAATGTAGAAGCAAAACTAACTTGCGAAGTTGTTAACATCTTCGTGATTTATTTTTAAAAACTTTTTACAAAGGGATCTGGATCTAGTTCTTGAGAGTCCTTGTAGTCGAACTGTGGAATAATTTCTTCTACATCAACACATGATTTCTAATTCTTCTTCCATTTCAAATTTTTAATTAGTAATTTTTGAAACATTGTCAATTTTAAGAAAATATTTTAATTTACTTTACACTGCAGCTTTTGCAAACTTAAGATTTTATAATAACATAATTGGTCACAAGGATTCAGTAAAATTTAACTTTCACTTCGCTTTTAGTCTCATCATATGCGGTCTTAAAACGTCGCAGAGGCGGAGAAAAATTTTAGGCGGAGTAAAATTATTATGAGGAAAACTAATTATAGGGAGTTAAACTAATTATGATATGCTAATTGGGGTCACAAGGATTCAGTAAAATTTAACTTTCACTCTTACGCTTTTAATCTCGTGATATACGGTCTTAAAACGTCTCAGAGGCGGAGGAAAATTTTAGGTGGAGTAAAATTATGAGGTAAACTAATTATAGGGAGTTAAACTAATTAAGATATGCTAATTGGGAGGAGGGTCTCTCAGTTCAGAGGCGGAGGTAAAAAGAAAATTATTATTTTAATATATGGAGTAAAACTAATTAATTTTAATATATGGAGTAAAACTCATTAATTTTAATATGTAAATTTATGTTAATTTTGAGGAGTGAGGAAAATACCTATGTAGTTAATTAGGAGGAGTGAGGAAAATACCTATGTAACTGCTACTTGATAACCATTTTTGGTAAACCCTGCTTCGCCCGTGAAGAGAATAGTGCTAATGAAGTTTACATTATTTGGTTGCTGATCCAATAGCCCGTTTGCAAACTGCATTCTACGGGGAAAATCTTCAGGAATCAGTTCATGCACTTTTTGCAAATGATATGGATATTACAGCTGTTCTTGAAGAAGTTCATGTACTATGGTTTCCGACGTATTAAACTGCGCTGATAATTTTCGAATGCTCGTTGAAGGAGTGTCATATACAGTATTTAAAATACTTCTAACTGCGGCGTACGTACTGTTCTTCCCCGACCAGCATCAGTACTTCTTTTCCCAAAATTTCCTAAAATTATGAAGAAATTTAATAATATTACCTTAGTAAATGCAATCGCCTACCATTCTCCCTTAGACGTTGGTCAACTCGTTGAAATGTTTTCTGATCGGGAAGAGTACGATTAGGATATCTGTCGTGATATAACCTTCTGGCTTCCAAAGCATTGCAAGTGTAAACTTGACTTACCCCCGTCTAAGGGATTATCTATTGCCCTCTTGCGACTTTGCCTCCGGGATGAACTCCGTGGTGATTTATTTTTTTACCTTCCTTCCGAAGAACCACCGCTGGACGAACTCGAAGACGAGCTACTTGAACGTTTTCTTGAACGACCCATTGGTACGTAACACAAAAACACTATGCAGATACGTAAAAACACAAAGGTATCGTTCACGTCGTTTTAATTGTTTCTGACACTCACACTAAGCACTAAATTTAGATTGTCCACCCCACACCTGAACTCTAAACTACTTTAAATAATAAACTGCCGAAAGGTCAATTAAACAATATATTGGAAATTAATTAAAACAAAATAAAATACATATATGTAATCGGGAACAAAATGAAAGGGCTTAATATGAATGCGTCGTCAAAACTAGACTGTCGTCTTTGTGTCCCCATCCTATTTTCTTAACGGGTTATGTTTTGGTTACACAACCCATAAAGTTATTATTTATCGTTTCCTAAGAATGCATTGCGTATACTCAATGGAACCAATAAGTTTGGGTCCGGTATAAAGAGACCTATTATATTACAGTCGGCCAACCTGATGACACTTCACGACCTCGTGAAGAATGGTTTCGTAACTGAAACAAAAAAAACAAAGAATACTAATTAGTCAATTATGAAAAAAATTAAATTGGAGGACACGTTACTCGTCCTCATCGTCACTAGTCTCGCTTTGCGAAACTACCGTAACAAATCGTTTCATTTTATCGGAAGGACAGATGCCCGTATAAGCAGTCCTACAACGTTTAGACCCTGGAAGTTCGTTAACCACGTACCGGTCGTTATCCAGTACTTTCGTCACTATAAAGGGTCCTTTATATCGAGGTTCAAGCTTGCGACTCTGGCCGTCATTAGAGCCTTTATTTGCTTGAACCAGCACGTGTTGGCCAACCGTAAATCAATGGGGCATGCCTTTTATCGTAAAAGTTCTTTTGAGTACGTTATTGTTTTTCTATTTCTTGAGAAACGTTATTTCTCGAGACCTCAAGGTCTTGCCGTTGATCGCATGTGACCTCGGACGTTAAATAAGCGTCATACGTGGACGGTACCCAAAGAAATCCTCGTGAGGCGATTTGCCAGTGGTGGAATTTATCGTTGAATTTATTCCCCACTTGACAGAAGGTATTGACTCATCCCACCGTGATTCGTCTTTTAATGAAATGGACATTTTTGCCACATTAGTTTTACCAATCTCGGTAGTATTGGTAGCAAAACAGTCGCGGTACTCGTTAATAAGTTTTAATAAGTCATTTTTAACAGAAATATCTAAATTAGCATTTAATTGTGCTTCAATATCTTTGGACGTTAAAAGTTTGAATTTCGTAACTTCGGTATGCATCACGGGTATAGACGAAGTATTTACTTCTTCGTAACAAGTAAATCCCCTGGCTACAACCCTGCCTTTTTTGTAACAATTGTCCTTACCTGACGCATTTAAAACAGGTATTTAAATCATTACTTTTAGGAATTTGGGGAATTCGTAAAATATTTACTGACTCACCTGTAGATGGTACTTCATAGCGCCGTCGTGAAGGCGCTTATTGTGCCCCCACTACACATTTATTGGCTTCGTGACCCAATAAATGACATTTTGAACACTCAATCCGTTGTTTTGGGCAGTTGGACTGAAAATGTCCCTTAGATTTGCAATTGTAGCAATGAATATTTTTCAGGTCAAGTTTTCTTTGCGGTCGCTGCTCGTTAAACATGGATTCTAGTTTTGGGTTTCGGCGTCCACTACTCCCCTGGTACACGTGACTATTTTCTGTTGATTTTTCATCCCGTAGAGTTGACAAGTACTCCTCATATAGAGCCTCTGGGGTTACGTAACGCCCCGTCCTAGCACCATTTTGAATAGTTACGTTTACTATACCATCGATTAAACATGAAACTGCATGGCGGCCTGTAATTTGGCACGTCCTCAGTAGCTCCATCTTACTAAAATAGTAATTGGTCATCGTCTCGTGTCTTTCTTTAATTCATCCAATCATTTTTCTTAACACAGTGGCGTAGTCAACATGATCAGGAAAACTCTTTGAAATCAGTGCCGTCCATTCATCCCAAGAACTTTGATATGTTGTGAGGCTATGATACCAGGTTCGTGCCATACCTGCCAAACGCGACTGCATGTTATATGCAGTAGTAGTGTCGTCCCAATTATTGATCGCTTTCAGTTGATTTATCTTTTCCAGCCATTTTGCAGCTGACAAATTTTCGTTTTCCGGATTAAACTCCGGAATGCAGTCGCTTTTTAGAGAAAACCGTCGATTCTCTGTTTGTGTTCCTTGTTTTGCAACAATTTCGAGTAACTGTTCCAGTCGTTCCACTCGGGACTCCATTGAGGACGTGGAGGCTTGGTCTGCGATACTTACAGAACTCGTTCTAACTAATGGGGGTGTCAGGGAACGTGCACGTATCGGCGCTTTACCATGTGGAGACATACGTAACTGCCTCTCACTTGTAGTAATAATTGTACCTCGTTTCTTTGACTTACCCCCGTCTAAGGGATTATCTATTGTCCTCTTGCGACTTTGCCTCCGGGATGAACTCCGTGGTGATTTATTTTTTTACCTTCCTTCCGAAGAACCACCGCTGGACGAACTCGAAGACGAGCTACTTGAACGTTTTCTTGAACGACCCATTGGTACGTAACACCAAAACACTATGCAGATACGTAAAAACACAAAGGTATCGTTCACGTCGTTTTAATTGTTTCTGACACTCACACTAAGCACTAAATTTAAATTGTCCACCCCACACCTGAACTCTAAACTACTTTAAATAATAAACTGCCGAAAGGTCAATTAAACAATATATTGGAAATTAATTAAAACAAAATAAAATACATATATGTAATCGGGAACAAAATGAAAGGGCTTAATATGAATGCGTCGTCAAAACTAGACTGTCGTCTTTGTGTCCCCATCCTATTTTCTTAACGGGTTATGTTTTGGTTACACAACCCATAAAGTTATTATTTATCGTTTCCTAAGAATGCATTGCGTATACTCAATGGAACCAATAAGTTTGGGTCCGGTATAAAGAGGCCTATTATATTACACAAGATGCAAGACCATACATCAGATGCATATCTGCATACTCAATAAACGTGTATTCCATATTTCGAATTATTTCACAATAATTAATTTCACCACGAAATCCAAAAATCAGTAATTTAATATCGAAATAAAGAATCAATGTGTCAGCGATGTGAAAGTTGACAAGTTCTAAAATGCAGGATATTTATTTCTTTCGTACCTAGCAACGTTTGCAACAACAATACTTTATTTTTGGGCCGATAAAATAAAACGCACATTTTTTGCGAACCTAGGTCGAACTGCAATTCACAGAATTAGACGTATCTGTTATCGAAATACGCCAAATTCATGATGTAAATAATATGATGTTTTTTCGAAAACGGTTAGGATTAACGACATGAACGAAGAGTACTTAATTTTTAGTCAATAATTAAAGGTATGTAAAAAACGTCGTCCAAAGTTCTTATCATACAGGGCGTAAAAAAATGGGGTCATGAGTGTCACAGCTAGTCCGTCCCTGCAGCTGTGAGTACTTCACAACACTTTCTTGGATAGTAATTTGAAGGGTCTAACCTGGTATACATCATATTAAAAAAAAATTGGAATATACCTGGTGGTTCAATAATTATGTGTAAAAAACTTGATTTCACTGGAGCTCTTTGGGAGCCCATATCTCCGAAGAGGAGGCCTATACGAAAAAAGTTTATATGAACTTGTAGTATTCTTTTCACGTGTTTTTCTCATGTCCGGGAGATTTCTCACATTTTCCCGGACACCCTGTATGTATATATATATCTACATATATATATATATATATATATATATATATATATATATATATATATATATATATATATATATATATATATATATATATATATATATATATATATACAGGGTGTCCGGTAACTTATGGGCCATAGAGCAACTGGAGATAGTAGATATAAAAATATGTCTTTTGAGCCAAATTTGCCCAAGTAAAATGTTAGAGGCTAAAGAGATACAGGGTGTTGAAAGTGAAAATTAACTTTCGAAAAATGATGATAATTTTGAAACGGTTTAAGATATCGAATTCAAAATCCGTATACCCAGGTTTTCGAGAGTGAGAAATTCGAATTTGGTGTTAATTTCAAGATACTCCCTAGAGGGCGCTTGCTACGTGCTTCATGTTGAACTAATTCATCCATATTTTTTTAACCGTGCAGTTACTAGTATTTATACTTTAAACTATAAAAGAACCTACCTTTTTACGTAAAAAAAGTACTCTTGGTCGATCTCGATATCTCAAGCCGTTACCCAGATTCTAGCGTCTGAATGTTCCATTGCACATTCTGTTGATTGCTGAGAAATATTTAATTCACAAAGTGTGCCTTGCATTTTGACAAAATTTGTTGCGGTGAAAACTGTCATTATTTTCTACTTTTTCCCGTCAAAGGTACGTAAATAAAAAGTTTTGATTGGGTTTGATTGGGTAATACTGTAATCTTTTCAAATAAAAATGCCCAGGCTTAATAAGTTTTCTAACCGTGAATTACGTGATATGGTCTGCGTTTATGCACAAGCGAATTATAATAGTCGTGCTGCACTTAGAAGGTATGTAGAACTCTACCCAACCAGAATCATTCCAGACCGAAAAATATTTCAAAGAATATTCAATCAGTTTGGTGAAATAGGTTCGTTTTATGTCAAAAATCCTGGTTCTCAAAAGCTAGAAATGCCATGTTCGCCCTTGGATTTTACTTTTTACTTTTTCAGTGTGTTCTGCTTTCTGCATTAAAGCCAGCACCCGCTAGGTGGCGTTATGGTATGTTATTTCCTGCTTGTGTTTTGCAAAACGGTTTCAAGATACAGTAGCGTCGATTGCCTCGGTGCGACTGGGTTATGGCTGTCTGAATGAGTCCCAACAAGGACGAAACAGCTGTCATAGTCTACCCGGCCCGGGGTTGTCCATATTCTTGGACTCCCCGTACTTTGATGCAAGAGAAGAACACACTTCCACAGTCCGAAAAGACTGATATTATTTTGTCGTTTAAATGATGAACCTATCCCCAAGAAACAGTCCCAAAAAATATATATATTTAAAATGGTTCAAGAAACATAAAAATTATAGATTGCAAGGTAGAAATTGCAAGGAAACCATGTGTGTGTTAAGGGTTTACACGTCTTTCTAGTGAGGACGTCGTGACTCCCTCCTTGCTCTGCACGAATTGGTGCGGACAAGTTGGGCGAATTCGCGAAAATGCGTTTCTCAAAAGCTAGAAATGCCATGTTCGCCCTTGGATTTTACTTTTTACTTTTTCAGTGTGTTCTGCTTTTTGCATTAAAGCCAGCACCCGCTAGGTGGCGTTATGGTATGTTATTTCCTGCTTGTGTTTTGCAAAACGGATTTGAGATACAGTAGCGTCGATTGCCTCGGTGCGACTGGGTTATGGCTGTCTGAATGAGTCCCAACAAGGACGAAACAGCTGTCATAGTCTACCCGGCCCGGGGTTGTCCATATTCTTGGACTCCCCGTACTTTGATGCAAGAGAAGAACACACTTCCACAGTCCGAAAAGACTGATATTATTTTGTCGTTTAAATGATGAACCTATCCCCAAGAAACAGTCCCAAAAAAAAAAAAAAAAAAAAAAAAAAAAAAAATATATACAGTGACCGGCAAAAAGTTCGCAACATATGGGAAAAATTTTTATTAGGAGAGTATCGGAAAAACTTTCCCAGGGGATCGGTTCTGCATGTCCGATAACCTAAAAATCGATTTTGACATACGTCACGTGACCACTGGTATAGCGTCAAATTAAAAAAAAAATTGTTAATTTACAAAAAGTGAGGTTAGTTGACGAGATATCAAAAAAAGTTATTTGAAAAAATTGCTTAGAATTAAATTCTAGGTCCTTGTGCAAAATTTTAAAATTTTATTTAAAAAAATTGGAAAACAATTTTTTTAAAATATTTTTTTAACGATTTACAAATTTCCAGTTTTTGCCGTTTAGATAGCTTGCCTAATGTAAAGCCCATGTATCTGGATGAAAATAAACGAATGTAGTAGTTTTTTCTACAATTAACAGGACAAAATTAAAAAAATAGGGTTTCGCCGGACGCTAGCTGTTGCAATGATTTGTATCTAGCAGCAGTGTCAAAATTTTAGAGACATTTCAATGAGATTACATTGAGAAAACCTTAATCGTCTTAAATATATCTGAAGTTCGACTTTTTGTAAAGTTAAGGGGATTAAAATAGATAATAAACAAAAAATTACCTGTTTATTTAATCGAAATTTTATAAACGAAAACCAATGTAAGAAAAACTTAAAAGTAGTCAAATTCTGTACTAACAACACAAAAAATCATTGTTTTTCCTTGGGTGCACAAAATTTAAAACTCAGTATGACCACCATTTCTCTCCATACATACTGTTGTTCTCGAGCGCAACTCTCGATTAACATTTCGGAGCATTTTACGATTTATTTGCAATACACAATTTATAATGACATCCTCTAAATTTTGTATATTCCTAAAGGGTCGATGTTTGTACACAGGGTTCTTTAGGTATCCCCACATAGAAAAATCTAACGGAGTCAGATCTACAATTCTACAATTGACAGGACAAAATCGAAAAAATAGGTGTTCGCCGGACGCTCGCTGTTGCAATGGTTTGAATCTAATGAAATGACTGTATCAAGATTTTATTAAGATTTTTCGCACATAAATTTAACAACCAGGTCTATTTAGTTGTACTTAAAACTACCAAAGCAGGCTCTGAAATTAAAACAACCAAATAATCTAGTAGGTTAAAAACAACAGAAAATGTCAAACAAATTATAATTTGTTTGATTTCAACCTATGTCATTGGTTTATGTCTCGCATCTTACTAAGTTTGATATTTTACATAAGGTTATTAATATTTTATTCCTTAAAATGGCACCCACACTACTTCTTCAGGAAAAGATAGAAATTATTTTAATTTCTGGAGATAATTACAAAAGCCATAGAGAAACAGCAGCAATTTTTAATGAGAGGCACCCCGATAAATCCCTCCATTATTCCACAGTATCTCGTCTAGTCAATAAATTTAAAGAAACGGGATCGGTAGAAAATCAGTATAAAGTTTCCCATGAAAAACCGGTAACAGGTGACGAAGGTTCTCTGGATGTGTGTTTGTCGATCACAGAAACACCCCAATTAGCAGTTAGTCAAATATCGGAGATCACTAACATTCACGAAAGATCTGTGCGGAGGATATTAAAAAGAAACAAATTTCATCCGTACAAACCTAAATTTGTACAAGTATTAAAAGATAGGGATTATGACGCCCGCTTCGATTTTTGTGCCTGGTTCCAGGGTATGATTGAGGAAGATTTTAATTTCCCAAAGAACGTTCTTTTCTCGGATGAAGCTACATTTACCTCTAACGGAACCGTCAGTTCACAAAACTGTAGATGGTGGGCCACCGAAAACCCAGACTTTGCAATTCAGAGTAAAGACCAATATAGTTTTAAGGTTAATGTGTGGGGCGGAATTTTCAACCTCAGAATAGTGGGACCTTTTTTCTTTAGAGACAATTTAAATTCAGAACGATATTTAGAATTTCTACAAACTGAGATATCTGACTTTTTAGACAATTTGTCATTAGCCGAAAGAAGAAATTTATACTTTCAACAAGACGGAGCTAGCATTCATTCCACAAATGAGGTGAAGAGATGGCTGGATCAAGAATTTGGAAACCAGTGGATAGGACGGTTTTCTGAAAATCCGTGGCCTGCGAGATCACCAGATCTGACTCCGTTAGATTTCTTTATGTGGGGATACCTAAAGAACTCTGTGTACAAACATCGACCCTTTAGGAATATACAAAATTTAGAGAATGTCATTAGAAATTGTGTATTGCAAATAAATCGTAAAATGCTCCGAAATGTTAATCGAGAGTTGCGCTCGAGAACAATAGTATGTATGGAGAGAAATGGTGGTCATACTGAGTTTTAAATTTTGTGCACCCAAGGAAAAACAATGATATTTTATGTTGTTAGTACAGAATTTGACTACTTTTAAGTTTTTCTTACATTGGTTTTCGTTTATGAAATTTCGATTAAATAAACAGGTACTTTTTTGTTTATTATCTATTTTAATCCCCTTAACTTTACAAAAAGTCGAACTTCAGATATATTTAAGACGATTAAGGTTTTCTCAATGTAATCTCATTGAAATGTCTCTAAAATTTTGACACTGCTGCTAGATACAAATCATTGCAACAGCTAGCGTCTGGCGAAACCCTGTTTTTTTTAATTTTGTCCTGTCAATTGTAGAAAAAACTACTACATTCGTTTATTTTCATCCAGATACATGGGCTTTACATTAGCCAAGCTATCTAAACGAAAAAAACTGGAAATTTGTAAATCGATAAAAAAATATTTAAAAAAAATTGAGTTTTCCAATTTTTTTAAATAAAATCTTAAAATTTTGCACAAGGACCTAGAATTTAATTCTAAGCAATTTTTTCAAATAACTTTTTTTGATATCTCGTCAACTAACCTCACTTTTTGTAAATTAACAATTTTTTTTTTAATTTGACGCTATACCAGTGGTCACGTGACGTATGTCAAAATTGATTTTTAGGTTATCGGACATGCAGAACCGATCCCCCGGAAAAGTTTTTCCAATACTCTCCTAATAAAAATTTTTCCCATATGTTGCGAACTTTTTGCCGGTCACTGTATATATATATATATATATATATATATATATATATATATATATATATATATATATATATATATATATATATATATATATATATATATATATATATATATATATATATATATATATACAGCGTGTGTAGAATTTTACTTGACAAATGGGAAACTTTTTTATTATTGATTTTTCGACAAAAAGTTATTCTTTATAAAAAGTTTTGCTTCCTTTCAAATACCGAACGGCTTAACTAAAATTGACTTAACTTATACAGGGTGGTCGGTAATTTACCTTTGTTAAAATGGCATTTTTTCTCACTGTTTCATTACTGGTTTTTCGATCAAAAGTTATGTCTAATGATAAGTTTTGGTTCATTTCAAACACAGAATAATGTAATTAAAGTGATTCAAGTCTACACAGGGTGTTCCATAATTAATAATTATAATTTAACATAAAAAAAAATTTAATTTGAAAAAATTTCTTGAACAAAAGGTTAATCTTCAGTCAACCCGCCATTATTTTCCATACATTTAATTAAATTAGTTTTAAATCTTCGAACTGCATTTGCCAGTAGTGCCTCTTCAGGTTTTCATATTCAGTTCTTATTCTATTTTTAAGCCCTTCCCTGTCTCGAGGGCGAGTTTTATATACCCTTTCCTTTAGAGTACCCCACAAAAAATAATCCAAGGGGGTGAGGTCCAATGTAAGATTTTCAAGTAGTTCTATGAAATCGCCTTCAAGAAAATTTAGAAAATTGTCTCCTTTCAAGGTGTCCTCAAAAAATATCGGCCCCAACAATTTTTCTCCTAGTATACCAATCCAAACACTGATTTTCTGAGAGTACTGGCTCCTGCACTGAATTGTCCAATGGGGATTATCGGTAGCCCAGTAGCGCGAATTTTGGCTACTCACTGTACCGTTAGTCGTAAAAACTGCTCCGTCTGAAAAAAGAATTTTAAAAGCAAGTCTTCGGTCATCCATCATAAATCCTAATATTAGTGCAGAAAAATCTAATCTCCAAACTCAGTCTTCTGGTAATAAAGTATGCGTGAATTTTGGTTTAAAAGGTCTAAAATTATGTTTCTTAAGAACAAACCTTAAGCCGCGTACAGACCGAAGTTCCAACGCACACCAAGGCACATGTGACTAGAAATTCGAAAGCATGTAAATTGGTGTGTACGGCGTTGGCGAACATATCCCAACGCATTCCAACGGTTTCCAAGGCGACCCTTGGCGTTGGCTTGCGTTCGGTCGTTGAGCGGTACTTCAAAGAGATGTTTGATTTGGTGTGGACGAGATTTGAATGCTTTCAGTCGTTGCCAAGTATTCCTCGGGTCTGTGCGTTTTGTTTTTGACAAATATTTTGTTTATTTCGCCTTTTGATATGAAATGGACAGATGATTTAGCCTTAAACTAATTGAACTATACCGGGATAACCCTATATTATGGGATCCTAGCAATATAAATTATAAACTCCCCAAAAAGAAGATAGATATTTGGCACAGCATTGCTACTGAATTTAGGCGCAAGGTGCAAGGTTGCTGAAATAAAGAAAAAAAAAATAGAGAGAAGGTTCTGAAATGATCCCTGTTCACTCCGAAATTCCTCCTGCAACTTACTTGTGTTATAAAACTTTTCTGTTTTTATATGGTGTCATCCATGTCATCATGGTCGACGTTTCTTTTTCTTATTGTTAAGTAAAGAATTTACAATTAAAAAGGCGGCACTTTTACATAATGACTCATCACTCATCATCACTAGATGAGATATTAAAATACCTCTTTTCGTGGAAAATAACCGAACCCTATCCAACGGTATCCAATTCGAAACTACAAACGCGGTGTGGACGACATCGTAAAATGCTTTCCAATCGTTTCCAATCCCAACGCCAACTGGCACATTCGTTGGAGTTGGCGTTGGTTTGGATTGGGACTTGGTCTATACACGGCTTTACAAAAGTTATTCCCAAATCAAGGTCACGTGACATTTGCCTTAAACTTTATTTTTGGATTTTCGTGAATGCATAACAAAACTTGAAGTTCGTCATCTTCATTGTGTTGGCCATATTGAATACAGTTGTTCCTGTTATGATCCCGCACCTTGAAAAACTTTGGAGAACACTGCTTAAAACTTCTCAGAACGTTCGCTACTGTTTGGTGGGAAATATCTGGTCGTTCGGGATGATTTAAGTTGAATTCTTCAGCAGCTTCACGCGTAGTGCGGTAGTTATTTCCAATAATTAATACAATTTGAACCTTTTCTTCATTGGACAAATGCATCTTGATCTCAAATGATATTCAAAATTAGGTAATCAACTATGACAGTTTAAATTTGACTTTCAAAGTACACAACTGGTGCTGATTCTTAAATCAGGTGTAGGTAAATTAGAAATTTGGCGAAAGTAGGTTTAAAAAAAAATTACAAAATTCATTCTAGCACACACCCTAAGAGGAGACAATTTTCTAAATTATTCTGTGTTTGAAATGAACCAAAACTTATCATTAGACATAACTTTTGATCGAAAAACCAGTAATGAAACAGTGAGAAAAAAATGCCATTTTAAAAAAAGTAAATTACCGACCACCCTGTATAAGTTAAGTCAATTTTAGTTAAGCCGTTCGGTATTTGAAAGGAAGCAAAACTTTTTATAAAGAATAACTTTTTGTCGAAAAATCAATAAAAAAAAAGTTTCCCATTTGTCAAGTAAAATTCTACACACGCTGTATATATATATATATATATATATATATATATATATATATATATATATATATATATATATATATATATATATATACAGGGTGTTTCAATAAAAACTCCCAGGCCAATTATTTCGAAAACTAAAAGTGACATCTAAATTCTGTAAGCGCCAGTTTTTAGCCTCTATGATTGGCTTCACACCTGTGTAAAAAATGTGTTTGAATAATACAAGATGTAGGTGGCGCCACGGTGCAAAGAATTTTTTCGATGACAGGAACTTTTAAATGTTGTGGTTCTTAAAGATAATTAATTTTTGATCAAATTATGTCCCATTAAAATTTTTCATAAATCCAACATGAACGGAGATATTTGGGGTTAAGTTTTTTTTTTAAATAATTTTAAAGAGTAGTTTAATTATAAATATTTTTAATATCCTTTAGCAGATTTTAATTTAATTTTGGTAATGATAATTTTGGTGACAAAACGCTCGTGTAGCGCTATATTATTACGTCCAGTGACGTCTCAGGGGGCGCCTTAACAAATAATATTGGCAAAAAATAAGACGCCACTGAGTTTTTGGTAATTTTTATATTTTTTTCGGATTAAGCAACTAAAAATATCCTGCAAAACGAGCTTCCTTTGCTGTTACAAAATGTAGGAATTGACGTAAATACTATGTGGTTTCATCAAGACGGTGCCCCAGCACACAATAGCAATATCGTTATGAATCATCTAAATGTGACGTTTCCAGGAAAAGTGATCAGCACAAATGGGGATCTTAGATGGCCAGCAAGGTCCCCTAATCTCACCCCGATGGACTTTTATTTATGGGGCTACTTACAAAATGAAATCTACAAGGAACCAATAGAAGACATGGCTGACCTGTACAACAAAATGTATGCTACTATAGCCGCTATTAATCGAAATACACTATTGAGAGTTTGCAGATCCGAATTATTATATCGATTTGCTATGTGTGTGTATGAAAACGGCAATAATTTTGAACACCTCATTCGACCCCATTAGTTAGTTTTTGGTAATGTTCTAATTTTCATTAATAATTTTGTATAATTTCTCATTAGTTCTTTCATAAAATTTAAAACATATTTTAATTTAATTTTATTATGCTTTAATGTCTAATTTTTAAATAATTTTTTAATTAAGCAGTTGCTTAATCCGAAAAGAATATAAAAATTACCAAAAACTCAGTGGCGTCTTATTTTTTACCAATATTATTGGTTAAGGTGTCCCCTGAGACGTCACTGGACGTAATAATTTAGCGCTACACGAGCGTTTTATCACTAAAATTATCATTACCAAAATTACATTAAAATCTGCTAAAGGATATTAAAAATAATTATAATTAAAATACTCCTTAAAATTATTCAAAAAAAAAACTTAACCCCAAATATCTCCGTTCATGTTGGATTTATGAAAAATTGTTATGGGACATAATTTGATCAAAAATTAATTATCTTTAAGAACCACAACATTTAAAAGTTCCTGTCATCGAAAAAATTCTTTGCACCGTGGCGCCACCTACATCTTGTATTATTCAAACACATTTTTTACACAGTTGTGAAGCCAATCATAGAGGCTAAAAACTGGCGTTTACAGAATTTAGATGTCACTTTTAGTTTTCGAAATAATTGGCCTGGGAGTTTTTATTGAAACACCCTGTATATATATATATATATATATATATATATATATATATATATATATATATATATATATATATATATATATATATAAATGCTAGAAACTAGCGCGGATCGATACATAAAAAAAGAGAGGAGAATTATTGTGGGCATGTCCGCTAGCAATGAACAGTAAAATGAAAAGTTAGAATGGTAACCCGTACGACACGTGTTTCTGCTCATTGGCTTCATCAGGCCCACGTATGTGACTGTGCCTCTCAACATAAGTCGAGATGCACAACGTCACATACGCAGTTACGGGTGTAACCTTAAGAAAAGGGAAAAAAAATATATTTAACGAGGACCACAAACAGGAGCCAGTGCACCAATTTGTGGCTTCAGCCAAAAGACCCCTTTTTTTGGGGGCAACAATTAGCGTCGCCGACGGAGGCAACTATAGCCAACTGTCGTGGTATCCTATAAGCCCAAGAGAAGAAAAACAAATGCTAGAAACTAGCGCGGATCGATACATAAAAAAAGAGAGGAGAATTATTGTGGGCATGTCCGCTAGCAATGAACAGTAAAATGAAAAGTTAGAATGGTAACCCGTACGACACGTGTTTCTGCTCATTTCGGCGACGCTAATTGTTGCCCCCAAAAAAGGGGTCTTTTGGCTGAAGCCACAAATTGGTGCACTGGCTCCTGTTTGTGGTCCTCGTTAAATATATTTTTTTTCCCTTTTCTTAAGGTTACACCCGTAACTGCGTATGTGACGTTGTGCATCTCGACTTATGTTGAGAGGCACAGTCACATACGTGGGCCTGATGAAGCCAATGAGCAGAAACACGTGTCGTACGGGTTACCATTCTAACTTTTCATTTTACTGTTCATTGCTAGCGGACATGCCCACAATAATTCTCCTCTCTTTTTTTATGTATCGATCCGCGCTAGTTTCTAGCATTTGTTTTTCTTCTCTTGGGCTTATAGGATACCACGACAGTTGGCTATAGTTGCCTCCGTCGGCGACGCTAATTGTTGCCCCCAAAAAAGGGGTCTTTTGGCTGAAGCCACAAATTGGTGCACTGGCTCCTGTTTGTGGTCCTCGTTAAATATATTTTTTTTCCCTTTTCTTAAGGTTACACCCGTAACTGCGTATGTGACGTTGTGCATCTCGACTTATGTTGAGAGGCACAGTCACATACGTGGGCCTGATGAAGCCAATGAGCAGAAACACGTGTCGTACGGGTTACCATTCTAACTTTTCATTTTACTGTTCATTGCTAGCGGACATGCCCACAATAATTCTCCTCTCTTTTTTTATATATATATATATATATATATATATATATATATATATATATATATATATATATATATATATATATATATATATATATGTATTTTTGGCAGGTTCTTGGACACTTGATATATATATTGTTTTTAATTTTGTTTTCTTGGGGATTTAGTCCGTTGTGAGGCAAATAAAATGTGGTGTTTTTGGTTACATTTTATATTACTAACGTTTCGGTAATAGATATACCTTCATCAGAGTGCAGTAGCTGAAAAACTGCACTCTGATGAAGGTATATCTATTACCGAAACGTTAGTAATATAAAATGTAACCAAAAACACCACATTTTATTTGCCTCACAACGGACTAAATCCCCAAGAAAACAAAATTAAAAACTATATATATATAATCATATTTAAATTGTAATTAATTTAAATAAACTTTATTATTATTATTTATTATTATTATTATTATGTACAGGGATATCCAAATAAAAGTGAACATGCCTTATAACTTTTTTATTTTTAAAGATGGGAAAATATGTTAAAAATGTTAAATATGAAAGTTTTGGGGATTTTTATGGATCATTCATATATCTTATCAGCAAAACAATTGAGCATCGAATAAAAAAATATAGTATAAAGCATCGATTTTATCGCTTATTTTAAATTGGATGGTATGATTTTTATCATATTTTTGGATTCTAGAAGTTCTAGATATATGTATTTTGTATAACATACCCTATGCGGTTATTCAGTCGTTTTTGAAATATTTCAAATTAAACATTATTTCGCATAAATATACTTTAATCGTGTTGCAAACGAAATACCTGCTACCTTTTTAAATTTTCTTCGTAGGTAAGTCAAAGGTAATATCAAGATTGACAATAATACTTTAGTCACCGTGAATTTATAATTTTATTTTTATGCAAAATGAGTTATTCTATTAAATGTTTTTATTAGTTATTAATATTTGAAAGCAATAACCAGTGATTATAAACAATATCAAATGAATTATAACATAAACAGATAATTGTTAACATTGGCGAATAAATATCAAAAGATGTTTTCAATATGTCCGCCATTTAATTCTTCGCACTTTTCATACATTCTTCTCTGCCTCTGAAGTGTGTTTATAATATTTTCAGCATCATTTTCGTACAGATTTCTCACTTCACTTCTCACCTTCCTTTGAATTTCGTCAATATTTTCATTATACTGTATAATATAATGGAATGGTATAAAGGTGTGAGGTCTGGGCTATTTGCAAGCCAATGTAGCGTTCCATATCTACCGATCCATTCGTTATACTGATGGTTTAAAAAATTGCGAACCTCAATTATATTATGGGGATGCGCTCCGTCCTGTTGCCATATAATACGTCGACGTACTTCAAGTGGCAATTCATCGACAATATTGTCATAGTTGTGTTATCATGGATCATTTTATTAATTATTTTTAAAATCACACTTTATTTATACAAAGATTATTTTGACAATAACGATGAATAGACACTCTGTTATTCGGTGGACTTGGTGACGACATTGAAGGTCAGCTTGGTTTTGTTTAACTTTATTGAGTAAGTCAAGGTATGCTGACCTAGCAAATATTATAGATTGTCGATAACTGCATAATGGAGTGATAGGTAGTCGTTCTTAAGATGTCGAGAGAAGACATGTGCCCGTTGGTCGGGAGAAGAGCCGCCCTTATAGATAAGATGTAAGGGAAGTGTATAAGTAAGTGCCTCATTTCATTTATTTAATGCCAAACTTTATTTTATTGCTATTATTGTTGATTAATTATAAATGTTATATTTTTTATAACCTGTTTTAACTTCATTCCCTCCATACGATCCCAGAGACTATTACTTAGTCTCAGTCGCAACAACCCCCGTTGTGACAATATCTTCGACTTCATTTTCTAAGAAATTAAGATATGGCTAGCCAGTGAATGCTCCCCGAAAAAACAATAGTCCTAGAACTTTATTCTGTAATATCTCACACCAAACTTTGATTGAATTACACCCCTGCAAAGCAATATCTTCGACGGTAAAGGGATTTTCATCCGACCAAAGATGAACATTTCGTCTATTAAACATTCCCGCAGTTGAGAAAGTTGCTTCGTCGGTAACGATAGTATTAAATAAATTAGGATCTTGCCGCATTCTTTCGTTAATATTTGTGAGAAAAGTATATCTCCTTTCTTTTTGATCGGCACTAAGCTTTTGAAATGGCATAATTTTATATGGTCTATACTTAAAATACTTTAACGTTCTTTGAACTGTTCCATAAGTCAACATTTTATCTCTTCTTCCATATCTGAGATACCGCACACAATCGGGAATTGATTTTTTTGGATTCTCTTGAAAATATAATAAAATCTCTAGGTCTCTTTCTTCATTTCTGTCTCTTCTTTTTCCATTGCCCAGAATTCCTCTTTCCTTTAGCCTTCTATTTGTTTTTATTATGGTGTATAATGATGAAGTTCTTTGGCCCTCTTCAACACTTTCTTCATATTGTCTTTGAGCCGCTCTAATATTGTTATTTTTTAAAAATAATTTTAACATTTTGTACCTCTCACTTTGCATAAAAATAAAATTATAAATTCACGGTGACCAAAGTATTATTATCAACCTTGACACTAACTTTGACTTACCTACGAGAAAAATTTAAAAAGGTAGGAGGTATTTCGTTCACAACCTGGATAGTTACGTTTAAAGTATATTTATGCGAAATTATTTTTAATTTGAAGTATTTTAGAAACGATTGAAAAACCGCATATGGTATGTTATACTAAATATGTCTAGAACTTCTAGAATCCGAAAATATGATAAAAATCATACCATTCAATTTAGAATAAGCGAGAACATCGATGTTTTATACTATATTTTTTTTATTCGATGCTCAATTGTTTTGCTGATAAGATATATGAATGATCCAAAAAAATCCCCAAAACTTTCATATTTAACATTTTTTCCCATTATTAGAAATAAAAAAGTTATAAGGCCTGTTCACTTTTATTTGGATATCCCTGTACAGAGTATGTCACGATGAAGACCAGGATAAACCTTAAATGTATGCGGCAGTGGTAAATTTTTTTGGTTTGTCAATGTTTGTTTATTTATGAAAATAGTGATCATTGTGAATAGGTTATCACTATTTTTGTGTATTAGTAATATACAGGGTATGTCATTGCTATATGTTCTATGATGGATCCTAAAAATCATCAAACCGATTACATTTTTTTTACAAAAATAATAATAATAATAATAGTAATAATAATTTATTCATGGTAAGTATTACAATGCAGTAATTTACACACTTCAGACAATGATTTCAAAAGGTCTAAAATATAAAACACTAAATACAGTAAAATATAAATTATAAATTTAAAAGAGAAAGACCGTTTTCACTATTAAAACAGACATATACATCAATATTACACATTAAAATCAAAGTTTAAAAATTCATTAAAACTATAAAAAGTATTTTCAGCAATAAAGGGGGAGAGCCCTCACCCCCTCTGGCAACTTATTAAAGAACTTCACCGCCCAGTACCCCGGCCCACTCCGACATCTCCTCAAACGCCAAAGGTCTGGCACAATATGATCTCTATTTCGTATTTTATAATGATGAACATCCACATGAGTTCTGTAAAGATGTTGGTTGGACTTTAGGTAGAACAGATTTTTCATAATGAAGATGGAAGGAAGAGTAAGTATACCCAGACTTGCAAAGGCATGCCTACAGTCTTCTCTGAACCCTAAATCCACCATGATTCGGATAGCTTTCCTCTGTAGACCAAAGAAACGGTCAGCACAGGAAGAATGGCCCCAGACAATTATGGCATATGAAATATGCGAATGAAACATGCCGAAATAAGGTATTTTCAGCACCTGCAGGGAAACATTGCCGGCCAGCCCACGTAAAAGATATAAGCTACGTGCAAGTTTCGGTCCAATCGAGGGGATATGGCTATCCCATAGTAATCGCTGGTCCACATGTACATTTACAAGATTTAACCATACACTGTGATTAATCTGCACTATTTTAAAATTACACTTGTAGCCAAAGCTTTGAATTTCTCTACCGAGACACCAAAGAAATGCAGTCTGTCATAATACCTATTGACATGCGCTGCTACCCTATTTATGGGGCTATGCAACAAATAGTATGTCCGATAATGTGGGATATGGAGAAGGGTTTGCTTACGAGTCTGATAGCTAGGTACGTGAATTGAAAAGATTTCAACACATTCAAGACTCGTTATAATGTTGTTAAGTACTTTAAAGGCCAAACAGACATCGCAAAACTCCCTTCTGGACGCAAGCGTGGCTAGGTTCAGGTAGGACATAGTCTGGTCATCTGTAAGATTAATCCCCGTTTTGAAGAGTAAAAATCTGGCAAATTTGACAAATTTGTGCTGGACGCTTTCCAGTCTACTTATATGAACTTGATAGTGTGGTGACCAGACTATGCTTGAGCACTCTAAAACGGATCTCACAAATGAAATAAATAATGTTCTTACAGCGTACGCACTTCTAAAGTCCCTGCATGATCTCTTAATAAAACCAAGTATTCTATTCGCTCTACAAGTTATAGCATCAAAATGCTCAGTAAAGGTTAACTGAGTGTCCAAGTAAACGCCCAAATCCCTAACCACCAACACCTCCTTCAGAGGAATGCTATTTATACAATATTGATAAGGAAATGGGCACCTTGATCTGCTGAATCTCATGAAGCAGCATTTGTCAACATTGAGCGACATGTCATTAAGCTGACACCAGGAAAAAACAGTGTTTATATCCCTGGGTTTATACTCCTAGGAATTTAGTGCATCAGAGTCCACCCCACCCAGGTCCCTCATAGAGAACACCATTCTAATAGTTTTTTCCCTATTTAACAATAGCTCATTGCTACAGAACCATTTTAAGGCCAATTCTTGCGCAATCATAGATCTCTGCAGTGATTCTTCTAGGCTATCCTCACTGACACATGGTTGTGTCATCGGCAAAAAGTGTATAGTTGGACACTGGATCAGTTATTGGGAGATCATTTATATACAGGGTGTTATGTAATTCACTGCATATATTGAAACCTGTAAATCCTGGTATTAATTCAGATTAAATACAAATATTCATAAATGGCGCTTCACGATAAAAAAAAGGTAGATATCGGCCCTCAAATAATTTTTTTAGTAACTGCGCACCACTGATAATAAATAAATGGCCATATAAAAAACAGTGAGCTAGGATATTGTGTTGCCAAATCTCTCAACAATAATAATTTGTAACAAGTTTGAAGAAATAATATTTTTGTTACCTTTAAAGTAAGAAATCCGGGTCTTAAACACATTAGCGCAATAAAAACTAGCAACAGTTGAGCAAAAATAACTCAGAAGAATTGTATGAAGCTAACGTATACAAAAAAGTGAGGAAAAACTAACTTTTGTACTTTTCAGAATCTAAAAGAAACCAAAACCTAAACAAAAAGAGATTAGGTTAACTTATTACCCTTATTAATCCGCGTCTCAACCCTTTGACACAGATCAAAGGATAATATCTATTCTTATCAGCTTAATATAACTCTCGCTACATTTCATTACAGTTAAAAAACGTAATAAACCCTAAAATCACAATAAAAGCATTGTAAAGAAATAAACATCATAATATGCCACGAAAACAATTGCCTTTTTAAAGTGGTGAAATGATATTACTAACTCAAACTGACTATAACTAACTCAAAAAGCTCAATTCCAAAAAGTTAAAATACTTAAAATAATCCAGGGATCAGGTGTTCAAACGAAAACTAACACCAGACTAAACATCCAGAAATGTGTTTACTAACTTAATATTGCACAACACTCAGCGCGTACAATTTATTAAACATCACTGTAATAAATAATTAAATTTGCTAGGATTATTTAATAAACACTGCAAAATACAAAACTTTGTATTAATGAGCTGAATAAAATATTCCAACAATGACCACAACTTGTTGAAAACGTTGAAAATACTACTCAAAGAAAATAAAAGGGTAAAAGGATACTACTGTACTTAAAACTATATTCTTAATAAAAACAGAGGTAAGGATCTTGTAAAGCAGGCCCTACACGATCATTATTACCGTCAGTATCAAAAAATATTGTCAGTAATATTGATCGTGTACTGAGTATAGAATGATGGAATAAAGTAAAGTATTGAAGATTATTCGAATATTTTAATGTTTTTATAATACTGACAGTATTGCTGTTGTGTGTTTCAGAAACGCCGCTCTATAACCTATAACCAATAAGAACGCGGTTAATTCTGAAAGCTCTCTTGTCCTCCCATGTTGCCGATTCGGCGCAAAACGATTAGTGTTGATTGCATTATTTAAAAATATATATTATAAAACGAGAGCTTTTTCTCATTTTTAATGTAATAAAAAGGTAAGTATGTATTTTTTTACATCGATATTCACTTGGTACATTCAATGCTGTATTTCTTCTGCACTGCTTCTATAATTTGGCAACTGCGCTGGAAAATAATTTGTCTGAGGTGACGCTATCTGGAAAATAAAGTGTTCTTTTTGCCGCCAGTTCGTATAAGTTTTAGAGATTTTAATCGATTTTTAATCTGTTTCTTAATCCAAGATGCCGAGATAGCTTACAGATATCGTTTTGTGGGGTACGATGAAGGAAATAGTGTATAGTATGCCAATTGAAAAAGTAAATTAACTGCGAAGTCGTGTTGAATGGAGAACATCTTTCAACGGGTTCGGGACAATAATGGGGACAATATGCTTCGAATCATGCTTGTTCGGGAGCAAATTAAAGACATTTTCAACACATTCCCTACTAGATAAGTATAATTTTTTGCAACTTATTATTAGTTTTACTTATTGATATTTAAATTATATTAGGCAACTACTGGTTAAAACTAAGGCTGCTGACAAAAAGGAGTGGTTTCCCAGTGGCCTTTTTACTTTTTTTTTGTTTTTTCTTCGGAAGAGGTTTAAATTTGTTTTACCTTTGTCTTAAATTACGGTTAATAACAGAAAATTAATTATTCTTAAAGATTTGTAATATGTCTGGCAACGTTACAACAAATTCAATTGTTTTAAGTTTTTTCCCGCCAAATTTACTGTCAAGCAAACACATAAGTTAGCCAGGTGCGGCGAACATGGACGGGTTTTAAGGTGTTTTTGAAAATTTTTAAAATGTCCGATTTAAGAAAAAAGTATTGGGTATGTCTAGACTACCCCAGGAGTCACTCATTTCAATATATGCAGTAAATTCCATAACACCCTGTATATTAGAAATAATATTGGGCCCAGGATTGAACCTTGCGGCACCCCAATAGAAATCTCACCTCTTGCCGATGTCACCCCAGAGCAACGAACCGGCTGGTACCTACCCTTAAGATAAGAATTCATGAGCTGAAGGCTTTTTGGTGTAAATTTATATGCTTGTAATTTTTTTAAAATAATCTCATGATTGACGCAGTCAAAGGCCTTGCTCAAATCACAAAACAACACTGTACTATATTGGAACTTATTAAATGTCTCTAAGATATCTGTAATTAAGTTCAGAACACCCTGGACTGTATTTTTACCCTTTCTGGACTCGAACTGACAGTTACTAAATAAATTATTGTTTTCAAAAAAATTTTGGATTTGTTTTGCCATGCATTTTTCTACTATTTTTGATAATATTAGTAACAGGGATACTACTCGGCGGTAATTCTCAAACCCCCCTGGTTCGCCTTTCTTAAATATAGGAATAACAAGTGCCTCCTTCAATATAGATGGGAATGCACCTTCTGTCTCTGTCTAAGCCCGTCCCTCCGGTCAATTATATTTTTGTACCGGCATCGCCGCCGCTATCATGACGTGGCGACCTGCACAGCTGATCGGTCTGAGATATTCATATTATTTATTATTTAGTTTGGTTCCTTTTTAGACCCTCCAGTGACGTTACCAAACTCTGCCGCATCGCATGGACAAAATGAAGTACAAAGAAAGTACATACCTAATCTTTATTGTATTTTTTCCTACCTGCGCGCAAGTAAAGGTAGACGTATGTTTTTCGCGCATATCTGTGTAATGCATATACAGGGTGTCCGGGAAAATGTGGGAAATCTCCCGGATATGAAGAAAACGCGTGAAAAGAATACTACAAGTTCATATAAACTTTTTTCGTATAGGGCTCCTCTTCGGAGATATGGGCTCCCAAAGAGCTCCAATGAAATCAAGTTTTTTACACATAATTATTGAACCACCAGGTATATTCCAATTTTTTTTTAATATGATGTATACCAGGTTAGATCCTTCAAATTACTATCCAAGAAAGTGTTGTGAAGTACTCACAGCTGCAGGGACGGACTAGCTGTGACACTCATGACCCCATTTTTTTTACGCCCTGTATGATAAGAACTGTGGACGACGTTTTTTACATACCTTTAACCATTGACTAAAAATTAAGTACTCTTCATTCATATCGTTAATCCTAACCGTTTTCGAAAAAAACGTCATTTTATTTACACTGTTAGTCCCCTAACTTCTGTCGAGTTGAATATGAAAAAGAGGAATTTTTCCCTGTCGCCCACATAGTTTCAATAAAACGTTAAACTTTAACTGCTTAGTTTTAGTTAAAAACTTCGTAAGAGGGTTCAACATGGGTTCCGTGAAGTCTTATGCACTCGCGGGCACGACGAATTGAGGACTGCTGTATCCGCCACAATAACCCAGCATTGTTCCTTATTTCATCACAATGAAACATGATTCTCCGTAGAAGTTCCTCCCTACTATCGACCGGAGTAGAATACACCAAAGTTTTGAGGTGTCCCCACAGGTAAAAATCCAACGGCGTTAGGTCGGGAGATCGAGGAGGCCAGGCAATAGGTCCTCCCCTACCTATCCAACGGTTTGGATAGACGTTATTCAGGTGCTCCCGCACAGCAACGCTGAAATGAGGTGGTGCTCCATCGTGCATGTAGTACATGTTTCGGCGGATTTCAAGTGGTAAGTGCTCTACTAAATCGTGAAAAGCGTTCTGGAGGAATTCCAAATAAAGTTGTCCATTCAGTCGTACCGGCAATACGAATGGTCCAATCAAAAAATTGCCCATGATTCCTGCCCAGACATTAATTGATTGGAACTGATGTTGATGATGCGAAACAATAGTTGCATGAGGATTTTCATCAGCCCATACATGTGAGTTGTGTAAATTCATGATACCATTTTTGGTGAAGCCTGCTTCGTCCGTAAAGAGAATAGTGCCAATGAAGTTTACATTATTTCGTTGCTGATCCAATAGCCAGTTTGCAAACTGCATTCTACGGGGAAAATCTTCAGGAATCAGTTCATGCACTTTTTGCAAATGATATGGATATAACAGCTGTTCTTGAAGAACTTCATGTACTATTGTTTTCGACGAATTAAACTGCGCTGATAATTTTCGAATGCTCGTTGAAGGAGTGTCATAGACAGTATTTAAAATATTTTCCTCTAACTGCGGCGTACGTACTGTTCTTCCCCGACCAGCATCAGTACTTCTTTTCCCAAAATTTCCTAAAATTATGAAGAAATTTAATAATATTACCTTAGTAAATGCAATCGCCTACCATTCTCCCTTAGACGTTGGTCAACTCGTTGAAATGTTTTCTGATCGGGAAGAGTACGATTAGGATATCTATCGTGATATAACCTTCTGGCTTCCAAAGCATTGCAAGATGCAAGACCATACATCAGATGCATATCTGCATACTCAATAAACGTGTATTCCATATTTCGAATTATTTCACAATTAATTTCACCACGAAATCCAAAAATCAGTAATTTAACATCGAAATAAAGAGTTAATGTGTCAGCGATGTGAAAGTTGACAAGTTCCAAAATGCAGGATATTTATTTCTTTCATACCTAGCAACGTTTGCAACAACGATACTTTGTTTTTGGGGCCGATAAAATAAAACGCACATTTTTGCGAACCTAGGTCGAACTGCAATAATTCACAGAATTAGACGTACCTATCTGTTATTGAAATACGCCAAATACATGATGTAAATAATATGACGTTTTTTCGAAAACGGTTAGGATTAACGACATGAATGAAGAGTACTTAATTTTTACTCAATAGTTAAAGGTATGTAAAAAACGTCGTCAAAAGTTCTTATCATACAGGGCGTAAAAAAATGGGGTCATGAGTGTCACAGCTAGTCCGTCCCTGCAGGTGTGAGTACTTCACAATACTTTCTTGGATAGTAATTTGAAGGGTCTAACCTGGTATACATCATATTAAAATAAAATTGGAATATACCAGGTGGTTCAATAATTATGTGTAAAAAACTTGATTTCATTGGAGCTCTTTGGGAGTCCATATCTCCGAAGAGGAGCCCTATACGAAAAAAGTTTATATGAACTTGTAGTATTCTTTTCACGTGTTTTCTTCATATCCGGGAGATTTCCCACATTTTCCCGGACACCCTGTATATATATATATATATATATATATATATATATATATATATATATATATATATATATATATATATATATATATATATATATATATATATATAGTTTCAATGCTCTGGGCCCATAACCTGTTAGAATTATAGAGCATACACAGTATTTATATCATATATATATATATTGATAGAATTATGACATTAAAAGCAACAAAAGTATTTATATACTGACAGTATCAATCACTATTAAAGTAACAGTATTAGGTCACCAGGTAATACCTAAACCATTAGGTATTATATTTAGTCGCATAAACCAACAGTGCCATGGATAAGTAATAGCTATCGCACTTTGCAGTTATACAGAAAAACTTCTTAAGAAATGATAATGAATCACAAAAAAACTCATATCTGCTGGAATTTGCATAAAAAAGATCTATGTTTTTAGTACTAAAAACCTTAGTTTACCTATTTTATGAATAAAGTATTTTGTACAGGGTTTTCAAAATATGCGATTAGTGTGCTATTATTTTATTGATTTTTGATTTTGCTTTGATTCGCAGTAATTTACAATGGATTACAGCATGGGAGTTCATTCTTAAAACGTATATGAAGATATGAGTTTATGGCATTCCTGCTGATGACTCGAAAACAGTCGAAAGTCTTCGAGCGTGTTTACGCCCGCTGCTACAACTTGAGAAGAAGAGTAAATCCTTAAGTCACCCTTCTCATAACATGGATTTTGCTTAGGAAAGAGTTTATGTGGAAACTAATTTAAGAAAGATCGGTTAAATCTGTTTCTGGAGAAAACGCCAAGAATAAATTTGAATGTTTGCAAACACACTTGGTTCATTTTCTCAACAGAATGGATCGTGTACCGGTTAACCAACTATCGCCAGAGGATGCCGACGTACGAGCAGCATTACTGGCGGAAATTTAATCCACTCGTTTACGAGCTAGAAGAAGTATCTAGGCGAAATACCAACTTAAGTGTATAACAATTATTGCTGCCCTCAAATAATATTTGTTATGGTAAAGGCAAAAAATGAATGACAACAAACCATCGACTGGCTCTAATGTAGCGGGGCAGTTTACTTGAGGAGGGTTTACTAATTTTAGATCATTAGTGCCGCGTCCTAATAACTAAGGATAGGATTTTGTTTTTTTCCACTCTATCGTGTGAAATACCAACAATAAAAATAACAAGCATCAGTAAGAAAGACCTTGCCATTTCGTATTTATTTTTAGTATTTTTATTCTAGGATCACGTTTCTTGCATCAATAAAAGTGTAAACTACTATTTTTGTATATTTCTATTCCATTAGTTGAATAAACCAACTTCATATATATTTACAAACATTTTTAATTTATGTAATTGTACTGTTACTGGAGTTCATATTTGCCGTAATTAAGAATAATTACCTACATAAATACAATGCTTTGGTGCAACTAACCCTCTCTGCAAGGGCAGTGCGAAAACTGTCCAAGCTCGAATTTCAACACAATCAACAACACAACACTGATCAGTTGCGTTACACGGAAAACGTATAGTTTTGCAAAAATAATTTTTTATGTGCAGACATTGCATAATTAATTATTTGACAATGTTTTTCCAAAAGCAAATAAATTTTAGTAAACATGTGAACCCATTAACGTCACGGGGTAGCAGGTAAATGATTATTTATTGTATCGGAAAAAATTGGTTATGGTTGCGGCGTTTGTAATGATAAAAAACTCTACTTTTAAAGTAAATCCTTTTACTGGCCTTACAACTTTTTAGCCAAGCTTATACATCAAATTTGGATCACTTAACACAAAAATATTAGTAAATTTACAAAAATGCAGGTAATAATGGATTAAACAATAAAATAGTTCATAGTAAATACTTAATAGGAGGGTTGCTATTTATATTTCGGGAATAGGCAAACCTAGTGTTGTTAGGCACCATCTGACATTTCTACTGGAAAGTATACCAGTTTTTAACATAACCTTATTCAGCAGGTATTGTCATTTGAGCTCGATTGTTTACAGTGACTTGAAAGAGCTTCGAAAAGCTTATGCGCGAACACTTTTTTGTCTTATTTTGCTCGTCTTGGAAGACCCACACAGTAGATTGCTGCTTTGTTTCAGGATCATATGCATAAATTCAAGATTCGTCACCTGTGTAGATATTATACACAGCTTCTGATTCACCGCGATTGTATTTTTTGAGCATTTCTTTGCACCAATGGACACGTGCCTTTTTTTGAGTTTCTGTCAAATTATGCGGGATCCAACGCGAACAAATTTTGTGTGTGAAAGAAAGTGTTCATGAAATATCTTATTGATGCTCGTCATACTAATGCCCAAGGATGCCTCAATCTCATGATAAGTCACATGACGATCTTGCTTTATCAGTTCGCGTACAGCATCAATAGTTTCTGGCACAAAAGCTGATTTTGGACGACCTTCACGAAATTCGTCCGTAAGTGAACTACGGCCACGATTGAATTCTGTATACCACCGATATACAGAGGTTTTTGATGGTGCTTCGTCACCAACAGTCGATTTGAGTTCATGGATGCACTGTTGTTGTGATAATCCACGTCGAAAGTTGTAAAAAATGATCGCACGAAAATGTCCACGATTTAATTCCTTTTCTTCGCTGAGACACAATTTTCAAGTCACTGTAAACAACACAAATCGACCTCAAATGACAATACCTTCTGAGTAAGGTTATGTTAAAAAATGGTAAACTTTCCAGTGGAAACGTCAGATGGCGCCTAACAACACTAGATTTGCCTATTCCCGAAATATAAATAGCAACCCTCGTAAAAATTGGAAAAGGAATTTAACGTCTGTCATCAAAGTAGATCAATGCAAGCCGCGGCATTTGATCTAACGGTGCAAATACTGAGAAAAGCTCGTAGCGGGTTTAAAAGTATTACACAATTGTTAAATTCGTTTGGCATGTCGTGAGGTAAAGTTCCCCTGCAGGATACCTTTTAGTTCATTTATAGACTGACTGCAGCGTCTGTTTAAATTTGTAAAAAAGTAAATAAAGTAATAAAATGAGTGCAAAAAAAGCTGAAAGAATGGTTAATACCTCATTCTGACGTTTTATTTCAAAGTGATGCTGAGTAAAAACCGGAATTTGTTTTTTTCCATTAGCAAACAACTTTAAGTAAACGTCTAGACTCTAGACCAAGAGTCGGCAACTAATTTCTAGTAGGGTCCGGATACTTTGAAAAAAGAGGTGTGTTTTTCACAGGTACAAGATTGCCTACAAATTGTGGCATGAGGGTCAATAAATAACTAGTATGCGTAGACGGCCTAAGTCGGTAATATCATCATTGTCATGCCCTGAAAATTTCGTGCTGCTAGGCCATGTATTAAGGAAGATATCACACTCCTTCGGACTGATGATGCAGAATAGACCGCCCTTCGTAACCGTATCGCTACATACATACAAGCACTTACACATAGAAACATTTTTCAAGGTCGTCCGCTCCCCAGACGGTTTTTGCCAACAAAAAGACTTCGGACACCCTGTATACCTACATACAAACATAAACACATATTAATACAAATATATTCTATTTGCTCGAAATACGACCTAATGAAGTTTATCTAAGTACTAATAGGAGTATTTGCCCATCTCAAGACATTTTGGACACCCTGTATACATCCACACTAACACCCACACGTTTAAATAGGAATATAGTCGATGTACTTAAAATCCGAATAAATTAAGTTTATCTTGGTACTAGTAGAAGTGTTAGCCCATCCTAAGACTTTTAGGACACCCCGTATACATACATACATACATACATAAGCACATATTAATACGAATATATTCGAATTGCTTCAAATACGACCTAATTAAGTTTATCTTGGTACTAGTAGAAGTATTTGCCCATACTAAGACTTTTCGGACACCCTGTATATATACATACAAACATAAACACATATTAATACGAATATATTAGATTTGCTTGAAGTACGACCTAATTAAGTTTATCTAAGTACTAATAGGAGTATTTGCCCATCACAAGACTTGTTGGACCCCCTGTATACATCCACACTAACACCCACACGTTTAAATAGGAATATAGCCGATTTACTTAAAATCCGAATTAATTAAGTTTATCTTGGTACTATTAGAAGTATTTGCCCATACTAAGACTTTTCGGACACCCTGTATACACATGTACAAGCATAAACACATTAATACAAACATATTCGATTTGCTTGAAAACTGGCTTAATTAAATTTATCTAAGTACTAATAGGAGTATTTGTACATACCCAGACTTTTTGGAGACCCTGTAAACACACACTAACTCCCACACGTTTAAATAGGAATATAGTCGATTTACTTAAAATCCCACTTAATTAAGTTTATCTTGGTACTAGTAGAAGTATTTGTCCATACTAAGATTATCGGCACCCTGTATACACACTTAAAATCATAAACACATATTAATACAAATATATTCGATTTGCTTGAAATCTGACTTAATTAAGTTTATCTAAGTACTAATAGGAGGATTTGCCCAGACCCAGACTTTTTGGACACCCTGTATACATACGCACTAACTCCCACACGTTTAAATAGGAATATAGTCGATTTACTTAAAATCCCACTTAATTAAGTTTATCTTGGTACTATTAGAAGCATTTGCCCATACTAAGACTTCGGACACCCTGTAAACCAGGACTTTGGAAATCTTGTCGCTGGCACGGGCACGTCCAGCAATTTTTTACTTGGGCGGTTGTGACTACCCAAAACTGAAATTTTGCACGGAGGGCCAATTAGTTTCTTTATTGTCTGATGTTTGTCAGGTTTGACTTTAAATTTCAGGGTTAAGTCTCAGTCGTTTTTTGTAATGTCCCGCGACCCCCTTAAACTACCTACGCGTAACAAACTAAAATTTTCCTGCGCCGGATATAATCTTAATATCTAATCCCAATTTCATAGCTAAGGGGCATTACAATTCTAAGTTGTTTTCTTATGGCCGTTACAATAGCAGCTGCTTTCTAGCACTTTCCTAATTAAGTATATTACACTATATGGCTAACACTTTATGGTTAGTCTCTTTTCGTGAATTCCACTTATGAGTAAAGTTTGACAAATGGGGGTAATTCCAGAGACGGCTTCTAACCTAGTTGGAAATAAAATTAGGATTCGATTTGAAAATAAAATACAAATATTTATTTACCCACATTGTGTTATGTGACAGTGCGAGATACGAAAATATCATACAGGGTGTCTGAAAAGTCTTAGCATGGGCAAATATCTTTACTATTAATAAAGAGAGCAACACCAAATTTTAGTTATACCTTATTGGTTAGTAAATCTACTTTTTTATGTAATTTGACTTTTTCAACCCCCTTGGGGGGTTACGCTAGCGAGTTGAGGTCCAAAATTTTGGATGTAAACCTATGCCGTGTGGCCTCTTCGTTTAAAAGTCTTCAAAAAAGAAACATAGTTTTAGTATTTCAGTATTTATTTATTATTGTTATTCATTGTTAAATGGCAAGCCTATAAAAATTATAACGCGTAAATCGTATAATCGGGCGGGGCACAAGTCGACCATTAGTCGGCCACTTGTGCCAAACAGTACAAGTCGGCGCTGCTATTTTTGGTTTTGTGGGGCACTTTTTTCTAACTTTTTTCCAACTTTACTTCTTCATTTGTCGTTTTTATACGTTTTGTTTTTTGACTTCTGCGCAGTAGACCAAAATGCGTACCACGCGCCAACCGAGCGTGCTAGACATGCGTACGCAACTTCAGGAGATGTACTTGGGTGTCTCCATTCGAACCCATTCTCTTTTAAGAATATATCCCCAATAGTCAAAGTACCCATACATGGTATATATGGTATGTCTATGGTATAACTTTTTCCCCACGTTTTTTTCGCCTGTATTTTTCGTTATTTGGCACCTGCGCAGTAGACCAAAATGCGTACCTCGCGCAAGGCGAGCGTGCTAGACATGCGTACGCAATTTCAGGAGATGTACTTGGGTGTCTACATTCGAAACCATTTACTTGTAAGAATATATCCCCAATAGTCAAGGTACCACTACGTAGTTAACTTTATACCTTTTTCCCAAGGTTTTTCGACTGTCTTTTTCGTTTTTTGCCATCTGCGCAGTAGACCAAAATACGTACCACGTGCAAACCGAGCGTGATAAACATGCGCACGCAGTTTCAGTAGATGGACTTTGGTGTCTACATTTAAACCCATTTACTTTTAAGAATATATCTCCAATAGTCAAGGTACAACTACGTATTCAACTTTATAACTTTTTTCAAAAGTTTTTTTCGACTTCTTTTTCCTTTTTTGCCATGTGCGCAGTGGACCAAAATGAGTACCACGTGCAAACCGAGCGTGCTAGACATGCGCACGGAATTTCAGGAGTTGGACTTTGGTGTCTACATTTGAACCCATTCACTTTTCAGAATATATCTCCAGTAGTTAAGGTACCACTGCGAATTTAGACAACAAAGTACATCCCCTGAAATTTCGTGCGAATGTCTAGCCCTCTTGGTTTGCGCGTGGTACGCATTTTGATCAATGGTAAAACTTTTTCCCCAAGGTTTTTTCGACTGTAGTTTTCGTTATTTGCCACCGCGCAGATAGCAAAACAAGAAAAATAAAGTCGAAAAAACTTGGGAAAAACGTTAGACAGTTAAATACGCAGTGGTACCTTAACTACTGGAGATAGATTCTTAAAAGTGAATGGGTTCAAATGAAGACACCAAAGTCCATCTCCTGAAATTCCGTGCGCATGTCTAGCACGCTCGGTTTGCGCGTGGTACGCATTTTGGTCTACTGCGCACATGGCACAAAATGAAAAATAAAGTCGAAAAAAACTTGGGAAAAAAGTTATAAAGTTAAAGACGTAGTGGTACCTTAACTACTGGAGATATATTCTGAAAAGTGAATGGGTTCAACTGTAGACACCAATGTCCATCTCCTGAAATTCCGTGCGAATGTCCAGCACGCTCGGTTTGCGCGTGGTACGTATTTTGGTCTACTGCGCACATGGCAAAAAACGAAAAATAAAGTCGAAAAAACCTTGGGAAAAAGTTATACAGTTAACTACGTAGTGGTACCTTAACTAGTGGGGATATATTCTTACAAGTGAATGGGTTCGAATGTAGACACCCAAGTACATCTCCTGAACTTGCGTACGCATGTCTAGCACGCTCGGTTTGCGCGTGGTACGCATTTTGGTCTACTGCGCAGATGTCAAAAAACAAAACCTATAACAACGACAAATGAAGAAGTAAAGTTGGAAAAAAGTTAGAAAAAAGTGCCCCACGAAACAAAAAATATCAGCGCCGACTTGTACTGTATGGCAAGAGAGGTCGACTAATGGTCGACTTGTGCCCCGCCCGATTATACGATTTACGAGTTATAATTTTTATAGGCTTGCCATTTAAAAATGAATTACAATAATAAATAAATACTAAAATACTAAAACAATGTTTCTTTTTTGAAGATTTTTAAACGAAGAGGCCACACGGCATAGGTTTGCATTCAAAATTTTGGACCTCAACTACCTAGCGTAACCCCCCAAGGGGGTTGAAAAAGTCAAATTACATAAAAAAGTAGATTTATCAACCAATAAGGTACAACTAAAATTTGGTGTCGCTATCTTTATTAATAGTAAAGATATTTGCCCATGCTAAGACTTTTCAGACACCCTGTATGATATTTTCGTATCTCGCACTTTCAAATAACACAATGTGGGTAAATAAATATTTGTATTTTATTTTCAAATCGAATCCTAATTTTATTTCCAACTAGGTTAGAAGCCGTCTCTGGAATTACCTCCATTTGTCAAACTTTACTTATGAGCGTCTAGATTCACCTTCACGCTATTTTACGTCCGGTAAACGCCGCGCCGCTTGCCTAGGGTTTGCCCGTCTATCAGGAGGCTGCGCCTCTCTCACGGCTTTGTTTAAAAGGCAAGTACGCGTGTGGCTACCGAACCGCGACCAGTCACTCCTAGCACTACTTGAATGACCTATTTTCTAATAAATCGCGGTTTTTATATTTATTTTACAAAAGAGTCGATTTTGTTTCACAGCTTGGGTCTTCTGCTACTAAACCGACCAAAAGGGCACTACTATAAGTTGGGGACAAACTTAACGCCCTTAGTCACAATCGGTATTTAATTTTGTCAAGTTTAATTTTTTCGAAATTATTCAAAACTCCCCGACCTAAAGGACTTGCAGGCATGTTACCCTTGGCAGCAAAAGCCCTTCTATAGGTCTAAATTAATAGAAAGAGTAATTTAGAAAACTCTATCGAAAACCGGGATCGATTTTTCCAAGTCGTTCCCGATTTATGATGATTTTTATTTATCCTAGATTTCGCGACCCAAGCGATAAAATGACAGAGAACATTTGATTTGAATCCCTGAGTTTAATATCTATTTTTTCGCCGATTTTAGGGTGCTCTCCGTATAGTTATATCAACGCAATAAAACCTAAAATAAACGTGTATTGCCACGCTTACACTCCATCCTTGTTTAGATTATGCAGAAAAATCGTTCGTTTCACTCCGTGCCGCACTCATTTGGCAACTCTGCTTGCCGCCGCGTCTTGCCTGCTGTAGACGGCTCTCCACGACTTGATTTGAAAATCGCAATTTTTCAGAAAATTTTAGGACCGCGATGCAAATAAATCTATTTATTTATAACTTTAACGAGAAAATTTGCAATTTTAATTAGTGTGGAGTGATCTTAGATAATGAAGGCAGGAATGTAACCAAAAAAGAACTGTTAGATACGAGAAATAATACGTTTAATGAGTTTTGATGAAAAAAAAACAGAAAAAATGAGTTTTTACCCCCTAAATCCGGTCCTGGATCATCCATTCGGGATTAATTTTAAAGCCTGATTATATCCCCACGGGATAGCGTGAAAACGTCTTGAAAAAGATCGATAGGAAAAGAGATAGAGTGATTCGAATGTAGAGATGTCATCAAAAATAGCTTAAAAAATCGAAATTTAATCGCCGATTTCTCCCTTCCGATAAAAAATGAAGAAACCAGAAAATATGAAAATTACGTATTTCGGGAAGCTCTTTCCGACCAGGTATATGGGATTTTGATTTGGATCCGTTTTGACCCCGAAAAAAATTTCATCAAAAATCGTTATTTTCGGTTTTCCCCAAATTTTTCCAATTTCCCGTCGTTTTAGGTATAAGTAAATGTATTGCAAAAAGAAAGAATTTGAGATTCTTTAGTTTTATTCATATCCGTTTTTCTGTCGGACGTTCCGGCTTCGACTTATTAAGTGCCAAAGAGGGGTCTGCAAACGGCATGTTTCGACCTAAAAAAATTAAGTAAATATGACTTCCCATTTTCCGAATACCGCCATTTTCAATAGGGTTCTGAAGCTCCCGGTCCTCTACAACCTCCGAAAATATAAATCGATTTAATTAAGTTTTGCAACCTGTAATCGATCCCATACCAATTCACGGAAATTTCGACTTTGACGTTTAATAACTCCGAAACGCGACACCCTGTATAACTGAATTTTTTATCGAAGCGAGATACACTATCCCTCTATTAACCGAGAAAATTTGATTGCTCCAACTCCAACCGCTTTCGAGAAAAAAAATTGAAAAGGTCAACATGTCAAGATTCACGACAACATACGAACAACCTTGACTCACGGGGGTATATAGACCGCTTTCGCGGTCTATAACTAGATTGGATAGACCGCCTAATCGCCCCCCGAGGGGGCTCTATAAGGTCGGTAATATCATCATTGTCACGCCCTGAAAATTTCGTGTTGCTAGGCCATGTATTAAGGAAGATATCACACTCCTTCGGATTGATGATGGAGAATAGACCGCCCTTCGTAACCGTATCGCTATATACATACAAACACCTACACGTAGAAACTATTTTTGCCAACAAAAAGACTTTTCGGACACCCTGTATACATGCATACAAACATGAACACATGTATACATTCAAACTAACACCCAAACGTTTAAATAGGAATATAGTCGATTTACTTAAAATCTGAATTAAGTAGGTTTATCGCGGTACTAGTAGAAGTATTTGCCCATACCAAGACTTTTCGGATACCCTGTATACATACATACAAACATAAACACATATTAATACAAATATATTCGATTTGTTTGAAATTCGACCTAATAAAGTTTATCTAAATAATAATAGGAGTATTTGCTCATACAAGACTTTTTGGACACCCTGTATACATTCAAACTAACACCCAGACGTTTAAATAGGAATATAGTCGATTTACTTAAAATCCGAATTAATTAGGTTTATCTCGATTGTAGTAGAAGTATTTGCCCATACCAAGACTTTTCGGACACCCTGTATACGTATATACAGCACATATAAAAACAAATATAATCGATTTGCATGAAATCCGGTTTAATTACATTTATCCTGGTACTACTAGGAGTATTTGCTCAAACCAACACTTATTGGACAGCCTGTATACAGACATATATTTCCGTACACATAGAAATGCAAATATATACGATTTGCTTTAAATCCGACAATTAAGTTTATAGTTGTACAAATAGCAAAGGAAGTTGTCCATACAAAGACTTTTCGGACATCCTGTACCGTACATACATACAAACACAACAAACACGACACAGTAATTTAAATATTTTATATTTTTATATTTTTGCGATTGAAAACCGGCTCAATTACGTTTATATTCGTACTAATTGCAAAGATGTTTGCGCATACAAAGGCATTTTGGACATTCTGTATACATACCAACATATAAACAGCCACACAAAGGAATAAAAAATTTACGTTTTCCTTGAAATAAGACTCATTTAAGTTTTTCCTCGTTCTAATGACAAAGATATTTGCGCATACAAAGACTTTTTGGACATTCTGTATACATACAAACATAAACAACCACACAAAGGAATAAAAAATTTACGATTTCCTTGAAATAAGGCTCAATTATTCTTCTCTTCTTGCTAATGACAAAGATATTTGCGCATACAAATACTTTTCGGACACCCTGTAGACATATGTACAACCATTCACATGGCCGAAAGGTATAAAATGTGTTTTCGAATCGTTCTGGTTACTTAAAACGATCGGAATCAAGTAATTTCCCTAAAATTAAATTAAAATGATTCAATAATAATTAATATATTGTCCCAAAGGTATACACGCTCATGGTTAGAAAATAAAATGCATATTTCTGGATTTTTTCGAAGCCACTGAGCTCCATATTAGAATCTTCAATGATGCTTTGTAGCGTCATAGGAAAATCGATTAAAATGGTATTTAATCGGTATATTATGAAATGAAATGTCTTTCTACTGAAAGTATAAGGTCCCTAATTCCCTTGCCCGGTAAATTTCAAGCCGAAGTTGGTCCAGACTGTTTCCAATCTCCCAAGAAAAACTGGCATTTTTGCGACATTTAGACACATATTTTAATACGTTTTTCCGTATAAAACTGATTTTGACATGCATTTGCATGGTCTGAGAAAAATTTAAAAAATTCGTATTTAATGCTTAAATCGTCCAATGAAATGTATTGTAACTAAAAATATAAAGTCCGTTTTACCTTTGCCATGTATATTTCAAGCCGAAATCGGTCCAGGAAGCTTCCAATATCGCTACAAAAACTGTTATTTTCATGACATTTTGACAGGTCATATTTTAATTTCGATGTAAAGAGGGTCAGTTTCATTTGTTTTGTCAAGGCACGGCTTTTAATATATGTACTTTTTAAAATTTTTCCTGCACCGATGCAAAAAAAGGTATTTATTTATAACTTTAACGAAAAAATATGGAATTTTAATTAGTTAGAAGTGTTCTGAGATGATAAGGGATGAAAATAAACCAAAAAAGAATCGTCAAATAGGAGAAATAATATATAATAATGCCTTTTAAAGATGAATTTTGATGAAAAAAAAAACAGAAAAAATGAGTTTTGACCCCCTAAGTCCGGCCCTAGATCACCCATTCGGGATTCATTTTAAAGCCTGATTATATCCCCAAGGGATAGCGTTGAAAACGTTGGAAGAAATTAGATAGGAAAAGATACAGAGTGATTCGAATGTAGAGATGTCATGAAAAAAATTGTCAAAATCCGAAATTTAATTATCAATTGCTCCTTTCCTATTAGGAATAAAGGAACCAAAAAATACGTTTGTAACGTATTTCGGCGAGCTCTTTCCGATAGGGCACATGGAATTTCGATTTGAATCCATTTTGACCCCCAAAAAATTAAATTCCGTCAAAAAATTTCATGAAAAAACGTAATTTCCAGTTTTTCCCAAAACTTTTCCAATTTCCAGTCGTTTTAGGTATAGGTAAATGTACTGCAAAAAGAAAGTATTTGAGATTCTTTAGTTTTATGTTCAAATACGTTTTTCTGTCCGGTGTTCCGGCTTCGACTTATTAAGCGCCAAAAATGGCTCTGCAAAGGGCATTTTTCGACATAAAAAAATTCAAAAGAATTACTTCCCATTTTCCGAATACCGCCAGTTTCAATAGGGTTCTGAAGCTCCCGGTCCTCCACAACCTCCGAAAATTTAAATCGATTTAATTAAGTTTTGCGACCTGTAATCGATCCCATAGGAAATCGCTGAAATTTCGACTTTGACGTTTAATAACTCCGAAACGGAACACCCTGTATAACTGAATTTTTTACCGAAGCTAGTCGCACTATCCCTCTATTAACCCAGAAAATTTGGTTGCCCCACCTCCAACCGTTTTCGAGAAAAAAATTGAAAAGGTGAAAATGTCGAAACGGACGACAACATACATACGGCCATACATACACACATTTTTCTGACCAACGGCTCGGTATAGAGACCGAGCCTGAAAGGCGGTCTC
This sequence comes from Philopedon plagiatum, assembly GCA_963971165.1. Lineage (NCBI taxonomy): Eukaryota > Metazoa > Arthropoda > Insecta > Coleoptera > Curculionidae > Philopedon > Philopedon plagiatum. Next base: position 79,934,715 of record OZ020191.1, on the reverse strand, counting down.
TAACTAGCATGCGTAGAGCGCCTAATCGCCCCCCGAGGGGGCTCTATAAGGTCGGTAATATCATCATTGTAATACCCTGAAAATTTCGTGTTTCTAGGCCATGTATTAAGGAAGATATCACACTCCTTCGGACTGATGATGCAGAATAGAGCGCCCTTCGTAACCGTATCGCTACATACATACAAACACCTACACGTAGAAACTTATTTTTGCAAAAAAAAAGACTTTTCGGACACCCTGTATACATACATACAAACATAAACACATATTAATACAAATATATTCGATTTGCGTGAAATCCGACCTAATAAAGTTTATCTAAGTAATTGTAGGAGTATTTGCCCATACCAAGACTTTTCGGACACCCTGTATACATACATACAAACATAAACACATATTAATACAAATATATTCGATTTGCTTGAAATTCGACCTAATAAAGTTTATCTAAGTAATAATAGGAGTATTTGCCCATACCAAGACTTTTTGGACACCCTGTATACATTCAAACTAACACCCACACGTTTAAATAGGAATATAGTCGATTTACTTAAAATCCGAATTAAGTAGGTTTATCTCGGTACTAGTAGAAGTATTTGCCCATACCAAGACTTTTCGGCCATCCTGTATACATAAACACATATTAATACAAATATATTGGATTTGCTTGAAATTGAAATGCGACCTAATAAAGTTTATCTAAGTACTAATAGGAGTATTTGCCCATTCCAAGACTTTTTGGACACCCTGTATACATTCACACTAACACTAACACGTTTAAATAGGAATATAGTCGATGTACTTAAAATCTTAATTAGTTAAGTTTATCTTGGTACTAGTAGAAGTATTTGCCCATACTAAGACTTTTAGGACACCCTGTATACAAACATATAAATCCGTGCACATAGAAATGCAAATATATACCTACGATTTGCTTTAAATCCGACAATTGAGTTACTATTTGTACAAAAGGCAAAGGTATTTGCCCATTCAAAGACTTTTCGGACACCCTGTATACATACATAAAAACACAACACAACACGACACATAGTAATTTAAATATTTTCGATTTTCTTGAAAACCGGCTCAATTAATTTGATCTTCGTACTAATGGCAAAGATATTTCCGCATACAAAGACTTTTTGGACACCCTGTAGACATATATACAATCATGCACATGCCGCAAAGTATAAAATGTATTTTCGAATCGTTCTGGTTACTTTAAAACGATCCGAATCAAGTCATTTCCCTAAAATTAAATTAAAATTATTCAATAATAATTAATATATTGCCCCAAAGGTATACACGCTCATGATTAGAAAATAAAATGCATATTTCTGGATTTTTTCGATGCCACTGAGCGCAATATTAGAATCTTCAATGATGGTTTGTAGCGTCATAGGAAAATCGATTAAAATGGTATTTAATCGGTATATTATGAAATGAAATGTCTTTCTACTGAAAGTATAAGGTCCCTAAATCCCTTGCCCGGTAAATTTCAAGCCAAACTTGGTCCAGATTGGTCCAGATCTCGCAACAAAATGCTGACATTTTAGCCAAATTGTGACATTTCATACATTATAATTAAATTAATACATTTTCCCGTACAGAAATTGATTTTTATAATGCAATGTAGGGTCAACAAAAATTTCAAAAAAATTATATTTAATGCCCATCTCGTGCTACGAAATGGTCAGTAATAGATAAAAAAACGTCCATTCTATCAATTCCATGTATATTCCAAGCCGAAACTGGCTCAGGATCTTTAAAATATCGCTAGAAAAACTGGATATTTTGACAGCTCATATTTAACTTCGCGTCACCAGTTCAATTGTTTTTTGTCATAGCATGGTATAAAATTCGCAGTTTTTAAAATTTTTCCTGCACCGAAGGAAGAAAACCTATTTATTTATAACTTTAACGCAAAAATATGGAGTTTTAATTAGTTAGCAGTGTTCTCAGATGATGACGGAAGGAAATAAACCAAAAAAGAGCTGTTAAATAAGAGAAATAATATATAATAATGCCATTTAAAGATGAATTTTGACGGAAAGAAACAGAAAAAATGTGTTTTTACCCCCTAAATCTGGCCCGGGATCACCCATTCGGGATTCATTTTAAAGCCTGATTATATCCCCAAGGGATAGCGTTGAAAAAGTTGGAAGAAATTAGATAGGAAAAGATACAGAGTGATTCGAATGTAGAGATGTCATGAAAAAAAATGGTTAAAAACCGAAATTTAATTATCGATTGCTCCTTTCCTATTAAGAATTAAGGAACCAAAAAATATGAAAATTACGTAGTTCGGCGAGGTCTTTCCGATAAGGCACATGGGATTTCGATTTGAATTCATTTTGACCCCCAAAAAATTAAAAACCGTCAAAGATTTGCATGAAAAATTGTAATTTCCAGTTTTTCTCAAATTTTTCCAATTTCCAGTCGTTTTAGGTATAGGTAAATGTATTGCAAAAAGAAAGTATTTGAGATTCTTTAGTTTTATGTTCAAATCCGTTTTTCTGTCAGACGCTTCGTTTCCGAGCAATGTAGAATTGAATATGGGTCTGCAAGTGCCATTTTTCGACATAAAAAAATTCAAAAGAATTACTTCCCATTTTCCGAATACCGCCAGTTTCAATAGGTTTCGGAAGACCCCGGTCCTCTACAACCTCCTGGTCCAAGAGCTGGTAGACATTTTTGGGTAGGTATTTGAGGCACTGTGAAAAAGTGTTCAAAACTTCTTCTAGTTATACCTGAATTCGAAAATGCAGACCTGGCTGAAGGGTGGCGGGGCTTAAGCGACCCTTAAATTTTTAAAGGAGCCAAATTTTTTTTGCAAAAAATATTCTTGAGGCACTTTGAAATTTTGACAGGATAATATTTGTGACTAAAACTAAATATTTACAAAAAGACAGGTCGTTTCGACAGGACATTTTACTTGCCAGGCGAGCGAGAATGTTCAGCGTGAGTGCGACTTAATTCCGCTATGCGTAAGTTGAAGTGTGAGAGAGCGCGTATATCGCCGTTGTTGTCTCAAGGGGAAGCACGCTGCGGTGTGATTGGCTCCCGCAAGACCACGTGATTTACAGTACCCATGCGATCGTTAGTAAGAATTTTGGAGCATAACGTATATTGACGTAAATTGAAAAAAAAACGTAATGTTTTTTTTTCAAAAACTGTGTTTTTTTCTGAAAAAGACATAGGGCTTGTTTTTTTTTTCAAAATTACGTTTTTTTTCACAAACTGGAAAATATAAAGGTTTTAGAGGAAAATAATTGAAAATTCATATGTGATTACATTTTTAACGATAAAGTAGGTAAATAATATGCAATAAATAGGTAAGTACGTCACTATTTGTCAGTACATTATACATCACTACATATATTTAGAAATAAAAACAAGGAAAAATTTATGATCAGGAACACAAGAACAGCTAAAACGCATACCTAAGACTAGTAATAATTGTAATATTACTAAAAATAGGAACAATAACTAATAATGAAAAAGTTATTGTGTGGCATTGCCTATCCTATTGAAGCCAAAAAAATCTTAATTTAGAGAAAAATAGAAAACGAATTACGTACTATATGTACTATCTAAAAACTTTTTGATTTGTTTATAAATGGGATCTAATAATATATCAACACTAATAAAAAACTCAAAGCAGATCACCTGTTTGCATTGCACACTAGTATTGCACATGTGAAAAATCATATTTCATTTCATAAATTTATGATTAAATAATTTAAATTATTGAGTTTAGAAAAATATTTTTTAAATTTTTTTTTAAATCGGGACAAATCGCGACCCCTTTTACAGTGTGTCGGGAAGCGGGACTTACCCTTTGAAATCGGGACTGTCCCGATAAAATCGAGATATCTGGCAACCCTAGGTCACCAATACATAGGCGTAGTTAGGCAGTCAAATTCAGGGGTGCTTAAGCCCAATTCAGCATGTGGCCAAAAATTTTGTTCATATGATGGAGGGTTGTAAATTTTGGCTGTACTTATTAAAGTTTTGGGGGTGCTAAGCACCCCCAAACCCCCCCTTAACTACGCCTATGCGCCAATAGCGAGTCGGCTAACAGGATAGGTGCACCCGCATCGCTTTCTGATATAATGTTTTCTTGAAAAAAAACAATTGTTTTTTTTTCATGAAAAAAAATGCTTTTTTTCACTGTAAATCACGTGGTCTTGAGGGAGCCAATCACACCGCAGCGTGCTTCCCCTTGAGACAACGGCGATATACGCGCTCTCTCACACTTCAACTTACGCATAGCGGAATTAACTCGCACTCACGCTGAACATTCTGTCACCTGGCAGGTAAAATGTCCTGTCGAAACGACCTGTCTTTTTGTAAATATTTAGTTTAGTCACAAATATTATCCTGTCAAAATTTCAAAGTGCCTCAAGAATATTTTTTGCAAAAAAATTTTGGCTTCTTTAAAAATTTAAGGGTCGCTTAAGCCCCGCCACCCTTCAGCCAGGTCTGCATTTCCGAATTCAGGTATAACTAGAAGAAGTTTTGAACACTGTTTCACCGTGCCTCAAATACCTACCCAAAAATGTCTATCAGCTCTCCGTCTATCCGAAAGTTTAAATCGATTTAATTAAGTTTTGCGACCTGTAATCGATCCCATACGAAATCGCGGAAATTTCGACTTTGGCGTTTGATAACTCCGAAGCGGTACACCCTGTATAACTGAATTTTTTACTGAAGCTAGATGCACTATCCCTCTATTAACCCAGAAAATTTGATTGCCTCACCTCTAACCGTTTTCGAGAAAAAAAATTGAGAAAGTGCAAGTGTCAAAAGCTACGACAACATACGAACATTTTTCACTGACGGGGCGTTTATATAGAACGCTGTTGGCGCTCTATAATAAATGCCTAATTGACATTCCCAAACAATTATTCTTTCTTACTCTAAAGTGGAGTTTGTTGCTTGTAAATTTACTTAGTTTTTGAGATATAAAATAGAAATAGCACTTATTTTTGTGTTCAGTTTCAGTGTAAATAGTAGTGTGCTGAAATTATTTTGTTTCATATTATCTGTGACCACTTACAATAGCCGCAATGAGTACAAGTAAAAAACTTAAGTTGGAGTGGCTGCTTCCATATTCCACTATCCTATTTGAACGGGAACAAGGTGTTTGGTGTACAGTGTGTATTGTTTGTGTGTGTCTATTGTTTTGTACGTGTTACCTTTTTCGAACTATTTAGCGAAATATCCATCTGTGCATGTAACGAACTCGATTGTATTTTATTTACTTTTATTCATATATAAGTAGTGATTTTGAAGAGAAGTTTTTATGACATTTAAAATGGTGAAATCTTTATAAAATATCAAAATTTTTTGATTTACAGTCACAATAATACTGTTTAATTTTACATCACCCCATGCCATCAGTTACGGCCTACTTGATTGTCAGGACTATTTAAATTTATATATATATATATATATATATATATATATATATATATATATATATATATATATATATATATATATATATATATATAATATATAATATATATACAGGGTGTTTCATTAAGGGTGGTGAGGTACCATATCTCAGGAATTGATACTCCAGTAGCTTTGGGAAAAAATTCCAAGAAGGAAAGTGGCCAAGAGAAATTGCTGGAAATAATTTTTAAGTTCCTAACTCAGCCGCTAGGGGGCGTAATTGCTGTGGTCATGTAAAAAAAGACATTTTTCTGGAAAATATCCCTATAAAAGCTATCAAAAAAATATTACACTGATAATCCTACTAGAATTCTACATCTTTTTGGTTTAACACTTTTTGCTGTAAGATGTAAAATTAGGGCGGGAGAGGAGGGGGAATGTCTACTGATAAAAGTGAACATAATTTTGGTTTGACTCAACCGAATTTGATGAACTTGGTCTCGTTTAAGAAAGGAAGGCTTGCTAATTTAAACGAAGTAATAGCTGTGTTACATTGACTTTCGCGGCACTCGCTAGAGGGCGTTATTTGAAAAACTCCTTGTTTTTTCAATTTTTCTTAGAAATTTTAAATGGAATGATATAGTTATTATATCATAATCCAAAAGTAGAATAAATTTGCAAGAGAAAATGTAAAAAATTCGTTTCGATATCTTCATTAGTTTCGGAGTTATAGCCAAAAGAATAATTAATATCATGTTAATTAAAAAAAGCAATTGTTTTTATGGGTCCGTGGTCAAGAGTGCCATGAAAAATAAAAAAATATTTTTAAACTTTTCATTAAGTGTGATACCTGACAGCATTCACGTTCCGCAAGAGGAGCATTTTAAAAACACTGAAATAATATGGCCAGCATATCGTAAGCCTCGGCGCTGGTACAAGCCATTTTTGAAAGATGCAGCACAAAAGTTGAATAACGATAAACTGAAAATTCACAAAAAATCCGAGATAAAATTTGGACAGATACTTATCAAAGATTGATTAGACTGACATTTCAATTTATTTGCTTCCCTGAAAACCTGCCGATTTTTTTCATGGCTTACTAGATAATTTTTTAATAATACGACAGGTAAGTAAATTAAAGGCAATAGTAATGGAATAAAAAGTGAAAAACACACTTAATAGAAAGTTTTAAAATGTTTTTTTTTTATTTTTCATGGCACGCTTGACCACGGACCTATAAAAACAATTGCTGCTTTCAATTAACATGATATTGTCACGGGATCTTAACTAAAATACTAAAACCCTGGCTTCATTATTAATTATGCAGCTATATTTATTAATTTAAAAAGAAATAATTTATATTTTACACATTTCTAAAATACTCAAAGTGAGTCCTACCTGTATACTGTCTAAAAGCGCGTGGCCGGAGGAAAATGGCTCGGGACGTCGTAGACTCGCTTGCGTCGAGGTAATCACTGACGTTTTGCCTCTCATCCCACTTAGCAGGTAAACCCCCTCTGCCCCGCTCCAGGCCGATAGGCCGACGCGAGTCGAAATGACCTGCGTCGTCGCTACCGGACTTCTATACTAAGCCGCAAGGGTGACCAGCTAGGGTGGACGAAAAAACGATTGGTGACACTTTCCCCCTCCACGGAAAACAAAAATCTGAAGGATTTTTGTGTCTCAATTCCCTAATTCTATTCTCTATTACAATAAAAAAACAATCTCCTTTGGGTTTAATAAAAAAAATAAGAATATACAATTTAGAAAAGCTGCATTTTTTGCGTTTGTCTTTATTCTTCCTCCCGGCAGGTCTTCCTCCCTCTTGTTTGATTTGTCCCTAGTGTGGTTCGCCTGTGTTGTGGTCCCAGGGTGGGCTTGTCCCCCGCTGGCACCGTCAGTGGTCCGCTGGCCTGGAAGGTCGTCGGGGTTCCCCAGGTTGCGGTCCCAAGGCGTTGTGGTCCCATGGTGTTGTGGTCCCAAGGTGTTGTGGTCCAAAGGTGGGAATGTCCCTCTCTGGCACCGTCAGGGGTCCGCTTCCTAGGACCTCAGTGGTTTGTGTACATGAAAAATAAAACAGGGAGTTAGACGCTACAAAAACTATTTACACAATTTATTTACAATTTTATATCTAGTGAAGCAGTAATTTCTTTCCCGTCCAACTTCTGTGTTTGGCCCCCGTGGCCACCCAGCACGACCGTGCTCGGAACAAGTACCTTGCTTTAAATAATTTCATCGCTTAAAACTTTTTCCATTTTCCAAAAACTTTCGGCAAATTTTCCGCAAATTTTCCGCAAATTACTTATTTCTCCCCCTCCCCTACCGGAAAAAAACACGATTATTTAGAGGCTTTACTTATTACTGTTTATCCCTTAACGAACACAAAAACAAAAATAACGACACAGCATCATTGAACATTGCCAGATTATGCGTGTTGATCAGGCACGCTTTCAAGCAACGCTCAACTGCACAGAGCCTCGTGCAACCGTTCACGATCTCTCTTACTTTTTTCTCTTAACACAAACGTTTAATTTTTCACTCTCTATATTCCTTTAACACCTATATCCTCTATATACCTTATACCTCTAATTACTTGGGGGAAAAATTAAAATACTTTTTATTTATTTTGCTACCTATTTTCACTAGCGGCTTTCAAAAACAAAAAAAAAATAACTATATGCATTGTTCCTACTACTCTTCAAAATTATATGGTTCGTGGTACGGGGCCAATCTATATACATGGACTGTTTCCTGTTTAGCTCTTGCTCCTTCACCTCTCTGGATAATGTAATTTACTGGCGATGCTTTTCTTACTATTACAAATGGTCCGTGATACTTGCACTGCAACTTATCACTTCCTTTCTTTCTAATGTAAACTCTAAGTTTGACTTTGTCTCCTGTTTCATATGTCACTTTTTTGTGGTTACTGTCATATCGGGTTTTGTCCTTTTTCTGTTTCCTAGTAATATTTCTTTTTGCTTCCTGTCTATGTTTCTCTATATTCGGGTTCGGAATAAGCATTGTGGCTGATTTTAAAAACATGGCGTCCGGTATAAGCTGTGGGTTTCTTCCAAAAACTAAATAAAATGGCGAAAACTGCGTTGTGTCCTGTTTACTTGAATTATAGGCAAATGTTACCATTGGCAGGTATTTATCCCAGTCATCCTGTGACGTAGACACATACAGGCTGAGCATATCTGCTACGGTTTTGTTAAATCGCTCAGTTAGCCCATTAGTCTGCGGGTGGTATGACGTAGTGTATACATTTTCTGCGCCCATATTTTGCACCATTTTTGTTACCATTTCTGACCTAAAGACTTGACCTCTGTCACTCAATATTTTCTTTGGTACTCCATGTATGCTTATTACTTGGTCCACCAGAAACGCTGCTATTTCTTCTGCTTTTGCACTTGGTATTGCTTTGGTTATTGCATAACGGGTCACATAATCTGTACAAACAACTATATTATTATTTTGACTTTTTGTTTTTGTTAGGGGTCCTAAAATATCTATGCCTATCATTTCGAAAGGCTGCAAATCATCAATCTTTATTGGTTGCAGATCACCTGCTGGTTTTTCATTGTTTGGCCCTTTTCTCGTCTGACAATCAGGACATCCCCTAATAAATTTCTTAACGTCAAGATGCATTTTATCCCAATAATAGCGTGTGTTTATTCTGTCGTAAGTTCTTGCATATCCTAGGTGTCCTGACAATGGCTCACAATGCAGCTGTTGCATCAGTTGTGCTTTCAGTCCTTGAGGGATTACCAACTTGTCCTCCTGGTTTGGGACAGTCGACTTTTTATATAGCACACCATCTTTCACTGTAAAATTTTTTGCACGACGTTGCAAATGTGAATTGCCATAATTCGGATCCTGGACAGCCTGTAGTAAGTCTGACACGACTGTATCTTCTTCCTGGAACTCTGTGATGTCCACTAAGGGTAGCAAAAATGTGGGAATTTCATTGGCATCATACTCGTCCTTTAGTGTTGCCTGTACACAGGGTTGTCTGGAAAGACAGTCTGCGTCTTGATTGCATTTCCCTGATTTGTGGATTATTTCGAAATCAAATTCTTGTAGTTTGCAGCTCCATCTAGCGAATCTCCCTGTGACATTTTTGAGACTTTTTAGATAACACAGTGGCCGGTGATCCGAAAAATTTTTTATATGTTCTCCCCAAATATAGCTTCTCAGATACGTTAGACTCCACACTATGGCTAGACCTTCTTTTTCTCCAACTCCATAATTTTTTTCGGCTTTTGTGAGCGTTCTAGACACATAGCAAATGGGATGCATTTCCTCGTTCATTTTTTGTAAGAGTACTGCTGCTATCCCTTGGTCTGATGCGTCTACATGTAGCTCTTTTTCTGCGTTGGGAAGGTAGTGGGTTAACACTGGAGGCGATTCTAATTTTTTTTTTAATATCTGGAAAGCTTCTTCTTGAGCTGCTGTCCACCAAAACGGTGTATCTTTCTTCAGCAAATCGTATAACGGCCTGGCAATGACACTAAATTTTTCAATAAATTTTCTAGAGTAGTTGGCGAGCCCTAGAAAACTTTGAAGTGTTTTTTTATTTCTTGGAGTTGAAAAATGGTGTACTGCTTCAAATTTTGAAGAATCTGGAAGAATACCTCGCTCACTAATGGTGTGGCCTAGTACTGTTAGTTCTTTATACGCAAACTGGCACTTAGCTGGTTTTAGTTTTAGACCAGTTGCTTTTAGTTTTGATAGTACTTTTCTTAGGTTCTCGTTATGTTCTTCCAAATTTTTTCCATAGACTAAGATGTCATCTAAGTACGTCATTGCTCCATTCCACTTCATGTCTCCCAAAATTGCGTCTGCCAACTGCTGAAAAGTGCTTGGTGCTGTTGTAAGACCAAAACTTAGTCGGTTAAATTCGAACAAGCCATCGGTAGTGACGAATGCCGTTTTATGCCTGTCTTTCTCATCAATTTCTACTTGCCAGTACCCTGAAAACATGTCCAACGTAGTAAAATATCTAGCTTCTCCCAGGTAGATCAAAATGCCGTCTATAACTGGCAGAGGATACACATTCTTTATTGTTTTTGCGTTTAATTTTTTATAGTTTACGCAGAACCTCATATCTCCATCTTTTTTGGGAACTAGAACTACTGGACTGGAATATGGACTTACAGATTTTCTTATTACCTCATTTTCCAACATTTCTTCTACTTGTTTATTAATAATTCTTCGCTCTGTGTGAGAAACTCTATATGGTCTGGAAACCACTGGAACGTCATCGGTTGTCTCAATTCGGTGCTTCACTAAATCCGTTTTTCCTAGGAAGCTGATGCTCCAAGCAAAAGTATCTTCAAAATCTCGAACTAACTTATTTACACTTTGAAAGTCATTTTTACACAAGTCCCTATTTACATTATAACTTTTTATTAAATTATCGTTCGGTAATGTCACTAAAGTTTCGCTTATATTTTTTATAGAGTCACTATCTGCTTTAAACGCGATGCATGTGCCTGCAAAAAGTTTTTTTGTTTTTCTACCGTAGTTTTTTATTTCGGCGTACCACGTCAAATTATCACTAAAAATTTTATTAATTTGGAGTCCATTTTTTATTAAAAAATCATAGTTCGGCTTAAAGTTTATTTTATTTTCACCAGTTTTTTTAAAGTTCACTTCGCATTTAATAATGTCTTTCGCAATTACCGTGCCACTACGCAACGTAATTTTCGCATTGTCCGTTCTGCAGTTTTCAATTTCTACAGGTAGCTCATCCCAAAAACAACTATTTACATTACTGATTTGACTATTTACAATTTCTTTGTGACTACTATTATCTCCTAAATTCATTGCCAAGGTAACTACTTCATTTTCATCCGTTTTCAGACTAATTTCATTCGCTTTTAAATTTATCGTAGCTTCGTGGGCCTTAAGAAATTCTAATCCTAATAAAACGGGTTGGGGTAGATTTTCTATAACTAATGCTTCCAAGGAAAAGGTACAACCAATAAAACAAACATTTATTTCTGCGTAACCAATAATTTTTACCAGCGAACTATTCGCTACTTTAATAAAAGTTATGCCTGTGCCGGGCTTTATTTCATTTTTATTTACATATTTACTATCTACAATATTTTTAACTGACGCAGTGTCTATTATAACCTTAATATTTACATTATTTAAACTTCCTTTTACGGAGAGAACATCGGTTGCTGCTTCATGCTGATTCTTGTTCTGGTTTTCTTTCTCTTTCTGTTTCTGGACAGTGCTTATGTGTGTTAACACTGTCCGTTGGAGTTTTCCGACTGCTGTTGCTGTTGCCAACTTTGGTACCTATTGGTTTGCTGCTCTGGACGGCGGCCATTTTGTTCTCGACTAGGTTGATTTGGCGTCCATCTTGGTCTTTGGTTTTCCAAATTTCTTTGACCCCTGTAGTTTTGGCTATTTCTGTTCTGCGGGTTGCTGAAACAAACTCTTGCCTTGTGACCTGGTTTTCCACACTGAAAACATACTGGCCGACTGTCGGTAGTACGTGGTTGCCAGTTTTTAAAATTTCGGTTTTCTCTTCTGTCTTGATTTTTATTTAGCATCGCTTTTCCAATTTCTTCTCTCACAACTTGTGTAATTTCCTCCATTAAATTCGATCCTGTTTTTTCTGGCTGAACCTGCTGACTCGTCCCTGTTACTTTTTCTGACATTGACAGCTGTGCGAAAATTTCCGAAGCATGGCTTATTTCTTTTTCAGCGTCGTTTATGGTTTTAACGAGCTCTTGTACTTCTGCAAAATTTTTTGGCTGCCTAAGCTTGATTTGGTAGGCGTATGTGGGTAGTAGACCTTGTTCAAAATGTTCCCTTCTAATTTCGTCCTTCATTTTTGGGTCTACTTTGTCGCATAAGTACACCATTTCCCGTAAATAATTCATTACGTTTTCACCTGGCTGCTGTCTTCTATAACGTAATTTTAATTTTGTTTCGTTTACATACGTGCTAAACGAAAATTCTTTTTTCAGGTCTTCTACTGTCGCTTTCCAATCGGAACCTGGGTTTCGTATTGCATAAATTTGCAACCAAGTTTGCGCTTGTCCCAATAAATACGATGAAAAATAACATAGCTTAAGATTGTCATCCCAGTTATTAATTAAAGCTGTTTTTTCATAGTCTTCCAAAAATACACTTAAATTATCGCAATCCGGATTATACGAACGCGGCGCTGCAAATTGTGGAACAGCGGGCGTTCGGGCTGGGTTTATTAGATTTCCTAACGTGCAATTCAAGGTGTTCGGCATTTTTGAAAAAATATTTTTATCAGATTTTGGGGTTATCTCGTCGTTACTTGGCAATAAAGTTAGTGAATCGTTTGAAAAATTTTGAGAACTGGAGCTATTGCTACTGCTATTTTTCGCTGAAATTGACGACTGTATGCTTTCCGGCGAGTTATTAAATACTAATGACCTTCTAACACTGTCTTTACTTTTAGGGGTTGATGACGTTTCAACAACTTTGTCGTTTTCTTTAGTACCGCTTATTTCCTTGTTTTCCGCCTTATTTTTATTTTCTGTTACTTTATTTCCTGCCTTCTTAGAATGACTTCTTAACACCATTAATTTTTCCATGTAGTAAGAAAAGTGCAAAGTTTAAAAAATAACGCATCCTTAAATATTAAAACCGCGATCAAAAATTTATTTTTAAGTCTTTCTCCAAACTAGTAAAAAAAAATACGTAGCAATTTTCATACTGTATAACTGACATAATTTTAATTTTGCTTATTTTTAGAATTCAAACCCAAAAAGGCAGAAGATATTCATTAAATAAAAACAACTCAATAAAGTTAAAAACAAATTTTAAACAAGTTTTCTACCGGCATTAGTTACTAAAAAAAACCCAATAATTAAAAAAAAATTCAATACGTATTTAAAAATCATTTGAAAATAAACTAACTTTTTCCAACGAAAACGTACCTAAGTGTAACATAAGCCAATAAAATATTTGTTTAAAAACGCTCTAAATAAATTTCAACTATAAAATAATATCGTTAAAAGCATGAAAGATTGTTCACTTCACACGGAATGTACGTAAAAAAACATTTGGTCAATCCGCAAAAAATAAAAAACGATAACCTTGATCATGACCTTTTTAAGAATTTTTACCAGCAAATATCATTTTAATAATTTTATATCTATTTCAAAAATACATTTTTCCCTGTAAAACAAAATATAAAATCGCTACCTATAAGTAGTTTGCGAATTTTGCAAAAATTAATAACGAAACCAAGAAGGCAATTATTCAGAAAACACGGCCGTTCTGGCCGAAACACGGCCGTTCTGGCCGAAACACGGCGACCTCCACCAAAATTGTCACGGGATCTTAACTAAAATACTAAAACCCTGGCTTCATTATTAATTATGCAGCTATATTTATTAATTTAAAAAGAAATAATTTATATTTTACACATTTCTAAAATACTCAAAGTGAGTCCTACCTGTATACTGTCTAAAAGCGCGTGGCCGGAGGAAAATGGCTCGGGACGTCGTAGACTCGCTTGCGTCGAGGTAATCACTGACGTTTCGCCTCTCATCCCACTTAGCAGGTAAACCCCCTCTGCCCCGCTCCAGGCCGATAGGCCGACGCGAGTCGAAATGACCTGCGTCGTCGCTACCGGACTTCTATACTAAGCCGCAAGGGTGACCAGCTAGGGTGGACGAAAAAACGATTGGTGACAATATTAATTAAGCCGACGTCCCATGTGCGGAATTAAAGACGGAGGCGGAACGGAAAATGCAATTCTATTGGTCGCTGGGCGGCCATCTTACAATTTTTGACGTCAAGAATCCTAAAGCGGCCAAGAGAAATTGCTGGAAATAATTTTTAAGTTCCTAACTCTGCCGCTTGGGGGCGTAATTGCTGTGGTCATGTAAAAAACACATTTTTCTGGAAAATATCCCTATAAAAGCTATCAGAAAAATATTACACTGATAATTCTACTAGAATTCCACATCTTTTTGGTTTAACACTTTTTGCTGTAAGAGGTAAAATTAGGGCGGGAGAGGAGGGGGAAAGTCTACTGATAAAAGTGTCCATAATTTTGGTTTGATTCAACCGAATTTGATGAACTTGGTCTCGTTTAAGAAAGGAAAGCTTTCTAATTTAAACGAAATAATAGCTGTGTTACATTGACTTTCGCGGCACTCGCTAGAGGGCGTTATTTGAAAAACTCCTTGTTTTTTCAATTTTTCTTCGAAATTTTAAATGGAATGACATAGTTATTATATCATAATCGAAAAGTAGAATAAATTTGCAAGAGAAAATGTAAAAAATTCGATTCGATATCTTCATTAGTTTCGGAGTTACAGCCTAAAGAATAATTAATATTATGTTAATTAAAAAAAGCAATTGTTTTTATGGGTCCGTTGGTCAAGCGTGCCATGAAAAATAAAAAAAATATTTTTAAACTTTTCGTTCACGTTCCGCAAGAGCAGCATTTTCAAAACACTGAAAATATATGGCCAGCATATCGTAAGCCTCGGCGCTGGTACAAGCCATTTTTGAAAGATGCAGCACAAAAGTTGAATAACGATAAAGTCAAAATTCAGAAAAAAATCCGAGATACAATTTGGACAGATACTTATCAAAGATTGATTAGAGTGACATTTCAATTTATTTGCTTCCCTGAAATCCTGCCGATTTTCTTTCATGGCTTACTAGATAATTTTTTAATAATACGACAGGTAAGTAAATTAAAGGCAATAGTAATGGAATAAAAAGTTAAAAACACCCTTCATAAAGTTTAAAAATGTTTCTTTATTTTTCATGGCACGCTTGACCACGGACCTATAAAAACAATTGCTTTTTTCAATTAACATGATATTAATTATTCTTTTCGCTATAACTCCGAAACTAATCGGCAGGTTTTCAGGGAAGCAAATAAATAGAAATGTCACTCTAATCAATCTTTGATAAGTATCTGTCCAAATTTAATCTCGGATTTTTTGTGAATTTTGAGTTTATCGTTATTCAACTTTTGTGCTGCATCTTTCAAAAATGGCTTGTATCAGCGCCGAGGCTTACGATATACTGGCCATATATTTTCAGTGTTTTGAAAATGCTCCTCTTGCGGAACGTGAATATGCTGTCAGGTATCACACTTAATAAAAAGTTTAAATATATTTTTTTTTCATGGCACGCTTGACCACGGACCCATAAAAACAATTGCTTTTTTAATTAACATGATATTAATTATTCTTTTGCCTATAACTCCGAAACTAATGAAGATATCGAATCGAATTTTTTACATTTTTACTTGCAAATTTATTCTACTTTTCGATTATGATATAATAACTATGTCATTCCATTTAAAATTTCGAAGAAAAATTGAAAAAATAAAGAGTTTTTCAAATAACGCCCTCTAGCGAGTGCCGCGAAAGTCAATGTAACACAGCTATTAGTTCGTTTAAATTAGCAAGCCTTCCTTTCTTAAACGAGACCAAGTTCATCAAATTCGGTTGAGTCAAACCAAAATTATGGACACTTTTATCAGTAGACTTTCCCCCTCCTCTCCCGCCCTAATTTTACATCTTACAGCAAAAACTGTTAAACCAAAAAGATGTAGAATTCTAGTAGAATTATCAGCGTAATATTTTTTTGATAGCTTTTATAGGGATATTTTCCAGAAAAATGTCTTTTTTTACATGACCACAGCAATTACGCCCCCTAGCGGCAGAGTTAGGAACTTAAAAATTATTTCCAGCAATTTCCCTTGGCCACTTTCCTTCTTGGGATTATTTTTCCGAAGCTCCTGGAGTATCAATTCCTGAGATATGGTACCTCATCACCCTTAATGAAACACCCTGTATATATATATATATATATATATATATATATATATATATATATATATATATATATATATATATATATATATATATATATAGGGTGTTTCATTAAGGGTGATGAGGTACCATATCTCAGGAATTGATACTCCAGGAGCTTTGGAAAAAAAATCCCAAGAAGGAAAGTGGCCAAGAGAAATTGCTGGAAATAATTTTTAAGTTCCTACCTCAGCCGCTAGGGGGCGTAATTGCTGTGGTCATGTAAAAAAAAGACATTTTTCTGGAAAATATCCCTATAAAAGCTATCAAAAAAATATTACACAGATAATTCTACTAGAATTCTACATCTTTTTGGTTTAACACTTTTTGCTGTAAGATGTAAAATTAGGGCGGGATAAGTGTGATACCTGACAGCGATACCTGACAGCATTCACGTTCCGCACGAGGAGCATTTTCAAAACACTGAAATAATATGGCCAGCATATCGTAAGCCTCGGCGCTGGTACAAGCCATTTTTGAAAGATGCAGCACAAAAGTTGAATAACGATAAACTCAAAATTCACAAAAAATCCGAGATAAAATTTAGACAGATACTTATCAAAGATTGATTAGAGTGACATTTCAATTTATTTGCTTCCCTGAAAACCTGCCGATTAGTTTCGGAGTTATAGCCAAAAGAATAAAGCCGACGTCCCATGTGCGGAATTAAAGACGGAGGAGGAACGGAAAATGCAATTCTATTGGTCGCTGGGCGGCCATCTTACAATTTTTGACGTCAAGAATCCTAAGATGGCCGCCCAGCGACCAATAAAATCGCCTTTTCCGTTCCTCCTCCGTCTTTAATTCCGCACATGGGACGTCGGCTTTATTCTTTTGGCTATAACTCCGAAACTAATCGGCAGGTTTTCAGGGAAGCAAATAAATTGAAATGTCACTCTAATCAATCTTTGATAAGTATCTGTCTAAATTTTATCTCGGATTTTTTGTGAATTTTGAGTTTATCGTTATTCAACTTTTGTGCTGCATCTTTCAAAAATGGCTTGTACCAGCGCCGAGGCTTACGATATGCTGGCCATATTATTTCAGTGTTTTGAAAATGCTCCTCGTGCGGAACGTGAATGCTGTCAGGTATCGCTGTCAGGTATCACACTTATCCCGCCCTAATTTTACATCTTACAGCAAAAAGTGTTAAACCAAAAAGATGTAGAATTCTAGTAGAATTATCTGTGTAATATTTTTTTGATAGCTTTTATAGGGATATTTTCCAGAAAAATGTCTTTTTTTTACATGACCACAGCAATTACGCCCCCTAGCGGCTGAGGTAGGAACTTAAAAATTATTTCCAGCAATTTCTCTTGGCCACTTTCCTTCTTGGGATTTTTTTTCCAAAGCTCCTGGAGTATCAATTCCTGAGATATGGTACCTCATCACCCTTAATGAAACACCCTATATATATATATATATATATATATATATATATATATATATATATATATATATATATATATATATATATATATATATATACATACAGGGTGTTTCATTAAGGGTGATGAGGTACCATATCTCAGGAATTGATACTCCAGGAGCTTCGGAAAAATAATCCCAAGAAGGAAAGTGGCCAAGGGAAATTGCTGGAAATAATTTTTAAGTTCCTAACTCTGCCGCTAGGGGGCGTAATTGCTGTGGTCATGTAAAAAAAGACATTTTTCTGGAAAATATCCCTATAAAAGCTATCAAAAAAATATTACGCTGATAATTCTACTAGAATTCTACATCTTTTTGGTTTAACAGTTTTTGCTGTAAGATGTAAAATTAGGGCGGGAGAGGAGGGGGAAAGTCTACTGATAAAAGTGTCCATAATTTTGGTTTGACTCAACCGAATTTGATGAACTTGGTCTCGTTTAAGAAAGGAAGGCTTGCTAATTTAAACGAACTAATAGCTGTGTTACATTGACTTTCGCGGCACTCGCTAGAGGGCGTTATTTGAAAAACTCTTTATTTTTTCAATTTTTCTTCGAAATTTTAAATGGAATGACATAGTTATTATATCATAATCGAAAAGTAGAATAAATTTGCAAGTAAAAATGTAAAAAATTCGATTCGATATCTTCATTAGTTTCGGAGTTATAGGCAAAAGAATAATTAATATCATGTTAATTAAAAAAGCAATTGTTTTTATGGGTCCGTGGTCAAGCGTGCCATGAAAAAAAAATATATTTAAACTTTTTATTAAGTGTGATACCTGACAGCATATTCACGTTCCGCAAGAGGAGCATTTTCAAAACACTGAAAATATATGGCCAGTATATCGTAAGCCTCGGCGCTGATACAAGCCATTTTTGAAAGATGCAGCACAAAAGTTGAATAACGATAAACTCAAAATTCACAAAAAATCCGAGATTAAATTTGGACAGATACTTATCAAAGATTGATTAGAGTGACATTTCTATTTATTTGCTTCCCTGAAAACCTGCCGATTAGTTTCGGAGTTATAGCGAAAAGAATAATTAATATCATGTTAATTGAAAAAAGCAATTGTTTTTATAGGTCCGTGGTCAAGCGTGCCATGAAAAATAAAGAAACATTTTTAAACTTTATGAAGGGTGTTTTTAACTTTTTATTCCATTACTATTGCCTTTAATTTACTTACCTGTCGTATTATTAAAAAATTATCTAGTAAGCCATGAAAGAAAATCGGCAGGATTTCAGGGAAGCAAATAAATTGAAATGTCACTCTAATCAATCTTTGATAAGTATCTGTCCAAATTGTATCTCGGATTTTTTTCTGAATTTTGACTTTATCGTTATTCAACTTTTGTGCTGCATCTTTCAAAAATGGCTTGTACCAGCGCCGAGGCTTACGATATGCTGGCCATATATTTTCAGTGTTTTGAAAATGCTGCTCTTGCGGAACGTGAACGAAAAGTTTAAAAATATTTTTTTTATTTTTCATGGCACGCTTGACCAACGGACCCATAAAAACAATTGCTTTTTTTAATTAACATAATATTAATTATTCTTTAGGCTGTAACTCCGAAACTAATGAAGATATCGAATCGAATTTTTTACATTTTCTCTTGCAAATTTATTCTACTTTTCGATTATGATATAATAACTATGTCATTCCATTTAAAATTTCGAAGAAAAATTGAAAAAACAAGGAGTTTTTCAAATAACGCCCTCTAGCGAGTGCCGCGAAAGTCAATGTAACACAGCTATTATTTCGTTTAAATTAGAAAGCTTTCCTTTCTTAAACGAGACCAAGTTCATCAAATTCGGTTGAATCAAACCAAAATTATGGACACTTTTATCAGTAGACTTTCCCCCTCCTCTCCCGCCCTAATTTTACCTCTTACAGCAAAAAGTGTTAAACCAAAAAGATGTGGAATTCTAGTAGAATTATCAGTGTAATATTTTTCTGATAGCTTTTATAGGGATATTTTCCAGAAAAATGTGTTTTTTACATGACCACAGCAATTACGCCCCCAAGCGGCAGAGTTAGGAACTTAAAAATTATTTCCAGCAATTTCTCTTGGCCGCTTTCCTCCTTAGGATTTTTGTTCCAAAGCTCCTGGAGTATGAATTGTTGAGATATGGTACCTCATCACCCTTAATGAAACACCCTGTATATATATATATATATATATATATATATATATATATATATATATATATATATATATATATATATATATATATATATATATATATATATATATATATATATATATGTAAATGAGAATCAGCTCTCTAACCACCTGACGATACCTTATACCTTACAGCAATCCTAGGATTGCTGTTTCGGAAGGTAGGTATGTTCTTTTATCCTGTACTGACGAGAACTAGAGAGTTCGAAACCGGTATGCAGGTAACGACATCCTGACTAAAGAAAAAGCTTCCTTCTTCCTGGTAGTTTCTTGCAGTCAAACCAAGTATTTTGTTGTCTAACAGTGTTAGTCAAAATACGGCAAATTTTGGTATGTAATCCAGCGCTCGGAGGGGCATATAGCCCGGAGAATAACTGTTTTAACATTATTTGTTTCATATCTTTATAATATAAGGTATCGTCAGGTGGTTAGAGAGCTGATTCTCATTTACATATATATATATATATATATATATATATATATATATATATATATATATATATATATATATATATATATATATATATATATATATATATATATATTTACATGTGCTCCTGACAAAGTAAGTATACCTCATTCATTATTTAAATTTAGTCTTTAATATTTTTATTAGAAAGTCAGTGCCGCCGTAAAAAAAGTTCAGAGGGGTAAAATGTGTCATGGCCAAAAAAGAACCATCGCCCTGTAGATTGTATTTAACATTAATAAGGCTACATTGTAACAATATTGAGTATGCCAAATTTGAATTGATTATCAAAAAAAATGTGAGATAAATCTAAAAAAATTAAAACAATAATTAAATTTTAACACCCTGTATCTTGGAAACGAAGCGTTTTTGATCACATATTTATAAGAACTTTCTGTATTAGAATTACTTAAGGAATTGTCCTGTGAAACATCGGACACTTATTAAATAACACCCTGTATACGTATATTAATTTCCAGAAAAGCACTAGACTATCGTTTAACCACATGTTTGTAGTAAAAAATGGCCGGCGTGCCTTGATTGCTTGACAACTAAACGTAGATACCTAACTTTACTCTACTATTCAACTGTTATTATATTTTAGGTATGGAAGACCCTCAGTGGTGTTATGACAACTTTGTTAATTATCGTTCACTTAAATCTGCTGACAATGTCAGGCAGCAACTTTCAAGAATTATGGATCGATTTAATTTAAAGAGAACATCAACCGATTTTACGAGTAAAGATTACTATATAAATATAAGGAAGGCTCTCGTTAATGGTTTCTTTATGCAGGTAAGTTTTGCATTTAGTCAGTAATTGAATAGTGAAGTGCGAACCTTAAGCTGATTTGTTGCTTCTTTACGTGATGACAAACACTAGGCCAGACATAATTAGTATGAATGTGAATTTTTGACTGATTTCGATTAGTGTGTACTGGCCGCAACGGTCAATATAGCCCCAAATATTTATTATATAGATTAGTTAAATCTTTGAAAAGCCGAAAAACTCGAAAACAAAAAAAAATTGATACTCTCCTGTAGTCTGTCAATCAGAGTACCTACTTACTATTTTTGATGATTTACACCTACAGACGCCAGGATTTTTCTAAAAAATATATTCTTGATAAAATTTAGTGTTACTAAACTAACATCAAATTAAAGTGCATGTAAATTAGGAAATGCGTAATAAAACCGTTTTCCATTTTTCCATTGTCTTTGTTAACTGAATAGTCAATCAGTAGGCAGTATTGACAGATAGTGCCATCTTCTGTCCATATTTGTAAGTTCTCTTATGAATGAGTAGGATTTAAAGAGAAAAGGGACGCAATGTTGAGGGAGAATCGAGGGAAAGTTCTTAAAAATATTTTATTTCTAAAATATTAGCACTGGACTTGACCTTGAGGTATACGTTTACCAGATCAATAAAATGAAAAAGGATTATTGCGAGAATGGTGAAATGTGGTACCCGAGTCGTTATATCCGTTGAAATTTTCGCTAGATCTCTAAAGAAAAATCAATATTCTAAAATATAAAATTCTAATAATATGCATACATAAAAACCTCTGCTTTAAAAATAGTCTAAAAACGTCGAAAAATTTAAAAGTTTGCATACAAAGGGTCTTCCGGGTCAAATTCTTTAGCTACAGCTAACAGATGGCCAAGGGTCGCCATCAAATCACCAACCCACACTACCCCTCCCGCCGAGGGAGGTAGCGCGGATACTTAAGCGCTCGACGCTTCAGATTTCAGACTCAGGTTCAGATGTCAGATAGAATTCAAATTTTCCTCTTTAAAGTTAAGTCGTGACGCTGCCGATGGGTTTCTCGTGAGTGATTTTTCTTTGTGTTGAAAAACTGCCAGTAAGTCCTTTGCTATTTGTCCAAATTACAGTTACGTTAATTTGTTTGTATTATTAAGCAAGTAGGAACATTGGATTTCTTTTTACTTAGTGGGATACCTCGTTCGCCGATTTAAGCTGACTGGTGTTGAGATATCTTTAGTAACGAAATTAAATCCTTTACTGTAATTTAATGTAACGTTATGTGAATTCAAATATTGGCAGTCGTACATCACAGTTTAATCTTATAAACAATATAAAGTAATCTGTTTAAAAATATTAAACTAAAATCTTAGAAAGGGGGCAATATTTGGGGGAGAACTTAAAATGAAAGTATAAAATAAGATTATCAAATAGTAGTTTACATAAATTATGATTGGGAAAGAGAACTAACTTCTAACGGCAACAGTTAATGGTGTCAATAAACTTTTGCTTTCTAAATTAGGGTCAGTATTATAGGACAAGTGCAGGAGCACACTTCTTATTCAATACAGATGGTTAGTTTGTCTTCCGGGGTTTATTGGGCATATCAAAGAAAAAACAAAGGCCAGTAAATCGACAGGGTAGATAAAAAAGGGGTAGTTCAAGAAATTAAATGTAATCTGCATAAGTAAACAGAACTAATATTAAAAAGGATCACAGATTGTCCGACAATGGGGTTCCGCTGAAGGGCTTTCCACCCTACGTAGTAGCATTATGCCAAGCGTGTACGTAATTTGGAGTGATACTGAGTGTAAAAGGTATTTAAAGAGTAAATGAAAATTAAACGTACACGTCAGATGCCAATAATAAAATGCAGGTTATCCGGGTTATTTAAGAGAAGGGGTTCTATATAAAAAGGGGCGAAGTGATAAAGTGCATGCAGAGGTTCCCTGCAGACGCACAGTAACAGGTATAAGGGTTTAGGTAACGAAATATGTAAAGAAACACTTCACGAGGATCACCATCAGTGTCGCAGACATTAGATGTGTAAGCTATGAATGGGAAAGGCGCAGCCAAGAAAATCACCAGTGAAGTGTAGTCAAGAAAATCACCTGTAGTGTCGCAGATATAAACAGGTGACAAAAAGGAAGAAGGGTACAAATTACGGGAGACAGACAAAGGTTAATATATTGAATTGTTAATTGTTATAAATATTTTATTGTTATTTTGCATGTGAAATTGATAACTGGTGTACACATAAATAAATGATAAAAAAGGTTAATTCTTTGATTTCTTATCTCTACAATGCGACAGATTAAAAAGGGAAAAATATAATTAAAAGCTATCAAAATCTGATATAAAATTTACCGTTGTACCAAACTTCAAAAGAACCTGCAATAAACAGAACGTAGGAAAATAAGGTAACACATCCAGACGATTACAGCCAACGTGATTGACTTTGTCACGGGATTAATATACTAGGGGTCGATCAGTTTCAATGGAAAACCTGTTTTTAAGCGTTTTTATATAAATGAATAAAAATATTTTAACGGAGTCTTTAAGTATTTTACCTTTCTGTGTAATAGAAATTTCATATGCAAAAATCTGTAATACATAATATGTATGTATACAAAAAATTTGTAACAAATTTACTTTATATTCATGAATTTTTTTTTATAACAAGATAAAAATAATTTACTAAAAAGTAAAAAACTATAGAAACTTGGGCTAATGAAGTTAACAATTTACGTGTCAAGTTTCTGCAACTTAGAATTACGCACCCAAGGGGGCTATTGGGCTGTGCCACCCCACAATACCGTTAATTTTTTTACATACATTATTGGACAGGGTAGCGGTTATTCTGAAAATAAAGGATTTTACCTGCCTAATCTTCTGCCTCAGTTAAATGTTTCCCTCCTCTATCCCCACCACCTTCTCTTCCCTTATTTACCCCCTCTTATATCTATCTTTTTTCTATTTACCTTCCATCTATTATTTTTGTGGCATTATTGAAGCTCAGTACATTGTTTGTTTATGCTTTTACGTAAATTAAAAGTTTTACAAAACTTAGGTTAAAAATACAATTTTTTACAAATTTATAGAGAACAGAGTAACTTCGGTGAGTGCTGTTCTCAATAATAAGATTAAATTCATTTTAGCAACTCATTCTAAGACAAATTATTTGGAACAAAGCGAATTGCAGAAAAATGCAATAACTCATATTTTTTGACGACTTATTAACAATGACACGACCAAAACTTGTCACCCTACTAAACTAGGTTTTCATGAAATAAACAAAGGTAAAAAATGCACTGAAATTTTCAGTCATTGGGTTTATACCATTTCATTTATTTACATTAAAATTCATACAGAAATGAAATATCCACGAGGATAGCAGATCTTACACTCACCAAACTGTAACAAAAAAACTTCGTCTTTCCCATTTTATATTGGTAGGTGGTAGAGGATCTTTTCCTCGACCGAGGAGGTACCACCCCGCGCAACCACTTAAAGAGCTGGTGAAATCTTAGCGGATGTTTCCAGCCCTGGGTGCGTGAGTCGGTTTTTTCTTTTCCTTTCCTGTTCAGACTGTTATTTTTTCTCTTCTCTTTTGTGTTTCTTCTCTCTTCTAACTATCCACCTCTTCAAAAAAACAAAAACAAATGTGAAAATGACGATGTCGCTCCCAGGGGTAAAAAATTCCGAAGGTAAACTACCCCTCCATTCGGATCTCCGGGCGAGGAGTGCTCATGGGGGCCCACCATCGAGGAATTCCAAGAGCATAGTAACCTTTGCCAACATCTGCGGGCTTAATTCCAATTTGGACTCTGTCCACCACTATCTCCAATCATGCAAACCCCACATTCTTTTTCTGACCGAAACCCAAATCAGCTCCTAATCCTCAACCAATCATCTCCTGTTTCCAGGCTATGAACTTCTGTCATCTTTTCGTCTTCATGGTGGGGTATGTGCCTACGTTCGCAGCAGTCTTTCTTGCACCAGACTCCCGAACCTGGAATCAGTCCAGCCCGATATTCTGTGGCTAAAACTCGCCCTTAAATATTCTACTAAATTTATCTGTTGCATCTATCGCTCCCCATCAGACAGATCCTATAATGAGTTCTTTGACTATCTCTCGGCAAAAATCGACCATCTCATCTCCGAATTTCCCTCCACCCGAAAACGAAGTTTTAAAGCAAAAACCATGTTAGCATCTTTTATAGTACTTTGTTAATGACTCTTTTAAGTACTGGCTGTAAAGGCTTTTTTGTTTTTATAATTTTTTGGTTCTTTTAACTATAACGTTCGGCTTCTTTTAACATATATAACTTATGGCTGCTTTTATGTTACACAGCGATATTTTGATGTTTTTTGTTTTTTTATAATTTTTTGGTTCTTTGTAATTAAGGGAATACAAAAAATGCATAATTTAAAACTCATGCATTTAAACACGAGAAAATTTTACAGTGGCGTACACGTTATCGTCCCAGGCGACTTCAACGTCCATAGCAAGGAATGGTTAGGATCCACAAAAACTGACCCAGAAGGCAGAGCAGCAGAAAACTTCGCAATCAGCAACTCGCTCACCAATTTGATCAGAGAACCAACATACTTTCCCCGAGTTTCTACCCATAATGCAAATCCATTAGATCTTTTTCTTACCACCCATCCTGAGCCTTACTTAACATCTGTATGCGCTCCCCTTGGTCGTTCAGATCATGGCCTCATTACCGTCTCTTGTCACATACATCCCGAGTTTGCTGAAATCATGCCAGAACGCACGATCTGGCACTACAATTCTGCCGACTGTTATGGTCTTCGAAACTTCTGTGCTTTCCCTTGGAACCCTGTCTGTTTTTCCACTCCCGATCCCTCCGAAATTTACTCTCATATCACAGACATTATTCAAACAGGTCTTGAAGGTTTCATTCCACATACCCGCAAGAAACCTAAACTCCACTATCAGTAGCGGTCCCAAACAAAGGGGGGGCATAGGCCCCCCCCTATGGGGTTGCCTCTATGTTTTTTTAATAATATCCAATCATTCCAATCAATAAGAAGTTAAATCAAAACAACCACAACGAAATAAATATTTTATTTCACTTCCTCCGAATTAACCAATAAAAACCGCGCTGTCCACTTGCTAATCAGTGATCCGAGGTTTGTTTTGTTTTGGTCTATCCTGCGACGCACTTTGTTCAATAAAAAGTGTTTGATTAAAAACCGTCAAAGATACTATGATGAGTATCATTGACCAAGTACTTACCGCTTAACTTGAAAACATTAAAATAACTCTTAAAGGTACTCTAGAGGAAAACACAGGAACAACAGGGTGTTCTGAGGGAAGCAGGTGTAGTAGTAGAGCGCGTTGCAAATTAGCCCTCAGCTCAGTTAGGCTGGGTAGGTTCTATTGGACGCCACCAGTTTTTACACCGACGCAAACTGGAAGTCGCCTAGTTGTTCTAGGGACCTGCTTCTCACACAACAATCCCGCTATTCATAATAAACAAAAAATTAAAACATAGGGCGCAGTGAGCTGGATGAAGAAACAACGTAAATACATATAACCCTATATTTATACGTACAAAAAAAAATATTACAGGTGTCTACAAATACAGTTGAGCGATTTGCCCTCGCAAAATAAATTAGATTTACTCAAAATAAAAGAGGAGCTTCCTGAGGAGGTCTGTCCTCAGGTACAAAAATTCATAAGGTGGCTCCTTAGCACCCACCGAAGGAAAGAGTAGGATGACTCCTAGCTCCCACCAGAAAACAAAGTAATAGGGGTGCTTCTTAGCCCCTGCAGAAGAGAAGTAATTGGGATGCTTTGTAGCCCCCACGGTAGAGAAGTAGGGAGGTTCGTGGCCCCTACCAAAGACCCTAGGAACAAAACAATTCCTACTAGTTACAGTAATTTAAATAAAAAAACAAAAATGTTAGAAGTTACGTGAATAATTAAAAATAAAAATCAGAAGTTGCGTTAATAGAAAAGATTACTATTTGGAGAGAAACAATTTACTGGAATTAAACCGCAAAATTTAAGAATATTAAATAAAATGTCAATAATAAAAGAGAAAGCCAGTGGCTTGAAATCAAATGCAAAATTTAGGTAAGTAGAAAAATATTTAAAAATAAGAAGCTACGTTAATATCAAAAAAGGTTACTAAAAAGAGAAAGTAATGATTAAAACCCACTTGCAAAATTTAAGCAAGCTTAAGATAATATTAAACAAAAAGGTTATGTCAATAAACAAAATAAATTATTATTACCTAAAGGGCATCGATAACTAAATAAAATTGTACCGTTCCTTGATACTTTAGTGATAAACGTTAATATTTACAAACTACTACATGATCACTAACTGACCTGGTTTAACGCCGTATCATGTTATCTTACATTAACAATAAAGATAATAAAGGTACAGCAAAAGCAAGATAATTGATAACTAAATTATGAGTTCATGAAGATTACAAGTATAAACAAAGAATAAGGCTTAAGCGTAGCCTGTAAAATAACTAAAAGGTGAAGCCCCATTTAGCTTGACTTAAGATTTAAATGTTCAAGCAAGACTTAAAGGAAAAGAAAAGCTTAAGCGAAGCCAACA
Source organism: Philopedon plagiatum (assembly GCA_963971165.1). NCBI lineage: Eukaryota > Metazoa > Arthropoda > Insecta > Coleoptera > Curculionidae > Philopedon > Philopedon plagiatum. Next base: position 79,907,022 of record OZ020191.1, on the reverse strand, counting down.
GAAAAAAAGCACATAATTAAAACTCTAAACCCTACTGTAGCTTGACCTAAAAGCTAAGCGCTCAGCACTAATTCAGTAAATCCGAGTCAATGTAAGATAATATAAGAAAACCAAAGCATATATGGAGAAATCGTTTAAATAGAAATAATCAGAAATACACCGCTTATGTACATTTATAAGAACACAAATGTTAAATTAAAAGCAAAATATACCGCTAATGTGCATCTATCACAAATTTAGATTTAATTAGTGTGTAACTTTTGTGTTTATGACCGTAAATGAATAAATAAATAAATAAATAAAAACACCAAGCTTAAATCACAAGCAAATAAATTGCTACTATAAAACTACCTGACTACTCTAGGTTCCCAAAATCAAGTTAACTAATTATAAAGCATCTACATAATCACCCTCAAGTCCCACCTAAGCCTAGTGCGATATGATAAATAAGTGTAAAACGTGTAAAATGTGTATGAGCCTAATAAGTTTATTTCCCCAAAACAATAGTGACAAATTTGAAGATTAAATAGTAAGTTAACCCCTCTGAACACATAAAAAAAAATACCTAACCAATCGATATAAATAAAAGCTAAAATAAATCTATACTTTCCAACTTCATAAACATAAAGCCCGACACTTTAATCTCATACACCTTTTAACTTATACAAGAAAGGGAATAAAGATTTGTGGCACTTATATTAATATTATTTAATTTAATTTATTCAAGTACATTAAAAGAAGCCCTCCTGATAGGATGGCGACTAAAATAATAATCACAAATTAATAAATTTAAAAACACTGGCTATGACGCTTTAATTTTCAACGGAGGTATATGACAGGCTTGTCAATGTCAAACTAGCCAGTACCACAAATCTCTTATTCATATATAAATTACTGCTTGAAAGTTAACGCTACAGATAGCCCAATAACCACTGTATGTGCTTGGCGATAGTCAATAAAAAAACTTGATAAAAACAATCTACATTCTACGTGGGCGACCGACTATTTAAATCCAAGATTAGCTGTTCCCGCTGGCCCATAAGCTGGTATAAAGAGGCCCTAAACATATCTTACAGATTGTATGAAATTTACTTCACACTATTCAAGCTTCAAAAATATGGTCACGCTTTCAAAAGAATGCAAATTAGATAATGTAATACTAATAATAAAGCAGTTGAGCGGCTTGGTTATTATAGTAATAATTTAGTCAGCTATTATAATTCAAAATAAGATGTAGCACACACCGAGCAGCCGGAAAAAAAACTAGTCTGAGAGAATAAGATTGTGAAGCAGAATTTTCGATAACTATTGTCCGCTAAAATTTAAATTATAATGCATGGGCGTAAACAAATAAACGATTATTAAGTATTAGAGAAACACGGGGCGAAAAAAACTTCAAGGTTTAACTTACCCCTTCAACGATAAAGAGGGATTGAACTTTCAAATTCTACAGGCAGCAAAAGGGCACCACACAGCAAAGGTTACCACAGGGTTTGGACCTCCAAACTGTTGCCGATGTTCGTGGCTTGATAGAAATAAAGAAAGAAATCCTTAGTACTTGAAAAATTTCAGCATGCACATGGCGTCTACGGGTAGACAAAAAAAAACGGACAAAAACTCACCTATCCTCGAACGAAGTCGCCCAAAAATATCCTGCGTCTTGCAGAAACAAATTCTTCAAGAATTTAAACACGGTCCCTGACTTTTTAATCCAAAAAACAAAACTAGAATTTCAAAACTGAAACTTTAAGATAGGGACCATGGAACAATTGCTTCGAAGGGTAGAGTGGAAGTGACCGGCCTATGCCTCGTGTCGGAAGAATCATATGACACTTCCTCCCACCACAGACACATATCCAAGATGGTTCCGAAGAATTTCCGTCTTGCACTGACCATCCCAATTGTCGCCACGCCACCAAACAAAGACGCTACAATTGTACAGAGACCCCTGGCGTGAAACAATAAAGTCACGGAAATACAGAAAGTTATGCCTACGCCGGTGGCTTGAACAAAATAGCAACGAAAGCCTGCCAAACCCACGCGAAAATGCCTCACTGCAGCCGCTGTGTTCACAAATCGACGGCTCTCGAAAGCGCTGCGTGAATCGACCTCGCGGCCCGAACTTAGATATTGTTGTACTTAAACTTGATATTGTCCTGCCTTACAGTTCCGGCAGGCGAAAACATATACACCCACAGCTGTTTCAAACTTCAACACAAATTTCTTGATTAACCGAGAATAAGAATAAAGTAAGTTAAATTCTAAAATAAGGTCCGAGAACAGGAAGGCCGAATGTTACAGAGCACCATGCCTGTGGGAAGACACTAGGATTAAATCCCATCCAATGACGAGACAGCTGGAAAACGTCTGAAAATATGTAGGTATCCCCTTATAATTTATTCTTAGCATGTAAACATAAATAAACTAAGAGGGACTGTCTGTACTCAGGGGTAACTCTAAGCAAGGCGCAGAAAAACGAATCTCAGGGCCCAAACAAAGAGAAATGTTAAACCGAACTACCCGCTACAAAAGATGGACAAGCTCATGTTAAGCCGATTTGGACCAGATAAAAGGGCAATCAACACCCCCAGGGGGTAGCCTGGAAAGCAAGGGAAGGGGGCCACATAGTGGAAGAACGAAAATAAAACCTCTCAATCAAGGTAAATAACTAAGAAAACAGGCGTTCGTGAATAAACCAATTATTAAAACAAACACTGAGTCTGTGACAAAAAATGACCTGTCACAATCCATAGACAAGATATATTTAGACCTTCACAACGTATTGGCGACACCAGCTGAATCCGTCCAACATATAGACAAAAAGTGCGTTTGTACGCATATTGGCGCCAGCCAGGTTTTTAAAACTCTGTTCTGTCGAGGCACGCGCACTCGGGACGTCTAGCAAAAGTGGGTGGTTAACTCGATGACGGTAACTCGTCAAACAGAACCGGGCCGACGCCATTTGCATTTTGCATTTCTGGGTGAAAAAGAAATAGTGTATGTTGCAAATATTTTAACCCCAAGTTTATTTCTGATAGTAGTATCATGCTAATCAGTTGAAAATATTTTTCTTATGTATATACGTACATCATTTAACAAAAACTTACTGAAACTTGGCTGTTTACTAGTATTGGTTTATTCTATGTTGCATAAAAATAGGCAGAAACAACTTCATTTAATAATAAACTAGCTTTCGCGGTAAAACAATTTTACTCCATTTACAAATGTTGAACCCCCATTTCACCCCCTTTGGGACTGCTTTATTGAAAACTGTAAAACACGTGTTTAAACATTTATTTTTTAGAGTACTTCTATGAAGCTTCGACTTAATAGGACCATCTAATATTCTTTCCCCATACAAAGTCTGAACCCCTATTTAACCCCCGTAGGAGTTGAATTTTGATAAACCCTTCCTTAATATATGCCTAGGGTATATAAGAAACCTCTGTGCAAAATTTCAAGGTTCTTTAGTTAGTAACCCACACTTTGATTCCTTAAAGAAGTGTGGGTAACTGGTAATTTTTCGTTTCAAAAGCTAATAGCAACAAAAAGGTTTAAAAAAGAGAATGCTGTGTTTATTGGAAGTTTTTTTTATTAGCAGCCCTTATTTTTTTACAAAAATTAAACTACTAGTCCATAATTAATTACTAATTAACAAGACAGGTCGTCGAATTGACTCTGACCATGTTTCAAATAAAAAGTAATAGGAACTAAAGATAAAAACTGTTGCTTTGTCCATGCCTCACACTTTTAATAAAAAAGTGTGTGTAACTAAAATTTTTTAACGACAGTTGACATACGAACGAGTTGACATTTTTTTGCAAATAAAAAAATTAAAAAATAATGGGTTTGTTTTTATTCTAATATTATACGTGTCTTTCCTAGTTTTTACCACCAAAAAGAACAAACATGTATTTGTGAAAAACTGGTGAATGCACCGTAAACATTTTCGTCGGCGGCATTGTCCTACTCCCCCCCCCCCCCCCCATATTAAAATCCTGGGACCGCTACTGTCCACCATCAAAAGCCGTGGTTCTCCAAGGCCTGTGACAAAGCCAGGCTCAAAAAAGCCCAAGCTCACAAAAGGTATCTTCAAAATCCTACACCCGAAAATCGTCAAATTTTCACCGAGGCCAGAAATCAATACAACCAAACTATCTTAGAGTCCAAAAATGCTTTTAACAACCGCATAAAAGATAAAGTGCTTTCCTGTCCCAACGGCGGCAAATCTTTCTGGTCACTTGCCAAAAACATTAGTCAGAACTTCTGTCGAAGCACTTTTCCTCCCCTGACCTCTGACAACGAAGTTATCTCCACCTCTAAAGGGAAAGCTGAACTATTCGCCAAACAATTCGCTGCCAATTCCACCCTGATCCCTCCCACCAATTTCGCTCTTCCAACCGCTAAGTCTGTACCCCACAAAATGTCCGATATAATACTTAAGATCAAACAAGTTCAAAAAATTCTTCTATCCCTTGACACCAAAAAGTCCTTTGGTCTGGATGGCATACCAGCAATTGTTCTCAAAAATGCGCTCCAAAACTTGCACCCATCTTAACTCGTCTTTTCCAGATCTCTTATGACAAGGGTATCTTCCCAGATAGCTGGAAGACTGCTCGTGTGCAGCATGTCCCGAAGAAAGGTTCCAAGTCCCTTCCATCATAGACCTATCACTCTTCTCTCCGTTGTCAGCAAAGTTATGGAGAAAGTAATCAACTTGCAAATTCTAAAATATCTAGACAAACACAAAATCATCCATGACAGACAGTACGGATTTCGTCACCAAAGATCCACAGCTGATCTCCTTAGCTTTGTCACACATAACTGAAACAAGTCTCTTGAATTTCATGGCGAATCTCAGATTGTTGCTCTCGTTATTTCCAAGACCTTTGACCAAGTATGGCATGCCGCACTCCTCAACAAACTACCTTCTTACGGTCTTCCTACCAAACTATGTACCTGGATCGGCAGCTTCCTCTCTAATCGACGCATATCTGTTGTGGTTGACGTTCACTCATCTAACTTCCATCCTTTCAATGCTGGTGTCCCCCAAGGTTCAGTCCTGGCACCAACCCTATTTCTTCTTCACATTAATGACCTACTCTCTTCAACTACCAATCCCATCCACAGCTATGCTGACGATAGTACTCTTCACTCCAATATTCATTTTTCCAGACAAGTTTCTAATCGGGGGTTGGATAATAGACGCAGATCTATGTACCTATCCCTCTCCCAAAATCTTCAATTAATCTTAGACTGGGGTGCCAAGAACCTTGTTCAGTTCAACGCCTCCAAAACCCAGTCTTGCTCCCTCTCACGCAGAAAATCTGGCAACGCTTATCCCATCCACATGAATGGCCAAGCCCAACAAAACAACGAAACCTTCGACCTCGTTGGCGTCGCTTTTGAACATGATCTCAGCTGGCACAAACACATTACTTCAATAGCCCCATCGGCAGCTAAAAAGCTTGGTTTTCTCTTTCGAGCCAGAAAATACTTCTCCCCTTCCAACTTATACACTCTCTTATGTTTCCCAAATAAGACCTAACCTAGAGTACTGCTCCCACATCTCGGGAGCGACATCACCTTCTACACTTAAGATCCTTGATTCTATCCAAAAGAGCCATTCGACTTATCAATGACCCAGCCCTCACGAGAAAACTCGCTTCTCTCGCTCATCGCCGCGCTGTAGGGGATTTTCCCTTTTCTACCGCTACTTCCACGGATTTTGCTCTGAAGAACTAGCCGGTATTATTCCTCCCTTGAATGTCCCTAACAGAACAACAAGAGGCGCGTTACGTATGCATCCCTTTACTGTCCAGCTACAAAAGCCTAGAACAGACCACTTCTCTCGCTCATTCATACCTAGGTTCTCCAGATTATGGAACAAATTGCCTGCAGATGTTTTCCCGTCCCGTCCCAACCTCCAATCCTTCAAATCGCGTGTCAACAAACTACATTTCCCTTGTCTTCAGACACCCACGGTGCGTTAGTACTTAGGCTTGAAGTCTACGTGGGATGTCTTAGATAAAAAAAAGCTTCTAATATAAGATTCAACTTTATATTTCTCAAATTAAAAACAAGCAGCATACATCTTACACTGAATTTTAATTTAACATAGCACTGTCAAAAAACATTAAGGTTGCGATCTTGCCGCTCCAAGTTCGCCAACCAACAGTCGCCCAGGAGCTGTCGACGAGGCACGGAAAATATGCAAGTTCAATCTGCAGTTGCTAGTGGTCTACGAGTTTTACGCTGATCCAGAGTGGGTTTTGTTATTGTTGTCAACTATAATTCGTATATGATGATAACATTTGACTTTACTGTCCTATAAGTTTTATTTTAAATTAACCGACTTTATAGAAAAAAGCACAAAAAAGTATGAAATTATATTAGTGGAGAGTACTATTTTTTGTTATTTATTACTGAGCCTAATGGTAAGCCTAATTGTGTTCAACGTTAACGGCGGGTTGCAGAAAGAACATTTAATTCGTGATTAACTAACAACGTGTTAAATTTTATTGCGTTGTTAAATTTTGGTCAAGTTACACAAGATTTAATCAAAGCCGGCCCAGGCCCACTTGAAACAGCAATCGCTTAACATCGGCTTTTAGATTTGGAAGCGGTCGCTAGTAGAGTGTTTGTGCCGGTTGTACATCAATCCAAATCCAAATCCAAATCCCCCCACTCTTCACCCCACCAAATCCCCCCACTCTTCACCCCACCAAATCCCCCCACTCTTCACCCCACCAAATCCCCCACTCTTCACCCCACCAAATCCCCCCACTCTTCACCCCTCTCCTCTCCCCTCTCCTCCCCCTCTCCTCCCCCTCTCCTCTCCCCACTCCGCTCCCTACTCCTCTCCCCTCTCCTCGCCCCTCTCCTCTCCCCTCTCCACACTCCTCTCCCCACTCCTCTCCCCTCTCCCCACTCCTCTCCCCACTCCTCTCCCCACTCCTCTCCCCACTCCTCTCCCCACTCCTCTCCCCACTCCTCTCCCCTCTCCTCTCCCCACTCCTCTCACCACTCCTCTCATCTCCCCTCTCCCCTCTCCTCTCCCCTCCCCTCTCCTCTCCCCACTCCTCTCCCCTCTCCTCTCAGGGGCTTCCAAAATGAGCTTTCAAAACCATTCCTCCTACCAGCTTTTCCCCACACCACTTTTATTGCTATAAATTCTCAATATTTACAGTATTTAACACAATTCAGATCATGTCTGTAGCAGTCCCTATTGATCTCTCCTGGGACGCAGAACCCTGTGAAACTTACAATCCACAAGAGTACATAGGAAACAATTTAATAATAATCAATCCACCTCCCAATCTATCTAAGAGTGCTAAAAAAAAGTTTCGAACTGAACAGATAAAGAAAGTTCAAGAACTGGAAACAGAAAAGGAAAAGACTGAAAAGAAAGAAAAACTATGTCTTGCCCAACAGCAAATGTAATGTTTAGTCATGTAAGCGGAAAGAAAACCTTGCAAGTTTTTACTACAGATGAACTAACAATGTTACCATTGGAATATCTAATTAGTTATGCAGATCCTTTGGATGTATGGGGAAAATTACCAATGTCTTATAAATCAAGTTTTAATCTTCAAATTAAATTATACATTACAATCGTCCTGACTGGAGCACACACTTCGATGGCCCCACTGTATCCCAGGAAGCATGTTTCATGTGCAATAGAAACATCAAGTAAACTAATGTAGATAAACTTATTGTAATTTTTTTCAAAAATAAACCTGTATTTTAATAAATGAATTTTTTATAAATGTCAAACAAATAATTAGAAGTATTATTCATTAATCCACCTATCACCAATCACCCTACCAAATCCCCCCACTCTTCACCCCACCACTTCCTCCTCTACATACCCCACCGCTACTTCCAATCCATATTTAAAGCTATAACAAACCATTTTTGCGGTTAGTTATGTATCCTAAGTGGTTCAGTATATATAACTTTAGTGTTTTATCAAGGTGTCGTTGTTTAGTTTGCAAAAACCTAATTGTTAAGAGTAATAGTGCTTGTATACAGTATTGTACAAATTGTTGTGAGCTGAGACCAGTGAAAATATCTGAAGAAATGTGTTGACTTTTATAAAAGAAGAAAATGCTAAAACCTCAACAGAAAATAAAAATGTTGGAACTCCAATATCATCTTATTAAAGTAAAATACAGACTTTTTCAGAAAAATTATGGTAGTGAAATACTAACATTGTATGATGAAGCTATTATTTTATGTGATAATCTACTAAAGGATTCTATAACAGTTAAACATTTTAATGATCATTTGATGATAATAAATTTGGGATTAGATTCACATAAATCCTATAATGTAATGAGAAGAATGATTGCTGAAGTATAAAATCCATTACAACGTTAAATTCATACAGTTCGTCTTCTCAGTTCATTTGTGATTTTAGAGAAGCACTATGAAGAAGGTTACGTTTAACGAAAATATGAATAAAATCCATGTATTGTTTGCATGGAAGTTTGCTTACAAAGCAGCACGTGAGAGTGATTATGAGCAGTATGTATTGGATCGCTACCGCTTTCAAAATAGACTTCAATATGCTGAGAACCTCCTAAAGGATGTTTTGGATGAAAATTAGAGGAAGAAAATATACAATGAACGTTTTAAATAATTTTTGTTTTATTACAACCAATTCAAGCTCATATCCTCCCACCTCGACCATGTGGCCTTGACTTGCAGTACTGAGTGGGGGAATATCTATAAATTTATACGCACATGGTTTCTAAAACATTATTTGCTAGAAATAATACATAAATATGATTCAAAAACGAAAGCTGGTTGGTTGCAGAAAATCGGTGAAAAAGCTTAAACAAGAAGACAGAAGCAGATGCCCTGTACAATGAACGTTTTAAATAATTTTTGTTTTATTACAACCAATTCAAGCTCATATCCTCCCACCTCGACCATGTGGCCTTGACTTGCAGTACTGAGTGGGGGAATATCTATAAATTTATACGCACACGGTTTCTAAAACATTATTTGCTAGAAATAATACATAAATATGATTCAAAAACGAAAGCTGGTTGGTTGCAGAAAATCGGTGAAAAAGCTTAAACAAGAAGACAGAAGCAGATGCCCTGTTTGTTTATATTGCATGAGAAGAGAAGAAATTTGCACACACAAATTTTGTATAAAGTGTTTAACAGAGTGGACGAAAACAAACGCACATTGTCCTCTTTGCAGAAGATTCTATTTCTCAATTGTTTTAAAAGAGACTAAGGAAAAGATTCTTGTGATGAAAAATGACAGTGCTGATCAAGCTCTAGTGATATTGTTGTACATAAGTGACATGAATTTAATATAGATATATAAGAAGTAAATAAAACCATGTTGTTAAATATAAAGTTTTTTTATTTTATTTTATTATATTACATCTTTTTTTAATATCCAAGAATTGTGTGATTTATCCATTCCCAACCATTTAACATAAACTTTATTTCCCTTTCTTCTTAGCACCTTTTCCACGAGATACACGTTTGAATGTTTGACTTTCTGCAACTCCGGTTCATAAAAACTACCTAAAATTATTTCATTTTTGTCATCTGTCAGCAAATATGTTCTTGGGTTGGTTAATTTAATTTCTTTAATTTGAAAATTTTCATTTGACCAGTTTGGTGTATAGCCCTTTTGAAAAGCCTCCCTGTATTTACTAACCCTAACATAATCCCCTTGTTTAAATTTTGATTTTCTGGGGTCAATTGTTTTTATATTATTATAAGTTGATTTTAGAACATCTTTTTCATTTTCTTCATTTATATCTATAGGTTTTAATCCTGTTGTTCTATGTTTAGTTGTATTATACTTAAAAACAATATTATTTAGGATATCCAACCATTTATAATTGCCTTGCAAGCTAAACTGTTTCCACATGAGAGTTTTTAATGTTCTGTTGACCCTTTCAACAATCCCCGCTTTGATAGTGGAATATGTACTGTAGTGATTAATGTTATATTTTTCCATTAATTTATTAAAGTTTTTGTTGAAAAATTCTCTTCCTTGATCTGTATGTATGTTAGTTGGAGTAGTTTTCGCAAGCTTTAAAATTTTTTCCATAGCTAAAGTTACTTCCTCAGCAGTTTTTCTTTTAACAGGTTGAACCCAAACATATTTGGAAAATGTGTTTATAACAACTAAAATATATCTATATCCTTTATTTAGTTTTGCATAAGGTATCATTTCCACCAAATCAGCTTGCCATAAATCGTTTAAATTTTTAATAATAACCCGTCGTCTAAAATTTTTTCTAGCAGGTTTATGTAACTCGTTGACTAGATCTTCCTTGATATTAGGTTGTGCAGACATGATAATTAAATGTTTAGTTTGTTACTTCTACAGGACATTTTATTAACAATTCACCATAAAAATCTTCTAAATGACTACCTTCAGGACGATGAAAAGAAAGAACATCCCCTTTCTTTAACCGAATACCTACAGGGTCGGTGATCTTTTTTCCATTAATTTTTAAGAAAACATATTTTTTCGGGTATTCTCCAGAAATTATAGTAGCAGATTCCATAGGAAAAACATATGTAATTCGTTTGTCTTGTAATAAATGGTAAACTCTATCGGATAGAGAGTAAATTCCCATGAAGGGTAACACGAAATTATACCAAAGTTTAACTGCACTAAGGTCAACAACTTTTATAATGTTATGTTCTTCAGATGAAAATTTATTATCCTTGCCAAAGATGTGGGAACCAAACTTGTCAATAGACATGGTTGTTGCCAGCGGTAGAATAAGGAATAAACATGTGAGAATTAGTATTTATTTAATTATTTTTGCTTCTCTTAGTTCTTCTAAAATCGATATTATTTCATTTTGATGACCAGTATGTCCAGCCATTTGCGATGACATCAACAATTTCAATCTACCTATGATTTCGTTTGGATCGTCATAATAAACGTAATCTAATTTCTTTTTTGATAAATTTAACATAGCTCCCCCCTTTCCACTTTTTGTAGACAGATTTCTTGTAGAACGCGGTCTTTGTGGAGGTAACAAACGTGAAGTGCTTGGTAGTATTGCACGATAACCTGTCTCTGTTGTGCTTCCACGTTTTAATATACCTTTTTGTAATAAGTAAGGTTTAACTATTGTCAAGTATTTAATGTCGGTCGAACCTTGAATTTGACTATTAGGATCAAGGTTTCGTCTATATGCATTTGTCCTATTCAAAACATCCATATAATTTTCCATATCATTTGATGTATAACCAACAGGTTCTTTTTTAAAAAGAAGCTCATACAATCCAGGTGTTCCCTCATACCTAACTCCTTCAACTTTAAAATCTTTTCCAATGAAATCCACCACAGAATTAGCAATCTTATATTTATCTGCATCAACATCATGGCTAAACCCATATTTGTTATCAAATTTGCCTTCCGTGTCTTTTATTAGCCCATCCACGAAAGGTCTTAGAAGTGAATGATATGCTTCCAAATATTCTTCATAAGCAGGTGTTCTTGTTAATTCTAAAACGTCTTGTCGCAACTCACCTATAGTTTCAATTGTTGTTTCAGGGCTTGATTCTCCTGTACGAGACTGTTTCGAATCTTCAAAAAATACTTCTTCATCTCCTAAAAGTGAGAGCATGTGTGTTGGAAGATATTTACTATATGCATTTGATTTCCTTTGATTGACCTCTGGCGTAGGAAATTGAAATTTTGGGGTCGAAACTAATTGTGGTGAATATACTTCTTTTTTAATGAACGGTTCTGTTTTAATTGTCTGAATTAACTCATGCAAAGGTTGAGTTATTGGTTTAAATTCTTTTTCCATACGAATTTCTTTATCAGATAAATCTGATTTTAAAGCTTTATACTTTTGTCTAACGGCTTGTCTAGTTTTTACCAACTCTTTCGCTGTTTTTTCGTCCATCTTTACAAAAGGTAGGTTGTATACTAGAAAATTATCGTTTTGTCAGAAAGTTATATAGTGGAAATAAAATTATCAAATCCTTTTCTATAGCGCCCATCATTAAATTGACAGTCTTTGTCAATAACGACAAAGTCATATTTATGTTTCCAACACATTCAACACAAGTTTTTAAACTCTTGAAAGCTCATGTCACCATTTACATGATCATCATATATATGTCTCAAGTTTGTAGCATCCTGTTGAAAAATTACTAAGAGGTTGGCATTATCACGTATAAGTTGTTTATGGATTGATGAATATGTTTGACACAAATAAAAACAATCTGTATTTTTATGACGTCCAAAACAAAAATAATCCCTCATAAGACTTTGATCAGTGCATACTATATCATCAAATACAATCAATGAATTCGGATTTATTTCAGTGGGTGAAACAATATCCTCAGCGGTCGATGATTCAAAATAACCAATAAACTTTAGTGGAGCAAAAAGCCTTTTTAGATATCCATATTTTGATTGATATAAGGATTTTGAGTACACATATATGTTTTCAAATCTTAATCCATTAGCGTGTGTTATAAGAGAAATCATAACATTTGTCTTCCCACAACCCGATGGTCCTACTATTAAACATCTTTTACAGTTTCCACCAAATAATTGTCCATGTTTTCGATAATTATCATGACATAAATCAAAATTTTTTATCGGTAAAGAAAAATCTTGTTTTTTGATCTTCATTGTTTGAACATCGCTATTTAAGTAAGGTTATTTGCGTTTTTAAATCATTTATATATAATGACTAGACATAATAATGTCATTCACTGCGTGGAAGGACAGAGAAAAGGTAGTGGTTTATTAAATACTCTTATTAATAAATTACCAGTAGAGCTCCATATTCCTTCTTATAACTTTTGTGGACCTGGTACAAAGTTAAATAAAAGGCTTGCCCGAGGTGATAAGGGAATTAATTTATTAGACGAAGCTTGCAAAGAGCACGATATAGCATATTCGGAATATTCCGATTTAAAAAACAGAAACGAGGCAGATAAAGTACTAGCTAAAAAGGCATTTAATAGATTTAAAGCTTCAGATTCAAATCTAGGCGAAAAACTGTCATCCTTGTCTGTGGCCGGAATCATGAAAGCAAAAACAAAACTCGGTATGGGAATAAGAAAAAGAAAACAAAAACGCAAGAAAGGAGGTCAAATATCCTTTAACCAAGGTGTAAGAAAAGCAGGTAAAGAGCTGGTTGGAAAAGAGTTTGCTAATATAAGAAAAGCTGCTAGCACAGCTTTATCATCCATTAAAAAATTAACAATAAAAGAACCTAAACAAAGAATTATTCCAATTCCAAAAACTGGTAGAATTTTACCTTTAATACCTATTTTTGCTGGTTTATCTGCTCTAGGAGTCCTAAGCGGGGGCGCTGCTGGCATCGCCCAAGCAGTAAATTCTGCCAAAAATCCACAGAAGAAGTTAGAAGAACAAACAAGACACAACAAAGAAATGGAAAAAATATCGATAGGGAATGGGCTTTATTTAAAACCTTATAAGCAAGGGTGTGGTCTATATCTTAAACCATATTCAAAAAACTGTTAAATTGGCTACCTCGCCGACCGTTGACAAATATAGATTTACTAAAGTATGCAAAAATATTAAAGTTGCAACATTTTAGAGGTGTCTTTATGAGAAACAAGTTACCCAAAAAAATAAAAAAATATGAAACCGGTATTATAAATTTAGATGATGATATGGGGGAAGGCACTCACTGGACAGCGTATGTTAAAAATAATAATAACATAATTTACTTTGATAGTTTTGGAAATTTACGACCACCAAATGAAGTTATAACTTATTTCTATAGCGATGGTAGCAACCACAATATTAAATATAATTATGATAAGTATCAATCTTTTAATACCTCCACTTGCGGTCAGTTATCCTTACAGTTTATTTATAATAATACGTAATTGTGTTTCCATTTTATTCTTATTACGACCATCATGTCGTTTACTATAGCTCTTTCCGCAAATTCAGCTATACTTCAAGCAGATTTCCATCCACCTATTTACTTAGATCCTAACACTTCCTACGTTGTCGGACTTACCAACTTTGAAACTTTTAATGCAATACCAAATATTGATAAAAGTAATAATAAAGTATATTTTGGAAAAAGTAATGAATTTTTAACAATTCCTACGGGAAGTTATGAAATGGATGATGTTAATAAATATTTACAGACTGAATTCCAAAAAAGAAATATTTCATTTCACCTCTATGCAAATAACAACACATTAAAATAAACAATAAAGTCTACTACGGATATTATTTTTAAAGATGGTACAATAGGAAAACTTTTGGGTTTTAATAAGGGCATTATAACTGATGATGGAGTTCCAAGAACATCGGAAAATCCAGCAGAGATTATAAAAGTTAATTCTTTATGCATAGACTGCAGTATCGCAGAAGGTTCCTATCTGAACGGAAAACCAGTACACATTATTCATCAGTTTTTCCCTAATGTTAGCCCTGGATTTAAAATAATAGAAAGTCCTCAAAATATTATTTATTTTCCTGTTACAGTAAAGTAATAGATAAAATAACGGTAAAGGTAATAGACCAAGATTTAAATATTGTTGATTTTCGAGACGAGACTGTAACTATAAGGTTGCATATAAAAGAAGTATAATGGTTATCCTTTATAATAGAAAAACCTTCAATTTACCCACAAAAATTAATAAAAACTATAAGAAGACTAAACACCGTAAACCAAAGATTAGTAGAAAGAGAAACACAAGGGATAACACCTGAAAATATAAGCTTTTTGAAATCTCTAGGTTTAAAGGTTTTAGTATAATGGATATCCTTAACGTAGCAGAAGGTCTTTTCATAGATAATTCAATTGTGCATTCCGAAGTTCATGGTTATGAACCATACCTACCTACAAAATTGGGAAATAATGATGAAATTATAATACCTGTTCATAAGTAGACAAGTATACGCTTCCTTCCGAAAGCTTTCTTTACATAGAGGGTAAACTAACAAAAGATAATAATACTATCTCAAATACATTAAAATTGATAAACAATGGGATTGCATTCCTTTTTAAAGAAATGCGTTATCAACTAAACGGTGTTACAATAGATTCAGTTAGAGATATTGGGTTAACTTCGACAATAAAGGGATACATGTCGTATAATAAAAATGAATGTAATAGACTTAAAAACGCAGGTTGGTTTCCTATGGAATCTTCACAAGTTGTTGATGCAACAACAGGATTATTTAATGTTTGCATTCCGCTTAAATTCTTAATGGGGTTTTTTGAAGACTACAAAAAAATTATTTTAAATGCCAAACAAGAACTTATTTTAGTACGAGATAATTCGGACAAAAATGCGACAATTAATACTGCAGATGAAAATCCAAAAATTGAGCTTACTAAGCTAACTTGGAATATACCTCACATTTCAGTAGCTATTCCTCAAGAATTAGCATTATCTAAAATAATTAATAAGAATACTGATATAATAATTGCTTTCCGGAGTTGGGAACTGATTGAATACCCAGAATTATTAAAAACTAATCGTCATAACTGGCCTGTCAAAACATCTACGAAAGTTAATACCCCACGTCATGTAGCAATTGCTTTTCAAAAAGACTTAAGGTATAAATCAACAACTGATATGTCTCTATTTTATTAAATTATTTTTTATTTATATTAAATTATCGTTAAATTACGAAACATCAAAGTATTTTTAAACTCTGAGAGATATCCCTACAACGATCTATTTTTAGACTTTGCTAAAAATAAATTTACATCATTATATGAAATGTTCTCACAATTTCAAAAATCTTACTATGGAATAACACCTGAACCCATTTTTTCTCCAAAGGAATTTAATACTTATGCTCCTATCGTATATATCGATTGTTCACATCAGAAAGAAACAATTGAATCCGGACCTATTGTTATGAGAGTTGAGTTTGAATTACATGATGATCTTAAAGACAAAATATCTGCCTATTGTCTTATTATGCACGACAAAGTATTTAGCTACAATCCATTAACCAAAAATGTTAGACAACTTTAAAGCGCATGTCTAACTATATAAAATCAATGCTCTACTATTCTTTCCTACCATTATGGGTGAAGATCTAGAACTTCGAGTATCCTACTTTTTAAAAGAACTAAAAAAATTAAAACAACAACTACAAGAATATTCTGACAAGAAATCTATGATTAAACAATTCTCATTTTTGAAATTATGAGGTTATTAATTGTCGATGTGCAAGGATTTAACATAGAAAATAAGAAGTTTATTCCCAAAGAGTTGGCTGCCTATGATGGACACAAAATATGCCACTATATCTTTAAATCACCATTTGATATAAAATACCTACCACCTGCCTTACATAAACAAGCTGTATGGTTAATGAAAAATCATCACTGTATTCCTTGGAATGAAGGATATACACCAATTCACAAATTTTCTGAAATAATCAAGAATCTAACAGAAAAGGCTGATCAAGTTTATGTGAAAGGGAGAGAGAAATCCGAATGCATCCGAAAATATTCATTAAAACCAGTCATAGAACTTGATGAAAATCCAAAATTACAAGAAGGAGAAGCTCATTGTTTTTATCATTCTAAATCGCCATGTATATGTGCACTTACTAATGTATACAATTTATATAATAATTATTTAATGATTGAATAAAACACATAAATGAAATAAAGTTTTTTATTTGTTATAAATTAGGTTTCAAATACTTCTTGAATAATTTCAGGTGACAAAAACTTCTTTACTTCATCCAAATGCTCCTCAAATCCCATTTCTTTCATCGTGTACAGAAAAGACTTTAAATCAGAAGTATGTAAATATATGTTACAGGCTTCGGCAGCTTTTTCATACTTTCTACCCATTTCTATACATTCTTCATACGTATAAAATCTTTCAAATCCATACTCGGCTTCATAGGCAGCATCAAATTCTAAATTACTGAAGTGTTGTGATAGATTCTCTATAGCACTTGTCAGGTTATATGCTACTCGTTGAGATGTATATGCTAACCACATCTTGTTGGAGAATGTTCAGACTTAAAGTAAGTTCAGAGCTTTAAATATTAATTTAGGAGGTGGGGGGAATAAAAAGAAAAATATATTTATATATTTTTATTTTCAATACAACTTTTTACAAATTCATTACATGTAAATGTTTCTACATCCTCCACAACACAATCTTAGTAAAAGTTTAATAATTCTCAAACACAGCAAACATTTAAACTATTTTCCATAGGTGAAATAACATCATATACATTTTTTAACAAATCACCATTTTTCATAGAGATTCCACTAACCAAAATATTGTAATATTTGGAAAATTCCTGGTTTTTTAAGATATCAAAACGATATTTGATTAAATTTGACACGTTCACTAATTCATTTATGGTATCACCAGCTAAGAAAACTTCATTACCACCATCTTGTGTAATCTTAATTATTCTTGCATCACCAATAAACACAAAGTGAATCTCATAACCATTCCCCTTCATGGGTTGCCACCCGGTGTTGTTGGAATAAATGAAACTTAACATAATTCCTTGATTATTTAGTAAGGAAATCCGTTGATCTTCATTAAAAATCACATTTTGATTATATTTGTATCCACAGAGTTTAACAACAGGAATATATTTTCTCTCTAAGGAAAATCCAATGCTAACCCATTTGGATTTGGATTTGTTTATGTAATAAATTGTTTCATTGATGAGAGCTGCATTGCGCTTCTTGCTAAACTCTTGTTGGTTATAGTTTGTTGGTTGATACATTTTCAGATGCTTGCTTGAAATACTGAGAGTAGAACTGTGGGTGAGCGTTTAAATAAGCAAGCGTGGTAGTGGGGAAAGCAAGAGTGGTGGGGGGGGGGATGTCAAGAGTGGTGGGGGGATTTAAACACTAATCTTATAGATTTAAACATCATTTAGCGACTAACCATGAATGAGTGTAAGACAGAACTTTTTATCGACATTCAAGGATTCAATTGTTCTTTTGGATACATTCCAAAAGAATTAACTATTTATGATGGGATTCGTTGCTCAAATTATCTGTTTAAATCACCATTTCAAAAAAATATGTTATCTACCCCTGATATCAAACTGGTTAAATGGGCCGAAGAGTATCATGGACTAAAATGGGAATTTGGAAATATAGAACTTAATGAAATTGATGATATTTTAAAGCATGTGTTAGAAGTTTACCAATCGCCCAAAATTTACGTGAAAGGGAATGAAAAAATAAACTACTTAAAAAAGTTTTTGAATGAAGATTTCATATACGCTATTCCCATTGGTCAAGAACCAAAATTAAGTAGATTTAAGAAAATTCCAGAATGTTATTTTCACAAAAATGTGAATCCATGGCATTGTGCATTAGCAAACGTAAAATTGTTATATAATTATAGACATTGTTATGAATAAAAACCTTTATTATAAATATGTTTTTTAATATTGAATTTTATTTATAATACAAATATACTTTGAATAATATATATCCTATGGAACATATAAACACTACTAACAGTATACTTAATAATACTACACACACATTTGAACTACATTCTTCTATACAAGATTTTCTATACAACTGATTCCATTCCTGTGTCACTATTGAAGTTTTATTGACATAATATGATCTTAACTTATACTGTACAACGGTAGAATCATTTATAATATTATCATCTATTTTGTGGGTAAATAAACCATTATATTCATTCTTTTCCATGTTGAAGGCCAACTATCATTATTTACATTATTAATAGATAGACAAATAAATGCTTCTCGAACACTAGGATCAACTTGTATGAACAAAGTATTGTTAACGAATGCTGATAGAATAGAACTCCTACTGGTAGCAGAGCCATTTTCGAAATAAAATATTTTCCCAGGGATCTTATGTTTTATATTCGTCATGAACTAAATTTTTTAGAATGTCAATTACATTATTAACTTGGTCATCATTAGTCTTGGGTTTCTCTTCCAAAATACTTATATGTTTGTGTCCCCAAGCTAAAGTTCTAAAAGAATCTGGAATTATATAGCGTTTATCATCTTTTGGAGATAAAGCCACTTTATTTTTTAATTGTGTGAACATATCATGTAAAATTGAATGAAAAATATTCATTTTTCTAAATTTGATCTCAGACTTTTCAACTACATCTTTATAATCGTGTTTAGTAATGGAATTTTCTATAACATATTTTTTAACTCCCTTTGCCTTTTTTTCAGATTTCTCCTCTAAATTTACACAGTAAGCTTTAGCTCCCGTCCCATAAAAACTTGAAATTGGTTTGCCCGCAAATTCATCTTTCGTTCGCCCTAATACTGATTTATTCTTAGTAATATTATGAATATTGTTTTCATTTTAATTAGAAGTGTCAAATTTGTCTAAATTGTCTTGCATATCTTTATAAAAAATTTCAGTCTCTACTTGCAAGATCAAACTATCTGTATCCGTGTATAACAAAATTGCTTCGTCTCCATACTTGCTTTTAATATAATCATAATAAAAATCATATAAAACGGTTTTTGATAATTCCAAGACTGTGAAGCCAATATAAACAGGTTTATTGTAAGTCACTTTTACTCTTTCCATTTGTATCGCAACCAAATTTTCATTAAAGACTAATCGATTTTTAAAATTTGGTTTAGCAAACAATGTCTGCGCTCCTTGTTTTTTACCATTATTCTCCCAGTGTGTGATTAATCTAATGTCAACTCGCTTGTCAATGTTTTCTAAAGCTTTACCATAAATGGCATTATTAAATAATTTATAAGTACCCTTTTCCAACTTATTTTTAGATTTGTTCCTCATTTCGGTATTTAAATCGATGTACTGTTTAAGAAATGCATCCTGTTTAAATTTAATAACTCTATGAATTTTAGTTAATTTTAATCCATTTTGAAGCACCTGTTTCAGATTTCGGTAATGAATAACATATTTTTCTTTATGGTTTAAATTACATATTAATTTCTTTTGTTTTGAACCTGGTGCACAAATATTTTCAGCCAAAAAAGGTAATTCGTTGTGCTCTTGATGTAAACCTTGAGGATACTTTAAACCTACTTCCAAAACGAACCCGAATTCAGCATCGTCAGGAAGAGACATCACATCAAGGGCTTTAATTTCTTCATCGTTCAACCAAGAAAAATCACTTACGGGGAGACATTGACTCATACTATGCCCATACAAGTTAGTGGCATCCAAATACATTATAAATGAATTTGGTTTGCTTGGAGCATAATTTTCCAAGAATGGATTATTACCTTCTGCTTTTCGAACGCTGCAATGACAGACCCCACCTCTTATATTATTTTTAAAAAAATGTATCATATCTATATCCGTTAATAATTCTAATTTAACATCAGTCATTTTTAACATTGAATCCCACCTTAAACCTGGTAATGTATAATACTGTGAGGATCTAGCTTAAAATTATTTAAAGATACATTTCGAAACGCTTCAAAAAAATCTGTTAATATGAGAACATCTGACAATAAATAAATTTTGGTATAATCCATAAGATTTTGACAATTAAATAAATTCGAAATATTAAAAGCTCTATTGTAATCCGATGGACACATAGGTTCATCTTTAAGTTTATCATAAAAATGTTCAATAGCTGGGAGTTCATTTTCATGTAATTTTTCGAAAGAATCAACGTAAGAATAAGGATAAACACCTTTTTTACGAATTTCATTGAACTGGTTAGGATCTTCAAAATATTTTTTAATCTCAATGCACTGATTTGATTCCAAGCTTTCACCAAGCTTTTCCAAAGAGGAACCAACGAAACGGAATGAATCCAAAAATCTCATTTTTATAAAAATACTTTTTTCGCTATTATCCTTGCCTTTTACTTTGTCAACCAATATGGATTTTGAAAATGAAATATATTTTTCCTTAGTTTGTGCAAGTACATCAATATTATCTTCTTCACAGCACAATTGTTTAACAAATAAATGACTATCATAACCAGTTAAATTATGAAAAAAGATGGGTATAAAATTTGGAATTTGAAAGTTTAAGTTGCAGATACTGTGAGCTGCATTTCGAAATTTACCAGTTAAATGATCATGATCCCTGACTTTTTCATTTTCTTCAATTGTTTTATTACAAATATGACAAATTGTGCTATTTTTATAAGATAGTTCTTCCTCATCTGATAAAGGAAGCATTTTCACTACAGGTTTAAGATGGTCATTATAAATTCTATGTGCATGACCTTCAATTCGTTTACAAAATTCATCAGCTGCATCCAAACCAAAATAGTAATCTAGTATCGACAAAGAATCATCATATGAGCACTTAATAAAATAGCAAAAAGCGTACGGTTCGTGTTTAAATGTATTTAAAGTATAAGAATTCTGTTCGTTTCCCGGTTCTTGATGCTGTAAAGGTTTTAAAAAGCATTCAAAGTCTGCATATATGACAAACGGAACTTTTAGTTGTTTTTGAAAATTTTCAAACTGTAGAATATTTTCTGGTATATGTTGACCGTACTTATTTATTTTAATGTCATTGGTAGGAACTTTTGTAAACAAATGATTACAATCATGTGATTGATGCAATTTTAATTTTTCCATTGATGTAAAATAAATTAAACATCCATCACAAAAATATTTTTTATGGTCTCTTTTATTAATCTGAGATGACACTAATCTTGACATGGTCTTAATCCAACAATAATGGTTGTTTTCACCTTCACTTATCAACAACAAATTTATGTGTACTGGAAGTTTTTTACTAGTGTAATGAAGAGGACCTACTACTTCATACTTGTATTTACTATCTTCATAAACACTCTCTAAACCATAAATATTTATAGATATTTGATTAAGCGTTTCAAACTTCTGTATATCCTTTAATTTCACAGGAAAATCTATTCCTTCAAAACTTAAATACTCAAAAAAATTAGGGTATGAACTTGTTCTATCAAAATTAATATTAGCAGGAAACAGTGCACTTATCACACTCCATGCAAAACAATATGAATCATTATTTTTGATACTAATAACAGCTTTTTTATTTGAAATTTGTTTTGGTAATGGTATATCAATATCACTTAACCTTGTTGTCGAAGTTATGACCTTATTTTTTGTGTTAAATGATTTAATTTCGATTCTCTCTTTTGTTTGTAAAATATATTGTCCAAATAGTTCTACATTAATCTTAACACTTCTATGCTTAACTAATTGTTCGGAAAGTAAACTTACAAACTTTTGTTGTACTTCATCAAAAAACTCTTCAATGTCCACATACTTTTTCGATGGCTGCAACATGTAAGACACAATCCTGTTTTCAAACGCGGAAGTTAAAATTTTTACATTATCATCACTTTTAAGTGCGCTTTTATGTAAGTTTGAACGTAAATGGGCAGAAAGTTTATTTTTCACATACCACGTATCACAATCTTTACATCGTGATAAAGTAAGTTTAGGTATTGGAGGTCTGTCTTCTTTAATATCTTCTATTTTAGCTTTTTTCATGGACACATCAAATACCTGGTATTAGCCTTTCTTTTTTCTCGCGAACAAGATGGTCTCATGGCACACGATTCTCTTTTATGTCTATACACGTTCGATTGATGAGTAAAACTCTTGTTGCATTCACTGCACTGATACATCTTGAGAACTGAACAAAAAGTAGAAAAGGTTGATATTTATTCAACAGTTCTTGGGATATTTTAACTGGTCTCACAACACTTTGCACAATACTGTTTTTGCAAACTAAACAATTAATATAATATCAACGCTAAGTCAACAGTAGGTATAGTTGGTTCCTTCACAGCCCTCCCACTCCCAAATCAATAGCGCATGCGTCGGTATCAAACCCAACACGCAATACCGCATGCGCCGGTATCAAACCCAACCATACCGCATGCGTCAGCATCAAACCCAACCTGCGCGCGCATACGTCACCTGTCATACGTCATCTGTCAACTGTCATCTGTCACCTGTCATACGTCATCTGTCACCTGTCATACGTCATCTATCATACGTCATCTGTCAAATGTCAACTGTCAAACGTCAACTGTCATACGTCATCTGTCAACTGTCACACTCTTGGGCCTTAACTACTTGGGGCTTTAACTACTTGGGGCTTTAACTACTTGGGGCTTTAACTACTTGGGGCTTTAACTACTTGGGCATCAACTACTTGGGCACTATCTATTTGGGACCTAACCGCGTCGGACTTTAGTACTATTCCTAAAAATATTATTATTTCACGAATATGACGTCAAAAACTTTTTTCTTTATTTTTGCACATGCTAGGATTCGAACCCGGGACATGGACGTTGGAATATCAGCGCTCTAACCAACCTGGCTATCGGCTTCACATAAAATATTGTGCTGATGGGATATAGACTTGCAGCTAGAAGAGACATCGTTTGCAATTAGAAATTTAATATACGAAACGCGTTCAAAATGGTCTTATAAACCACGTATAAAAGTATGGTAACAATCACCCGTCATTTAAGATATGTCAACTGCCAAAAGGCCCTTGTTAAACACCAAAATAAAAATTTAGCATACGTAACGTGTTCAAAATGATCTTATAAGGCAATTTAATATACGTAACGTGATCAAAATGGTCTTAGAAGCCATGTATAAAAGTATGACAACAGTCGCCTATCATTTAAGATATGTCAACCACCGCCAGGCTCTTGTTAAACACCAAAATAAAAATTTAGCATACATCACTTTTTCAAAATGACCTTATAAGGCATGCGTAAAAACATGGCAAAGAGACTTACAGCTAGAAGAGCCTTCGTTTTCAAATAGAAATTTAATAGACGTAACGTGTTCAAAAGGATCTTATAAGCCATGTATAAAGGTATGTTAGCTGTCACCGGTCATTTAAGATATGCCAACTACCACCAGGCACTTGTTAAACGCCAAAATAAAAATTTAGCATACGGCACATGTTCAAAAATAGCCTTATAAGGCATGTGTAAAAGCAAGGCAGCTGTCACCTATCATTTAAGATATATATCAACTGGCACTTGCCACTTATCAAACATCAAAATTAATATTTGACATACATCACGTGTTCAACATGGCGCAACAAATCGTGTGGAAAAACCCGAAGTCAATCAATCAACTCGTTTGTGAGCTATCGCTTATATGAAAATTTTTGGTGCTAGATGGAAGGCATGAAGACCATTAGATATATAGGCTTAAAAACCCACAAAAGAACAAGGTCCTTTAGACAATTACTCCGGCGCTGACCAAAAGGGCCTTAAAATTTGTTTGTTTCGATAGGGGGCTAAGCGTAGGAGTAATAAAATACATACTCCAAATTTCATCGAAATCCGTTTAGCCGTTTAGGCGCTAGAGGGTTACAAAGGTGTTTAAGGTATCAGGAGCATAGAAATGTAATAAGTTAAATAAAAACTAAATTACGGCTGGCGCTTAAACGACAAGTGTTGAAGAACTAAAATTTTGGTGGTAGATAGAAGTCAGAAAGACCATGAGATATACAGGCTCAAAAACCTCAAAAATATTAAAGCCATTTCGACGATTTCTCTGGCGCTGGCCAAAAAGGCCTTAAAATTTGTTTGCTTCGCTAGGGACTAAGGGTAGGAGTAATAAAAGACATACTCCAAATCTCACCGAAACCCGTTAAGCCGTTTAGACGCCAGCCGCTACTGGACAGATTTTTGGATAAAGATAGAAGTATTAGTAAGCGTAGTAGTAGGTGCGCAGAGTTTCGGACAGCCGTTAATGGGTTAGACGCGTTTTCGAGGTACGAATATATATTTACTGCTAAAGCCCCACAATTCTGCAATGCAATGGTCGATGCCAATGATATTTGTGTAGTAAGATATACATCACCCCGGATATTCTAATTTTATAATTCGTATACCACAATATTGGTAATATGTCAGAAAGATTGTATCATCGTTGGAAAAATAACTAGCGGGCTAAATACAGACACGAAGCAAGGCCAGCGCAACAATCGTGTTAGACGAGTTTCGATGTATAAATATATAATAAAACTAGCAAGTAGAAAAATTATTTAACCACAATATATAACGATATACAACAACTCTATATACGAAATTAGTTAAGAATATTAAACAGGCTACTGCTAGGAATACAAGGAGACTAGAAATACTGTTCATATTTTCGGATAAAGATGGGGTTAGTGTAGAATTAGTACTAGTTCAGAGTTTCGGCTAAAGATGGGGTTAGGGCAGAATTAGTACTAGGAAAAGATGTTTCGACTGATGTAAAACTTTTCAAAAATCTCGACTAATTCTAATCTCGACATATTAGTAACGGCAAGAAGGGAAGGATTCCGAATATTGGAGAGAGAGACAAACTCGTTTGAGTAGGTAATAAAACTAGTAAGTAGAAAAACTATTTAGTTAGCCACAATATATCGATATGTACCAAACGTAAATGCAAAATTAGCGAAGAATGTTAAACAGGGTACAGCTAGGAATACAAGCAAACTAGAAATACTGTTCAGAGTTTCGGATAAAGATGGGGCAGAATTAGTGCTAGGAAAAGATGTTTCGACTGACGTAAAAACTTGTCGAAAATCTCGACTAAGATCATCGATAGAGGTCTTTAGGGCTAAAATACGACTTTCAGATTAGTAACAGCAAGAAGGGAAGGATTCCGAATGTTGGAGAGAGATAGACTCGTTTAAATCGTATGGAAAGAAACCGAAAACTATTAAATATATACTGTTTAAGTACGAAAATTCCTATTTATGTATAGTCGGGCTATTCAAAACGTAGAAAGAGATAGAAAAATACAGACAAAAATATTAGGGAATACGTACAAGATATAAGAATATAGCGCAATGTTTCCAAAGACAAGTAGTTGCCACGAAAATATAGCGAGCACAGGAAAAATAGATAGGGGGATGATGCAAGTAGTTAAGATTCCATATATCACAATATATCAATATTTAGCAAACTTATATACGAAATTAGTTAATAATATTAAACAGCTTACTGCCAGGAATACAAGTAACCTAGAAATACTGTTCAGAGTTTCGGATAAAGATGGGGTAGAATTAGTACTAGGAAAAGATGGTTCGGCTGATGTAAAAACTTTTCGAAAATCTCGACTAAGATCATCGCTAGAGGTCTTAATGGCTAAATGATAGTCGGGCTATTCAAACCGTAGAAAGAGATAGAAAATACAGACAAAAATATTAGGGAATACGTACAGGATATAAGAATATAGCGCAATGTTTTCAAAGAGAAGTAGTTACCACGAAAATATATGTTAGCTAGCACAGGAAAACAGACAGGAGGATGATGTAAGTAGTTAATAGTCCATATAGATCTGTCGGAGCATGATATCAAGTTAAAAGAGACTAAAGAAGTGGTTAGCAAATTTATATCCTACAATAATTAAATATAACAACTGCATGGGGTTTAAAAATATTATAATGTAGACAAAGACCTCTGGAAAACAGTTTCAAAACCGCTATAAAACAACTAAGAAACAGACTCCTGTTTCTGGAAACAACTTCTAAACAGCTAAAAACAACTAATAAACAGGCCCGGTTTCAGGAAACCACTAAACGCCCAACTGTCCCACCACTCAATAGCTAAAAACAGGCCCTGTTTCTGGGAACAACTAGGAAACAGCTAAAAACAACTAATAAACAGACCCGGTTCAGGAAACCACTAAACGCCCAACTGCCCAACCACTCAACAGCTAAAAAACAGACCCTGTTTCTGGAAACAACTAGGAAACAGCTAAAAACAACTAATAAACAGGCCCGGTTTCAGGAAACCACTTAAACGGCTAACTGTCCAACCACTTAACAGCTAACAACCCTGTTTCTGAAAACAACTCCCGAACGGCTATGAATAGAGAGAGAAATAAGTCCTGTTTCTGGAAACAGTAATTCATATTCGTACTTGCTAATATGTAAACAACATACAAACTAGTTTCTTCAAAAATATAAGGGTACTAATGTTGCTACTAATAATCAGACATATGTCTGTGAAAAAAAAAATAAGCATCCAGGCCATCCTCCATTTCGAGCTGAATTTAAAATAAAAATTTCGTTCAAAGATCTTTAAGAACTGTATACGTAGATACATACTATTTTCTTTTGACATACAGCCGCCAATAGGACTGGAAAGAATTAGGCACACAACAAGTTTGATGCTCATATCATACCCCAAACCCTCGAGATTCAGTGCGTCTTAGAAGCAAGATGTGTTAAGTCTCTAGAAACAGAGCCTGTTAGTAGCTGGTTCATAGCTGCTTCCTGAAACTGCTGTTTTTTCTTCAAAAACAAGGTGTTTTCCACGAGACAAGCTGTTTTGCTATTTATACGAGTCTATTATTACTGTTCTGTGTTGTTATTATGACTTCACAATTTAGTAAGCTTGATAGAGATGTTAAGCGCTGAATAATTCAAGCATCTAAGACAATAAGAAAAAAATACTTGGCTTGAAAGTTGGAGCGGGGTGAAGGAGATGGAGCACGGGACACGCTCTGGAAACCCACCACAAACCCTCTAAAGAAACTTGTAGAAAATTCATTACAGACATCGAGGAAAACGAAAAGCGAAAGATTAAAGCCGAAGAATCAGAAATTTGAGAAAATGAGTCCAAAGTGAACCTCCTTATCATGTGAAATTCCCATCAAAAGAGGCCGAAATCGAATATGGGGATTTGTTCAATAACGGCTGTGATGATGATGATGATGATGATGTTTTTGTAGAAGAAAAACCCATACCGCAATTAAAAGAGGATCTAGAAACCACTTATAGAGAAAATGTTTCTGCATTTCCCAACTTTATCAATCAATATCATAAAATTGCTCGAGAATACATATCAAAATATTGGAGAGAGATTCAGATGATATTGATCTAACGCAGGGTCTTAAGCACGATATCGAAACTGACGCATGGAAACTGGGAGATTTACGGGTTGATTGTTTGAAAAATGGCGATATTCAAGTAGGCGATATTGAATACCGAGGAACTCAAGGGCTCTACGATCTTCTGTTTTTCAAAAATCTATTTATCATAAAAAGGAAGATGAGGAACAATACAAAGATATTCTTTTACGAACAAACCTTTACCGAAAGGATAGTGGGCAGTTAAAAGGAAATAAATCTGACAAATATAAAAATATTGTTAAACCATTACTCTCAGTATCAGCAGAAGTTTCGAAACTTAGAACGAAATCAGCAAAAACACCACCAAGTACAACAAGAATCTCAACAAGGTTGAAGCCCTCATCGTCAAAATTAGGTCTAGCGTTAATGGAGTACAACGAAAAACCCAAAGAATTTGTGTACTATGATGACGTAAACGAGTTGGCTGAAAGGCTGAAAAAGCTAGACGCTTTCAATCAGGCTGGCAACAATAATAACATGAACGAGATTTGGAGCATTTTACATGAATTGGAACAACTTGGAGTAATTGAATTCTATAAATAAGAATGTATATTTGATTCGTAAATCTTATTACATACTGTAATCTACGAGGACGACGAAGGGAGCGATGTAGGCGAAATTTGTAATCTGAATAGAAGAGCTTATAAGAAATGGTTAGTATACCGCTGGCAGGCAGACAATTAACATGGCAGAAATATTAAAAATTATTCTTGCCAACATTGAAGAAGTATTTAGTAGAAACCAGTATTATGGATCCTGTTTACCTGCAACTTTAATGGTTTGGGAACTTGCTAAAAAATATAATGTGCATGCAGAGCCAAAATGTGGGAAGATTTTCTATGAGGAAATAGGAGGCAACATTCATTTTTGGAACGTGTTTGAAGGAGAAATTTACGATCCCACCGTTAAAGTTATAAAACATATGATACCATCCGTAGACCTTACGAAGTTTGTGTACAAAGAAGAGCCTAGTATAGACACAGATATGGAGACAGCAGTCATGTTGGATATTTTTAATCAGTTCCAGAGAACAAACACAACACACCAATACTTTTCCAACGCTCCAGATAAAGTTAAAACTCTTAGAAAAATTATCCATAGAAATGTATCTAGATGTATGAAATAAAAAGTTTGTATTCTTTGTATTTATGTGTGATTTTATTAACCTGCTTGTGGAGAACCAGATCACCAATAAGCAAAGCTGCTAGAAACAGGGTTTATTGGCTATCTGAAAGATGGCAATAGCGTTCTATTGGGGTTCGGATAGTGACCGACCGATATCAATCTACGAGGATGTTGGTCTTATACGTAAACGCATGTAAGGGCATGAAGAGGAGAATGGCACAGGCGAAATTTGTAACTTAAGTAGAGACCATTCTCGACAACGTCGTGTTACGTTTGTGTTATGGTTGTGTGACGTTAGTCTTATTGTTGTGTAGATGTTTTGCACCGTGTTGGCGTTGTGTAAGCGTAGTGTAGACGTTGTGTCGGCGTTGTGTGGGTGTAGTGTGGTCGTTGTGTACAACTAAAGGCATTAACATCATAGCGATAAAGGTGGCAAGTCGTAAAATTAAATTAAAACTAGCAGCAATGACCGGCGAAAACGTGTTTGGTTTTCGTACAGATGGGTCAAAGTGGTTTATTGGAAACACACCGGTGGAATTTGACGACAACGTTTTATTGGTTGAGAATGAAAAAGATCCTCTATCAGATGGGCTGTTAAAGTTATTAACCGAAAAGAAACCAGAAGAATATACGGAGAACGAGTTGGCGGATTACAAGGAACTACTCTTACTAACCAGTGCCCATCGGCGGGGATTCTATCGAAACGCACACACCAGTTCAAGCGGTAGTTTGAAATATAAACACATTGTATCAAAACTATTTCCACCTCAGAGAAGCCGGGCATTCAATTTGAAGAATTTGCCAACAATCTCTAAAATGCCAAAAGAGAAGGCTCTACTTGGAGAGCTTTGCAATAAAGAAGAAGAATATCCATGGAAGGAAGAAATATTAAAGTACGAGGATGTGAATGAGTTAGTTGATAAGCTAAAATATTTAGAAGAAAATAATGAAAACAATAATAATCATAGAAAAATAATGGATGTACTTAGAGAACTTGAAACGCTTGGCGTAATAGAATTTTATTAAAATATTTCTGTGTTTTATTTCTTATAAATATGCGACACTTGCTCTAAAATAATCAGTTCTAGAGACACCGTTCAACAAGACGAACTTATAGTTTAGCCTTTTTGCAGGCCGGGCTAGGCGTGGCTGCATCGAAAAGATCTTCCAATTGAATACAACTGCCTTGGAGCTATCATGATTAACTTATTTCCTTTTTAATAATTGACCTAAAGAGTATTCGTCGTTTGTTATAACGAGTAGTCATTGGGTTTGATTGGGTTTGATTGGGTTTGCTCAGGTTTGCCCCAGTTTGCTTGGGTTTGCTTGGGTTTATGCGTTATAAGGTTAGCTCAGGTCGCGCGCGCGACCTGAGCTAACCTTATAACGCATAAACCCAAGCAAACCCAAGCAAACTGGGGCAAACCTGAGCAAACCCAATCAAACCCAATGAAACCCAATCAAACCCAAGCAAACAGACCTGACCAAAGCTGTGCAAACCCAATCAAACAAACCTGAACAAACCTGAGCAAACCTGAGCAAAGACAACTATCTTGTAACAAATATTGTTCATTTGAAACGTTAGCAGCGAAAAACAGCCAACCACTAATTGCGTTGGTCTCCCATATGTTTATTTAAACACTTAGACGTAAAATGAGGCCAAAACTTATACGGGTCTCTATAGCTCATTTCTTAATTTGATAGCAAAAGACTTATAAGAATCTCTTTAGGCCCTGTAGGTTTTCTTGATAAGGGAGTAGACTATTGAGGGTTCTTACGCTAGTAGAAAAAGTCATGAGGTATAAATAGTTATTTATTTCGATCTATAATTTTACATTATTTGTTATAATATTACTTAGTAAATATTTAAGTTGTTCTAAAAGTCCTAGATTAGGACATTTAATACCAAAGAAATTAAGATCCATCTTTCCTGAACTATATTTTAGATATCGTACGGTTGTCACGCCATGTGGTACCCCATTTGAATGTATTGTTTCAGATGAGCTCGCTTTTCCTGTTGACACTTGCTATGAGAAAGAATACAGTTTTTTGAGAGCCACACACCATTGGTATTGACTTTTCCATAACACAAATAACACTTGTTGTTATCTCCTACATTTTCGTATGGTTCTCTTTCTCTGGAAGTGTGTACTACTCTAACATGTGGTGTTGACGACGACAACGGCGATGACGACATGGTGGTGGTGGGAAATTCGGAGCTTCGGTATTTAAATCGCTCTAGGTCGTTAAAGACTGGCTGAACTCAGTGGAATGGGAGTAGACTACTCGTTATAACAAACGACGAATACTCTTTAGGTCAATTATTAAAAAGGAAATAAGTTAATCATGATAGCTCCAAGGCAGTTGTATTCAATTGGAAGATCTTTTCGATGCAGCCACGCCTAGCCCGGCCTGCAAAAAGGCTAAACTATAAGTTCGTCTTGTTGAACGGTGTCTCTAGAACTGATTATTTTAGAGCAAGTGTCGCATATTTATAAGAAATAAAACACAGAAATATTTTAATAAAATTCTATTACGCCAAGCGTTTCAAGTTCTCTAAGTACATCCATTATTTTTCTATGATTATTATTGTTTTCATTATTTTCTTCTAAATATTTTAGCTTATCAACTAACTCATTCACATCCTCGTACTTTAATATTTCTTCCTTCCATGGATATTCTTCTTCTTTATTGCAAAGCTCTCCAAGTAGAGCCTTCTCTTTTGGCATTTTAGAGATTGTTGGCAAATTCTTCAAATTGAATGCCCGGCTTCTCTGAGGTGGAAATAGTTTTGATACAATGTGTTTATATTTCAAACTACCGCTTGAACTGGTGTGTGCGTTTCGATAGAATCCCCGCCGATGGGCACTGGTTAGTAAGAGTAGTTCCTTGTAATCCGCCAACTCGTTCTCCGTATATTCTTCTGGTTTCTTTTCGGTTAATAACTTTAACAGCCCATCTGATAGAGGATCTTTTTCATTCTCAACCAATAAAACGTTGTCGTCAAATTCCACCGGTGTGTTTCCAATAAACCACTTTGACCCATCTGTACGAAAACCAAACACGTTTTCGCCGGTCATTGCTGCTAGTTTTAATTTAATTTTACGACTTGCCACCTTTATCGCTATGATGTTAATGCCTTTAGTTGTACACAACGACCACACTACACCCACACAACGCCGACACAACGTCTACACTACGCTTACACAACGCCAACACGGTGCAAAACATCTACACAACAATAAGACTAACGTCACACAACCATAACACAAACGTAACACGACGTTGTCGAGAATGGTCTCTACTTAAGTTACAAATTTCGCCTGTGCCATTCTCCTCTTCATGCCCTTACATGCGTTTACGTATAAGACCAACATCCTCGTAGATTGATATCGGTCGGTCACTATCCGAACCCCAATAGAACGCTACTGCCATCTTTCAGATAGCCAATAAACCCTGTTTCTAGCAGCTTTGCTTATTGGTGATCTGGTTCTCCACAAGCAGGTTAATAAAATCACACATAAATACAAAGAATACAAACTTTTTATTTCATACATCTAGATACATTTCTATGGATAATTTTTCTAAGAGTTTTAACTTTATCTGGAGCGTTGGAAAAGTATTGGTGTGTTGTGTTTGTTCTCTGGAACTGATTAAAAATATCCAACATGACTGCTGTCTCCATATCTGTGTCTATACTAGGCTCTTCTTTGTACACAAACTTCGTAAGGTCTACGGATGGTATCATATGTTTTATAACTTTAACGGTGGGATCGTAAATTTCTCCTTCAAACACGTTCCAAAAATGAATGTTGCCTCCTATTTCCTCATAGAAAATCTTCCCACATTTTGGCTCTGCATGCACATTATATTTTTTAGCAAGTTCCCAAACCATTAAAGTTGCAGGTAAACAGGATCCATAATACTGGTTTCTACTAAATACTTCTTCAATGTTGGCAAGAATAATTTTTAATATTTCTGCCATGTTAATTGTCTGCCTGCCAGCGGTATACTAACCATTTCTTATAAGCTCTTCTATTCAGATTACAAATTTCGCCTACATCGCTCCCTTCGTCGTCCTCGTAGATTACAGTATGTAATAAGATTTACGAATCAAATATACATTCTTATTTATAGAATTCAATTACTCCAAGTTGTTCCAATTCATGTAAAATGCTCCAAATCTCGTTCATGTTATTATTGTTGCCAGCCTGATTGAAAGCGTCTAGCTTTTTCAGCCTTTCAGCCAACTCGTTTACGTCATCATAGTACACAAATTCTTTGGGTTTTTCGTTGTACTCCATTAACGCTAGACCTAATTTTGACGATGAGGGCTTCAACCTTGTTGAGATTCTTGTTGTACTTGGTGGTGTTTTTGCTGATTTCGTTCTAAGTTTCGAAACTTCTGCTGATACTGAGAGTAATGGTTTAACAATATTTTTATATTTGTCAGATTTATTTCCTTTTAACTGCCCACTATCCTTTCGGTAAAGGTTTGTTCGTAAAAGAATATCTTTGTATTGTTCCTCATCTTCCTTTTTATGATAAATAGATTTTTGAAAAACAGAAGATCGTAGAGCCCTTGAGTTCCTCGGTATTCAATATCGCCTACTTGAATATCGCCATTTTTCAAACAATCAACCCGTAAATCTCCCAGTTTCCATGCGTCAGTTTCGATATCGTGCTTAAGACCCTGCGTTAGATCAATATCATCTGAATCTCTCTCCAATATTTTGATATGTATTCTCGAGCAATTTTATGATATTGATTGATAAAGTTGGGAAATGCAGAAACATTTTCTCTATAAGTGGTTTCTAGATCCTCTTTTAATTGCGGTATGGGTTTTTCTTCTACAAAAACATCATCATCATCATCATCATCACAGCCGTTATTGAACAAATCCCCATATTCGATTTCGGCCTCTTTTGATGGGAATTTCACATGATAAGGAGGTTCACTTTGGACTCATTTTCTCAAATTTCTGATTCTTCGGCTTTAATCTTTCGCTTTTCGTTTTCCGCGATGTCTGTAATGAATTTTCTACAAGTTTCTTTAGAGGGTTTGTGGTGGGTTTCCAGAGCGTGTCCCGTGCTCCATCTCCTTCACCCCGCTCCAACTTTCAAGCCAAGTATTTTTTTCTTATTGTCTTAGATGCTTGAATTATTCAGCGCTTAACATCTCTATCAAGCTTACTAAATTGTGAAGTCATAATAACAACACAGAACAGTAATAATAGACTCGTATAAATAGCAAAACAGCTTGTTTCGTGGAAAACACCTTGTTTTTGAAGAAAAAACAGCAGTTTCAGGAAGCAGCTATGAACCAGCTACTAACAGGCTCTGTTTCTAGAGACTTAACACATCTTGCTTCTAAGACGCACTGAATCTCGAGGGTTTGGGGTATGATATGAGCATCAAACTTGTTGTGTGCCTAATTCTTTCCAGTCCTATTGGCGGCTGTATGTCAAAAGAAAATAGTATGTATCTACGTATACAGTTCTTAAAGATCTTTGAACGAAATTTTTATTTTAAATTCAGCTCGAAATGGAGGATGGCCTGGATGCTTATTTTTTTTTTCACAGACATATGTCTGATTATTAGTAGCAACATTAGTACCCTTATATTTTTGAAGAAACTAGTTTGTATGTTGTTTACATATTAGCAAGTACGAATATGAATTACTGTTTCCAGAAACAGGACTTATTTCTCTCTCTATTCATAGCCGTTCGGGAGTTGTTTTCAGAAACAGGGTTGTTAGCTGTTAAGTGGTTGGACAGTTAGCCGTTTAAGTGGTTTCCTGAAACCGGGCCTGTTTATTAGTTGTTTTTAGCTGTTTCCTAGTTGTTTCCAGAAACAGGGTCTGTTTTTTAGCTGTTGAGTGGTTGGGCAGTTGGGCGTTTAGTGGTTTCCTGAACCGGGTCTGTTTATTAGTTGTTTTTAGCTGTTTCCTAGTTGTTCCCAGAAACAGGGCCTGTTTTTAGCTATTGAGTGGTGGGACAGTTGGGCGTTTAGTGGTTTCCTGAAACCGGGCCTGTTTATTAGTTGTTTTTAGCTGTTTAGAAGTTGTTTCCAGAAACAGGAGTCTGTTTCTTAGTTGTTTTATAGCGGTTTTGAGACTGTTTTCCAGAGGTCTTTGTCTACATTATAATATTTTTAAACCCCATGCAGTTGTTATATTTAATTATTGTAGGATATAAATTTGCTAACCACTTCTTTAGTCTCTTTTAACTTGATATCATGCTCCGACAGATCTATATGGACTATTAACTACTTACATCATCCTCCTGTCTGTTTTCCTGTGCTAGCTAACATATATTTTCGTGGTAACTACTTCTCTTTGAAAACATTGCGCTATATTCTTATATCCTGTACGTATTCCCTAATATTTTTGTCTGTATTTTCTATCTCTTTCTACGGTTTGAATAGCCCGACTATCATTTAGCCATTAAGACCTCTAGCGATGATCTTAGTCGAGATTTTCGAAAAGTTTTTACATCAGCCGAACCATCTTTTCCTAGTACTAATTCTACCCCATCTTTATCCGAAACTCTGAACAGTATTTCTAGGTTACTTGTATTCCTGGCAGTAAGCTGTTTAATATTATTAACTAATTTCGTATATAAGTTTGCTAAATATTGATATATTGTGATATATGGAATCTTAACTACTTGCATCATCCCCCTATCTATTTTTCCTGTGCTCGCTATATTTTCGTGGCAACTACTTGTCTTTGGAAACATTGCGCTATATTCTTATATCTTGTACGTATTCCCTAATATTTTTGTCTGTATTTTTCTATCTCTTTCTACGTTTTGAATAGCCCGACTATACATAAATAGGAATTTTCGTACTTAAACAGTATATATTTAATAGTTTTCGGTTTCTTTCCATACGATTTAAACGAGTCTATCTCTCTCCAACATTCGGAATCCTTCCCTTCTTGCTGTTACTAATCTGAAAGTCGTATTTTAGCCCTAAAGACCTCTATCGATGATCTTAGTCGAGATTTTCGACAAGTTTTTACGTCAGTCGAAACATCTTTTCCTAACACTAATTCTGCCCCATCTTTATCCGAAACTCTGAACAGTATTTCTAGTTTGCTTGTATTCCTAGCTGTACCCTGTTTAACATTCTTCGCTAATTTTGCATTTACGTTTGGTACATATCGATATATTGTGGCTAACTAAATAGTTTTTCTACTTACTAGTTTTATTACCTACTCAAACGAGTTTGTCTCTCTCTCCAACATTCGGAATCCTTCCCTTCTTGCCGTTACTAATATGTCGAGATTAGAATTAGTCGAGATTTTTGAAAAGTTTTACATCAGTCGAAACATCTTTTCCTAGTACTAATTCTGCCCTAACCCCATCTTTAGCCGAAACTCTGAACTAGTACTAATTCTACACTAACCCCATCTTTATCCGAAAATATGAACAGTATTTCTAGTCTCCTTGTATTCCTAGCAGTAGCCTGTTTAATATTCTTAACTAATTTCGTATATAGAGTTGTTGTATATCGTTATATATTGTGGTTAAATATTTTTTCTACTTGCTAGTTTTATTATATATTTATACATCGAAACTCGTCTAACACGATTGTTGCGCTGGCCTTGCTTCGTGTCTGTATTTAGCCCGCTAGTTATTTTTCCAACGATGATACAATCTTTCTGACATATTACCAATATTGTGGTATACGAATTATAAAATTAGAATATCCGGGGTGATGTATATCTTACTACACAAATATCATTGGCATCGACCATTGCATTGCAGAATTGTGGGGCTTTAGCAGTAAATATATATTCGTACCTCGAAAACGCGTCTAACCCATTAACGGCTGTCCGAAACTCTGCGCACCTACTACTACGCTTACTAATACTTCTATCTTTATCCAAAAATCTGTCCAGTAGCGGCTGGCGTCTAAACGGCTTAACGGGTTTCGGTGAGATTTGGAGTATGTCTTTTATTACTCCTACCCTTAGTCCCTAGCGAAGCAAACAAATTTTAAGGCCTTTTTGGCCAGCGCCAGAGAAATCGTCGAAATGGCTTTAATATTTTTGAGGTTTTTGAGCCTGTATATCTCATGGTCTTTCTGACTTCTATCTACCACCAAAATTTTAGTTCTTCAACACTTGTCGTTTAAGCGCCAGCCGTAATTTAGTTTTTATTTAACTTATTACATTTCTATGCTCCTGATACCTTAAACACCTTTGTAACCCTCTAGCGCCTAAACGGCTAAACGGATTTCGATGAAATTTGGAGTATGTATTTTATTACTCCTACGCTTAGCCCCCTATCGAAACAAACAAATTTTAAGGCCCTTTTGGTCAGCGCCGGAGTAATTGTCTAAAGGACCTTGTTCTTTTGTGGGTTTTTAAGCCTATATATCTAATGGTCTTCATGCCTTCCATCTAGCACCAAAAATTTTCATATAAGCGATAGCTCACAAACGAGTTGATTGATTGACTTCGGGTTTTTCCACACGATTTGTTGCGCCATGTTGAACACGTGATGTATGTCAAATATTAATTTTGATGTTTGATAAGTGGCAAGTGCCAGTTGATATATATCTTAAATGATAGGTGACAGCTGCCTTGCTTTTACACATGCCTTATAAGGCTATTTTTGAACATGTGCCGTATGCTAAATTTTTATTTTGGCGTTTAACAAGTGCCTGGTGGTAGTTGGCATATCTTAAATGACCGGTGACAGCTAACATACCTTTATACATGGCTTATAAGATCCTTTTGAACACGTTACGTCTATTAAATTTCTATTTGAAAACGAAGGCTCTTCTAGCTGTAAGTCTCTTTGCCATGTTTTTACGCATGCCTTATAAGGTCATTTTGAAAAAGTGATGTATGCTAAATTTTTATTTTGGTGTTTAACAAGAGCCTGGCGGTGGTTGACATATCTTAAATGATAGGCGACTGTTGTCATACTTTTATACATGGCTTCTAAGACCATTTTGATCACGTTACGTATATTAAATTGCCTTATAAGATCATTTTGAACACGTTACGTATGCTAAATTTTTATTTTGGTGTTTAACAAGGGCCTTTTGGCAGTTGACATATCTTAAATGACTGGTGATTGTTACCATACTTTTATACGTGGTTTATAAGACCATTTTGAACGCGTTTCGTATATTAAATTTCTAATTGCAAACGATGTCTCTTCTAGCTGCAAGTCTATATCCCATCAGCACAATATTTTATGTGAAGCCGATAGCCAGGTTGGTTAGAGCGCTGATATTCCAACGTCCATGTCCCGGGTTCGAATCCTAGCATGTGCAAAAATAAAGAAAAAAGTTTTTGACGTCATATTCGTGAAATAATAATATTTTTAGGAATAGTACTAAAGTCCGACGCGGTTAGGCCCCAAATAGATAGTGCCCAAGTAGTTGATGCCCAAGTAGTTAAAGCCCCAAGTAGTTAAAGCCCCAAGTAGTTAAAGCCCCAAGTAGTTAAAGCCCCAAGTAGTTAAGGCCCAAGAGTGTGACAGTTGACAGATGACGTATGACAGTTGACGTTTGACAGTTGACATTTGACAGATGACGTATGATAGATGACGTATGACAGGTGACAGATGACGTATGACAGGTGACAGATGACAGTTGACAGATGACGTATGACAGGTGACGTATGCGCGCGCAGGTTGGGTTTGATGCTGACGCATGCGGTATGGTTGGGTTTGATACCGGCGCATGCGGTATTGCGTGTTGGGTTTGATACCGACGCATGCGCTATTGATTTGGGAGTGGGAGGGCTGTGAAGGAACCAACTATACCTACTGTCAACTAACCGCTGAGGATATATAGGTAACAAGGAGAAGACACAACTGTATTATATCCAGCTGAAGATGCGACTGCGGACACTTAAGAACGAGAAGCGAAGAGAGAATATAAAGAGAATCCGTCTGGGCGGAGCATACCCATGCGCATCTCTATTGCGCAGTTGTTTTTTTAAATTTTGCCGGCGACTTTTTTTTTTGCCGGCTTTTTTTTTTTTAATTTTGCCGACGACTTTTTTTTTTCGGCGATTTTTTTTTGTAGGCGGGGCTTAAGGGGGACGGGTTCTTGGAGGCGGGGCTTAAGTGGGGCCCGGCCAATCCGGTTCTTGGAGGCGGGGCTTAAGTGGGGAGTGGGGTGAGGATTGGGGTGAAGAGTGGGGGGATTTGGTGGGGTGAAGAGTGGGGGGATTTGGTGGGGTGAAGAGTGGGGGGGATTTGGTTTGGATTTGGATTGATGTACAACCGGCACAAACACTCTACTGTCGCTGTTTCAGGAAAAGTCGAACGATAAACGTCAGATTTTAATGTCAACAAAGCGTTTTGTATTCTTTGAAAAGCGAAGTTATTTTGTATCAAAGAAAATATTTTTGTATGTTAAAATGGAAAAATAGGCAAGGCGAATAGAAAACTCACACAAAAATAGAAGAAAATAAACTTCTAAACATACATTTTTAAGGTAAGTAGTATGGACACCCTTTAACCATAAACTAGTGTATACGCTGGCAAAATTTTATAATTTTTCTATTAATTTTTAAAATCTGTGTTAAAATGCTTTGCACAAAAAATCTGTTGCTTTTCAGCTTCCTTAAACACTATCCTTTTGTCATCATTATCCATTTATGTGCTTGTTTTAGGTACATGGAAATATGATTGTATTATTTCTAATGAATATGAATTCAACCCTAAAAACTAGACCTTTATTGAAAGATAAGGCACACAAATATCATAAACATATTTCCTTAGACTTGGTAAACCTACATGTAAGGAATGGAATCCTAAATGGATGTTATTTGAGAGATTATCCTAGCCACAATATTCGGTGAAATACCAAGAGGAAAATTTGGAAGTTTGTTGGTATTTTCTTGATAAGGTAAAATATTGTCATTAATATTGTATCACTCACTACTTATAAAATTTTTGAGTACTACAATTTTGTTTCCTATTTTTACCTCAAGTTCTATCTTTACCCGTTACCCATGATAGCTCACATGCAACTTTATTTTTGTTTCCAGTGCATCTGACAAAATATTTTTGTCTGGGTAAGCAGTGCCGTAGCTAGGTGTAGGCAGACTAGGACCTTGCATGAGCGCTTGTGGCAATTAGGTCTTGTTATAGGGGTGTAAAATTCCTGACTTGCCTTCAGTCAAATTTAGCCTAGCAACGGCACTGTGGGTAAGTATCCTGGTCAATTTATAAACCTAATTACAGGTAGTACAGATCACAAATAAAATTTTTGTAACCATGTGGCACGCTGAAACTGAAGAGTGTTCATTTAATCCACCACAAATTCATTCAAAATTAAGTTCGAAGTAAAATATTTCTCATTTAATAAACTTTTTGCTTGTGCTTACAGATTCAGAGATTGAAGATGAGAATTTTTCTGTTACACATTTACTTAACTACCATTTTTATCATACTCATGTGAATCATATTATTGCTTTTAAGAATGAAATATCGATGAACAAGTTATTTACGCGGGTTGTTTTGCATAGTGGTTTTATTAAGATTACTATGTAATCATGTACCTAGACTTTTACATGTTATTATGTGTTCCATTTTCTTTTGTTACAGGTTATAGATAAGTCACAGAATATATCAAAGATGTAATGTGATTACTGACTCAAAATAATATAGGAACCTTACCCTCCTACTGGTGACATAGATGTTGAAATATTTTATAAATAGAAATTTGTTACTTTTACATAAATAAAATATGTTGTAGGAGTTTTTAAAATGTAAGTTTACATTAATTTATATCAATACTTTTGTTCATTTTTATTTCCTGATAACTTATAAAACTAGAAAAGTTCCATAAAGAAAATTACAGGGGTAAACAATCATTTTTTTAAAATTTGTTTTTAAATTTAAAAAGGTCGAATAGGGCAACATAATATCTGTTCATTTGTGTTGCACGAAACTGCACTAACCTACACTTTTTTATGTAAGAACATATCAATTAGAAAAAATCTGTGCAAGTAACCGCGGTTTCAACACAAAAATTTTGTTCTTTTGTATTGCACAATTTGCATCAATCTGCACTGATTTTTCTCCAATGGGCGTCTCCCACAAAAAAAAAACTAGGTTAGTGCAGTTTTGTGCAGCACAAAAGGTTTGTTCTTTTGTTTTGCACTAACCTGCACTTTTTTTACTTGTGGGAGATACCCATTAGCAAAAAATCAGTGCAGGTTCATGCAACATAAAAGAAAAAACCTAAAAGTGTAGGTTAGTGCAGTTTCGTGCCACATTAATGAACAGACCTTTTTTGGATTTACAAAAATCGAATTGAACCTGGTCACTTTTCGTTTGTGTTGCACAAAATTGCATTAACATAAATTGATTGTTTTTGATGGGTGTCTTCACAAACAAAAAAGAAGGGTGTGTAAGTGCAGTTTCGTGCAACACAAACGAACAGACCTATTAATACGTCTCAGCAGTGGGACTCTGCGAGATTTTAGAATTCTATTTGTAGGTACAAAGCGATATTTTTTCGCTCTGTTTTACGTTCACTGTCAAATGATCGGCAGACAAAAACAACACGATCGCATTGTGTCGATTATAGAAAACTATAACCTCCCGGAGTAGGGGCCATGTCTCTTATTCAATTCACTGGATCGATCCGAATCATTTTATGACACTTTAATGTTATTTTATCTCTTTCTGCTACCTTTATTTAATTATATATTTCACTCGAAATTCCTAAACCTATCCGAATCGATTCAATTTTCGTCAATCGAATACGCTCCAGACCACAACCGTCTTAGGTAGAGGCGGTTATGGTAGAGCGTTTTCCGATTGTAACCGGTTTGTCAACCGGTAAACTCTGAAAAACGCCTATTATGTCAAAATTCAAAACCAGAGGAA
Organism: Philopedon plagiatum; assembly: GCA_963971165.1. Lineage (NCBI taxonomy): Eukaryota > Metazoa > Arthropoda > Insecta > Coleoptera > Curculionidae > Philopedon > Philopedon plagiatum. The sequence goes on along the minus strand of OZ020191.1, from coordinate 79,865,177 downwards.
AATAAAGGAGCAACTTGTAGACTGTTTACCGTTGTCAAACCTGGTTAACCACTCGGTATAATGCTGTAAACCAATGGTAATACTGGGTCCTGAAAGAAGTGGTTTTACTACGGAACGCAGATCGGTGGTTTCTGTTAGATTTCTGTTTATTTTTACGGATATCAACCCAACCTAAAAACATACCTCTCCTCCTGCTTCCAACGATTTTAAACGGATGATTTATAACATTTGTGAAAAAATAAATTTAAATTTAAATAAAAAAGCAGAACATAAACAACAAACTCACGTAACAAATCGGAAAACCAGCGGGGAAGCATCGTCTCCTTCGGTGACATTAATGACAGATATTTTTCAGGAACCGCGTTTCCAATCTTACCAACTTTTCAGGTTACCGATACTTACAGGACACAAAACCGTAACCGAAGTTGACAATGGTACACGCCTGTAGTGTACACCATCGCTAGGGGTCGCCAGAGCTCTGGTCTAAGCGCCAAACCGGGTTGCGAGCTGGTCAACCTGTAACGTGGACGAGGGCTAACAGTAACTGGGAGAGGAATGTTTGAGGTTATATCATAAACGTCATTTGAAATCAGTTGTTTGGAAATGACCTCATTTTGTTTATATTTAAAAAAAATACTTTAGTTTTCTGTAACAGACCCTTTATTCTTCTATGGTTTATAGTTAGGTTATGGTTTATTGTAGGTATAGGCGGCCGTGAAAAGAAAACAAAAGAAGGATTTATATAAAAATTGATTGAATTCCAATGTTATTTACCTATTTTTTTTGGATTTTGTTATAATGACAAAACTAATTCAAAAAATAACTACCTCTATGCTATGGCTTTATTATTTTTAAATGAAGGAAGACAAGGAAAAATTACTTGCCAATTTAGATGTTGAAGAAAAAGGAAATTAGCAGAATCCTAATCTTTTTTTTTTATAGAAGGCTAGTAGGGAAATTGTTTTAATTATAATATTGTGATAAAGAATAGTTTATAACCAAGAAGAATTTCAGCGGTAGAATATTATGTTTGCACAAGTTAATGGCACTTATAAGGAGTAATTTTTGGTATGTTATTGATGATGAAAGGTGTATTTTTTGGTAAAATTCACATTATAAATGATGAACTTTATTTTTCCTACATTTTTTGTTAGTGTGTGAAGGTAGGTACCTGCTTAGGTTGGGTTGGTGATAAATTAGATGCCCATCTGCAATAAAAGTGTATATAGTTTTGTTTTAAAATATTGGAGGAAGGTTTTTTCTTTTAATTTCTTGTATCGAAACATAAAATTTTTCCAAAGTAACCAATATTTTATCAAAAATTTTAAGAAAAACATGACTTTAATCGCAGGATATTGTGTAATTAGTTTAATTCATCGTTAAGTGCTCTCTTCGTTAAAAACAAATGAAAAAGTAAACAACACCTTGGTTTTTTAGTGGCATTTGTCTGTTTAATCATTGATTAGCTGAAAATTTGGGCTGTTGCAGAAAGAAAAAAAAATTCAACGCTCTGTTAAACTGAATATCTTTTGTTTTTAACGATGAATTAGTATTTAACGCTTGATTAAAAGTTTTGTGCAACCCGCTGTAAGTAATTTGTACACACATTTCTAAACTTTAAAGTAAGCGCAACTTCTTATTAACTGCTCATGAATTATCATTACTTATCCCTATACTGTGAAATTGCGCCAACTTCAAAGTTTATAACTTTGGTGTACCAGTCACCTAAATTTTAACAAAATAATCTTACCATTAACCTCAGTAGTAGATACGTAAAAATATTATTTTATACTTTTCGATGCTTTTCTTTTTGCGAAGCTGATCACCTATTCTCCCTACCCTCTTCCTATTATCTTCCCATCTTTTTCTTTGCACTGTCCGTTTCATACTGACCCTAATATTACTAATATATATATATATATATATATATATATATATATATATATATATATATATATATATATATATATATATATATATATATATATATATATATATACATGTTACATGTTACTTCAATTGTTAAGAAATTTGACTGATTAGTCATAGTTAGAGTGATCAGATTTCAACTCGGCGAAACCGGGACACATGCTTGAAAATATATAGAAATACTTTTTGATCGGCATAAAAACTACGTAGATGTAAATTTTAACATTTTAATAAGAAAAAAGTCACAGTATAATAAAAAAATAAACATTTCTTTTAAAATTATTACTTTCTAATATAACTTTTTTAAGTAACATGAAAACAACAAGAAAAACATGGTAGGTACCGAAGCACCTACGTACATAATTTTAACTTTTTTTTACAAAAGCACAGTCTAACAAAAAACAAATTTAACCGATAACTTATAATTTTGTCAGCAACTGTTTATCTTATTAAGGTATATTTTTCATTAGAAGATACATTGCGTAAAACACTATCTTTTGTCTTAACAAAAGAAAAAAATTCTAAACAGGATAGGTTAAAATCCTTTAAAGAAAATATTATATTCTCCACGCTATCCAAAGACAATTCGTTTCGTTCATAGGTCCACTGAATATTTATTAAGGAGAAAATTCTTTCTACATTAGAATTATTTGACGGTGTACTAAAAATATGCCCCCAAATTTTTAATATTTCAGAAATTGTCAACAAAATCGTTCCCTTTAAATATACTAATCCCCTTTTGTGAATCAGATTTCTTTTGAAATTCTACATTTGTTAAAAATTATTTTCCTGCAAAATATTTTTAATTTTTGAAAATTCAACAAAAATTTTATCTTCGTTTAAGGAATATTTTTTGAATTTAAAAAGAAATGCAGTTTTGAATTTCCTCAAATTGCGGAATTGTTTTTACAAGCATCCAGTTAAAGGAATGTAAGTTGTGTAGAGAAGCTTTCCATTTTTGTAAATATTGGATAGCCGTTTGATAAAACCGCTTTACTTCTTTTTCAAACCCTTTCGTCTCTCTCTGCTAACAACATCTTCACTTTATTGTTGTTCATATTGTTGAAACGTAAAAACCGGGACATTTGTGGGTCCCGATGCATTTTGTCGGGACTTCGATTCAAAAAAAGGGACAATCCGGGGAAAACGGAACGCCCCCTCACCCTAGTCATAGTTGTATAGTTAAGAGTGGCTAGACTTTAAATTACATAATTTTGTTGACTGACAAACTGTTTATTTTTGATATAATAAAAAATTAAAGTTGGTTTAATATAATGAATTAAATAAACGTTAATTTATCGAATTTTATAAAATTAAAAAACCTATGTGGGATCCCGCGCATAAACATTTGAAGTTCATTTGCCCAAAGTTACTTGTTACTTTAATTGATACGAAATTTTACTGATTTATACTTAGTCATAGTAGTATAGTTAAGAGAGGCTAGACTTTAAATTACATAATTTTTTTAACTGAAATACGGTTATCTGTTAATTTTTATAATAAAAATTTAAAGTTGGTTCAATAATTAATTAAATAAACATTAATTTATCGAATTTTATTTAATTAAAAAACCTATGCGGGATCCCGCGGGATTAGAACTAATCCCGCAAATGCCCTGCGGGATTTAAAACACTGCGGGATTGCAATCACTAATTGAAGTAAAGAAATTATTGCCACCTATTAAATTAAAATATAGATTTTTGTTTTTTTTATCTTCTGACAGCCCACGAAGACCGACGTCTAAGTACTATGTACCGTGGGTGTACCGGGGAATCGACTCACACATCCAGAGCTGGAAATATCCGTTGGGATTTCAACAGCCCTTTAAGAGGATGTGTGGGGAGGTACCACCTCGGCCCAGGAAGAATTCCTCTACCACCTTCCAACAGTGGTTAAATGCGTCTGTGGAATTAGTAGAATTAAAATTACTTTGTATTATTTTCGGTTTTACTAAAACTGAAAAAAATAAGATATCACGATAATATTTAAGTTTGGCAATGCCCCGGCTGGATGATTTGTTTTTTCTTTATAATATTAGAGCCTATGACGTCATGCCTTTTAGAAGCGTCGGATACGGAGGTGGTTTAGGGTATTTTTTTAAATAAAAAAAGTGTGCGATTCGAGGGAAAAAGTATTGGGAATGTCTGTAGACTACTCTAGGAGTCACCCATTCAAATATATGCAGTGATTTTCATAACACCCTATATATATATATATATATATATATATATATATATATATATATATATATATATATATATATATATATATATATATATATATTGTAGCGTTCCACTACAACGTTAGGTAAATTTAATTATAAATTAGCACATTAATTTGAAACATTTAATTTTAAGTTAATATATGGGTACTACCAGAGAGTAAATAGAATAAGAGAAACACTGGCGTGCACCGATTTCGGGCCTGCCGGGGAGACCGGCTCGACCTGAGCCGGTCTCCCTTGCGATATTTTCGTGGATTCGCTGGTCTGTGGTTTCATAATTTACCCAGAGATGCCGATGTTGTTTGTCCATTATTGCCAGATGGTTTTGATTTATGTTTTGTTACAATATCACTATAAACGACTATACGTATCAGATTATTGTAATTACTTGTTGTTCCGTACTGCTTGTTTAACACTCTTCTGTTATTATACTGGGTCTGCAACAAAGATTGTAGTGCATAGTAGCTGTATTATTGTATGTATGTGTACAATTAAATAGTATACGGCAGAGAATTTACATAATTTCTATTGACATTTCTAAGTTTTAACTGGGCATGATATGTACGGGAGGTAGTCTAAAAATTAGTCTTTAGCAAGTCACGGACAGAAATATTTTAATTCTCACGCTGAAAGAAGTACTGTATTCGTGAAAAAAATCACTCAGTTTTTTTTAATCTCCACTTTGTGGAGTCTCTGGATCACGGAAAACATGGTTTTCTGTTTCGGTCGGTCTGTCTATCTAGCACGAAAAGTGAAAAAATTACTTAACCAGAAAACACGAAATTTGCATATACATATACTGGGGCTTACACTGGCTCGAGCTCGAAGCAGACTAAACTTCCTATTGAATTTATATATACAGGGTGAGCTGGGTGGGAACCTTAGAAAAATTAATTTTTATGTTGCTTTAATTTAAAGGTGATGCATTTTACTGAAGTCATATTTTGCATATAGAGAAGATTTATCCATTACATATTTACATTATATATTTACACATTAATATAAATAAATACCCTTCTAGTTCCCCATATGTACGGTGAATAACTTTAACTTTAAGTTTAATAAATATAGCAGCATATTTTAGTTCACATTTATACATAAAATAAAGGATAGGATTTGACAAAAATCTGAGGCTACGAGGTCGTTTCGAAAGTTTAAAATTTTCGTCAATGTACCAAGTACACATAGCACCATATTTTAGTTCACGTTTATACATAAAATAAAATAGAAAAATAATATACACAAAGGATTTGACAAAAATCTGAGGCTACGGGGTCGTTTCGAAAGTTTAAAATTTTCGTCAACGTACCAAATATACATAGCACCATATTTTAGTTCACGTTTATACATAAAATAAAATTGAAAAATAATATACATAATGGATTTGACAAAAATCCGAGGGTACGGGGTCGTTTCGAAAGTTTGAAATTTTCGTCGTTTTACTAATTATAGCAGCATAGTCTACTTCATATTTATACTTTGTGGAGAGATGTGGAATAATGCAAAAACAACCATTTATAAAGGACTTGGTAAAAATCAGAGGCTACAGGGTCTCGTAGAAAGTTTAAAATCTTCGTCATTTTACTAAATATACCTGGCACCATATTTTAGTTCATGTTTATACTTGGTGAATAGATTTGAAATAATGCAAAACCAAACGTTTATAAAGGATTTGAAAAAAATCAGAGGCTACGGGTTCTCTTGAAAAGTTAAAAATTTTCGTCATTTTACTAAATATACATACCTAGCACCCTATTCTAGTTGACGTTTATACTTGGTGGAGAGATTTGATATAAGGCAAAAAATAATAGGTATACATAATGGATGTGACAAAAATGTGAGGCTATTCGAAAGTCAAAAATGTTCGTCATTTTATTAAATATAGCAGCATGGTTTAGTTCACGTTTATACTTGGTGGAGAGTGTAAAATAAGGCAAAAAATAACACACGTAAAGGATTTCTCAAAAAACGTTATTCGTGATAAGAGTTGCTATATGTCCTTAAACTATAAGACCGCCCGCCAAAAGTTGAAAAAAAAGGATATACGAGGGAGATGCAAATTTTTGAAAGTAGTGCAAGAGTCAAGTACCTTCATTTTTCCATTTATTTAAATTATTTATTTAAACTTGTTTAGAATTAATTAAAAGTTATGTCCCAATATGAAGTTATGGCCTTCTGTGTCAAAAATAAAAATAAACCATATTTTTGTCGAAATATGTTTTATTTTTTTATATTTTGTTATTAAAAAAAAACAAAATTAGAGAAGTCGAAAACAAAGTTGGAAAAAAGTTTGGGGAAAAGTTAAACAGTTAAATACGTAGTTGTACCTTTACTGTTGGCAATAATATATTCTTAAAAGTGAATGGGTTCGAGTGTAGACTAGGACTTGGAATTTTTGAAATTTAAGTATTCGACTATTCGAATAGTCGGTTCGACTATTTGAATAGTCGATTCGACTATTCGATAGTCGATCTGACCATCCGAATAGTCGATTCGACTATTCGATAGTCGATCCTACTATCCGAATATTCGAATCGACTATTCGAAAATTCTACCAGTCGAATCGACTATTTGAATATTCGTGGAAACTATTCGAACATTCAATAATTCCAATATTTTAAGTTGGAAAAAAGCTGGGGAGAAAAGTTAAAAAGTTAAATATGTAGTTGAACCTTTACTGTTGGCGATAATATATTTTTAAAAGTGAATGGGTTTGAGTGTAGACTAGGGCTTGAAATTTTGATCGAATCGACTATTCGAAAATTCTACCAGTCGAATCGACTCTTCGAGGAGACTAGTCGAATATTCAATAATTCGAATATTTGAATTATAAATGAAATAAGTATTCGAATACTTAAATTTTGTAACGTCCATGTAATATTATTAGATTTCCTGACCTTAATAACCCCGAAAATGACATTAGTTACCATTTTGGACAAATTTCTATACGGTATCCATTTGGTTTTGAGAATGATGACAGAAAAAACAATTGAACAAGAATTAACCCTATTGGTCAGTTCCATGGACCGTTTACACCAGAACATATTTTAGTGATCACGCAATATTTATCTTTTCTTTCCTGATAAAATATATTAAAAATAAAAAAAGGATTTGTTCAAATTTGTATCGTACATTCTTTGCTTGTGGAAGTATTGCTGGTTATATACTTCGAAAGATTACTCATCGCAAAATTCTTTTTTTCCTGATAAAATCCCAGAGGAATCCGCTATCCTTGTTAGCAAAAGGGGCATTAGTAAAAGACAAATAAAAACGATGTTGTTGCCAATAAAAAAGAATAATCAAACAACTTTTCACTACAGGCGGCTTTGTTTGTGCGCAAGTAGTTCTGGTTGCCTATACTTATTGAAAGTTTAATCGGAGTTGTCATAAAAATTAATAAAAAATAAATTTCTAACCTGACAAAATACTTTTACGTAAGTTTTATGATTTTATAGCAAAAGACCTTTGTTTTTACTGAACACAAACAGCATTTGCAAAAATCTCGTTTTTATTAAACAAAAACAGTGTCAGCATAGCCACATTAACCTTATTATTTTATAGCATTTAAAATTATTTCCTACCCAAATAACAATACTACCTCTAACCAACAATTTGCACTAAAAGGATCGGAGGAAAAGTATTTAAATAAATAAAGGAAAAATTTCAAAAATGAGTAAATATTTTTATTAGGATAAACAATTTATAATAAGGTTAAAAAATATTTCCTATTCTCCGATATATAATGAAAATGGATCTATAATATAGCCGACCTGCGAACAGTGATGTTTGTGTAAGTTAAAGACGCGATAAAAATTGTTTAATCGAATATACCGAGTAGTTTCACAATTTTTAACTGTACCTAAATGTTGAGTCTTAGTTCCAGAAGGATAGATACACTTTGTAATGGCACTGTGACTTCTGCTTTAAACTGAAACCAAACGCTTCTAGGGCGCAATTTTCACTACTTTCTCAATAACTAAAGAAATCTTCTGTAATGCCCACTATTCTCAACTTTATATCGGGTCGGTGTTCCTGTTACTCATTCCTATAACGTCCGGTCCAAGTAATGTAAAGGAGAACAAATATGTACCTTGCGTAATATTTCAATAGTTGTTAGTCAGTCCCAGATTCATTGAACACAGGACTTTAAGCTGCTAATACTTTATATAAACTTTTTAAGTATATTTTTACACTGCTAAAACAACTTATATCATGGCACAGGCTTCAAATAATATGTCATATTAATCTTTCACATAACCTAACTTTCTACCAGCTGTAAAAATTTTACGAATATGAGAGAGAAAGAAGACGAGAGAGAAAAAATGAGAGAGAAAGAACATGAGAGAGAGACATAATTGATCTCTTCCTTGTAAAATGGGTTTCTGTCATCATTCTCAAAAGTAAATGGATACGGTATAGCCGCTTCTCCCCCAAACTTTAATTTTCTTTACATCAGTTACACAAAATTAGATTTTCTGACCTTTATAAATGGTTGTTTTTGCATTATTCTAAATCTCTCCACAAAGCATAAACCTGAACTAGACTATACTGCTATATTTAGTAAAATGACGAAAATTTATTCAAACTTTCGAAACGACCCCGTAGCCTCAGATTTTTGTCAGATCTTTTATGTATATTATTTTTTGCCTTATATTAAATCTCTCCACCAAGTATAAACGAAAACTAAAATATGGTGCTATGTATATTCGGTAAATTGACGAAAATTTTAAACTTTCCAAGGCACCCCGAAGTCTCTGATTTTTGTCAAATCCTTTAGAAAAGTGTGTTTTTGCATTATTTTAAATCTCTTCACCAAGTATAAACGTGAACTATATGCTGCTATATTTAGTAAAATGAAGAAAATTTAACTCTTTCGAAACGACCCCGTAGCTTCTAATTTTTGTCAAATTCTTTATGTATATGATTGTTTGCCTTATATCAGATCTCTTCTTTCCACCAAGTTTATACGTGAACTAAAATATTGTGCTATATTTAGTAAAATTTTAATGACAAACATTTTTAACTTTCAAAGAGCCTCTGATTTTTGTTAAATGCTTTATGTATGATATTTTTTGCCTTATTTTAAATCTCCATAATTTCCACCAAGTATAAATATCAGCTAAAATAATATGCTTGTATGTTTTAAGTTTTTAATTAGGATAATAGAATTTTTTGGGTGAGCCCTGTAGTCGCTACTTGTTTGGTTTTTCTAGTATTTTTGAGCAATTTAGAAAATCTGAAACCTCCCCACCAAGTTGAGATAAACATTTTGCAGTTAAAGGGCGTTATCGGCTTATGGTACTGTATTTAATTACTTGTTTCCAATACCGGGTAGGTATACTTCGCGTCACAGGTTTTGTCAGCCAACTGCTGGCCGCTAGCTTCAGCTTCATCAACAAAATTCGAGCGACCAAAATGTCTTAAAACTAAATAGCGGTACTAATTATTTAATTAAAAGTAGCCAATGACGTCGTAAACGAAAGTTCCGGAGGGTACAATAAAAGGGATCATGCTCTCAGGATAAATATCACCCTGTATGTTGTTTGAAAAGTTTTTAATAAAATGGGTCAAAAGTTAACCCTACAATAATTTCGAGACAATTATTATTATGATTACAAGATAAAATGGAAAAACTCGGAAAAAAATACAATTTCAACACTCTGTATCTCTTAAACAAAGCGTTTCCGAACATGTGTTAATGGAAACTTTTCTTAATATTTGATGTTGTAGAAGCTATTCCTGAAGTTTCCTGGCAACTAGGTAAATAAAAAATTATTTACATTACATAAGTACACTATTTCTAATTTAGTTAATTTAATTTACTACCCCGCCAAGCTTTTAACAAAAGTGCTTACTAAAAAACCTTTCCCACTGAAAATATACATTTCACTATGCTTCCGATTGACCGACATCGTTTCTTATCAGCAACTCGAGCATTGATGTCCTTGGTTAATGAGTGCACTGCCGATGCCGCTCGCCTAAATCCACCCGTTGCGTTGTAGGCCAACAACACGCTGGCAACGCAGCCTTGCAACAGTCTGTAAAAATTATAGAAAATTATTTCATTGTGGCCGCTGATCACACGATGAAGTATGGGTAGCGACGTCTACTGTTTTTTCGTGAAACTCAAATGCTCATAATTCCGACGAGCAGTCTTTATTATTATTTAGTCTATGGTACTACTTAAGTTATCTAGCGCATTCGCCAGTACTTAGTACCGTACTTCTGAAATGATTTATATGACGTCAAAATATCGTGAAAAATCAATATATTGGAGTTTGCGTATCTGTTCTTTGGCAGAAATTTGGTCGTTCAGGTAAATATGAATTTACAAGGTAGTTTTTGAATGCTATCCTTTTTTAACTTGGAATAACTCAATATCAAGGTACGATTTCAGAGTGTTCTGAGCGGAATGTTCAGAAAGACTCTTTTCCTGTTGCGGAGAAGGACACTTCCTGAAAGTCAGGTGTCGAATGTAGTGTTTTACACACGAGAACCATCCCTTAACCCAAATTGGGCCTTTGTACCTTAAGTTTTTTTTATTATAAATGGTTCTTTCATATCTGAAGAGTTTCGATTACCTAATTAACAGTTTTTTTGGACACTGTGCTGATGCTGAATGGTGAAGACTGTATATTAGTCGTTTTCCTCCATGCCTGCATTCTTCATTCAGGTATGTTAATTATAATCCAATTTTTTCATGACCATCTTTTGAAAATTCGTTTCTTATTTCAGTTCATTCATTAGAATATACCTTTACCTACCTTCAAGTTCCTGTATTTTCGACAAGAAATGCCTATTTTGATTCAAAAACTCTCAAAATATTTTTGAGGTAAGATACCTTCAACAACGTGTAATATGCCATTACTTATTGTTTTTTAATTGCTATTCTAGAGTTTTTTTGTTGGGGTACACACTGGTGTACAAGATTCAAGTACGTTTTTCCTCCTATCTACCTATGATTCCTGGCTGAATAATAAGTATTTCATGGTTAGTTCCTGTGAAATTCCGGACAACTATTTCTGGATCATTTCCTGCCAAAGAAATATGCTGATAGCAAAGGCCAGTATATTCCATGCATTTGCATAAATTAACATCAGTCTAATATGATCTGCAATGCGTTAAATAATTATTTTTATACTTTTTATGCGTATTAATAACTAATTTAAAATGACATTAATTTCATAAATTCTCCTCTTATGTAAAACTTTTTTGATTTGATGTTAGTGTTATATTTTTTTGTGCGTGTCAATTTGATTGATCAATCAACCATTCTAAAGCGAAATTAAGTTGCGGTGGGGTATTTATAGAATTTGAAATCTGCGATCAGAAATGTTAATTTTTTTATTTATTGCTAATGAATTATTCCTTTTTTTACAAAAATAAGTACCAGAATACTTATTAAATTTAGTCACAGATAATCTGCTTTTTTTATTTTAACATCTTCTTTTCTAAGAATTCATCTCCCAGTCTGGGGGTTCTTTTTCACTTAAAGCAAATTATTCAGACTGGGTGGCGCCTTTTTAGAAAAGTGAACCACACTACTAACTCATAACCTAGTTGTGCGATTCCGTGAGGCTTTGAATATTTTCTCAGCTGTCCACGGCAATCTGGGGCCCAATCAATACAAAATACTGCTCCTCAGAAACTGACAATATTTACTTTATTGTGTTAATTACACTTTTAGATGAAACTTATAAAGGAAAAAAATACAGTGGAAGCGTTAATAAATTTTTAGTCTTTTTTACATTCTCTGGAGCGGCGAGAATTTTTTTTGTTTGTATTGACCATCAATAGTAATCTCTCGTTGTCAACGCAACGGGTCCAGGAGCATTATGGGTGCTGGTTGATCCGTACGCCGAATCTGTTTGCATGGAAAGAGCGTAATAGCGAAGGCGACGTTATCACGTTTAGTCCCTTATCATTAGTTAGTTTGAACCGCGACATACCGCCGCCCTTGAATGGCTTGACTTTCAACACTAATTCGAGTTATTTTCAATGTCAACTGGTAAAACACAAATTTTAGCTACAGCTCTTCTAAAATGTCCACCAAATGTCTTAACTTGCACGACGCGCACAATTCCGTCATCACCCGGAAAAACGTCTGTGATACGCCCCAGTTTCCAAAACATAGGCGAACTGTCATTTTCTTTTAAAATAACTAAAGATCCAATTTTAATGTCAATATTAGTATCACTACGCCATTTTGAACGTTGTTGTAACGTATCTAAGTAATCACGTGACCATTTAGTTCAAAAATGTTGTATTAACATTTGCATTTGCTTATAACGCGAAGCATAGGTAAGCCTTTCATTAAGAACTGGAATTTCCGGCAAAGCAAGCATAGAACGACCAATTAGAAAATGACCAGGTGTCAATACGTTTAAATCTTCTGGGTCTTCTGTGAGAGGAACCAGCGGGCGAGAGTTCACAATAGCCTCAATTTGCACAAGCAATGAATAGAAATCTCCATAGGTTAAACACGTATTATTCAAAACACGTTGTAAATGGTACTTAGTTAATCGAACTGCAGATTCCCACAATCCTCCAAAGTGCGGAGATCGTGGCGGAATAAAATGCCACCTTATTTTATTTTCGAGCAAAAAATTTTTAAATTTTGTGTCGTCTACTTGTTTAAAAACTTCTAATAAAGTTTTATTTGCACCAACGAAATTCGTGCCATTGTCCGAGTATATATCAGTGCAGAGTCCTCTCCTTGATATAAATCGTTTTAGAGCATTAAGAAAGGAATTAGTTGACAATTCGCTAATCAATTCCACATGTATGGCCTTACTAACCAAGCAAATAAAAATACAAAGATAAGCCTTAAAAATTTTCTATTTTTAAGTTTACTATCTTTAATTCAGTAAGGTCCTGCCAAATCGACACCACTCTTTAAAAAAGGATAAGTTGGAGTAACCCGATCTTTCGGTAAATTAGCCATTTTTTGGGTCAAATGTGGAGGTTTTGCTCTAAAGCACACAACGCATTTTTTCAAAACTTTATTAACAGTGCGTCTACCACCTAAAGGCCAATATTGCAATCTAACATTGGACAGCATTAATTGCGGCCCGGCGTGTAAATTTTTTAAATGTTCATTTCTGATAACAAGTGTGGTGAAATGATTATTTGCTGGAAGTATTATAGGATGTTTACTTTCAGAAATCAATTGTGAGTGTTTAAGTCTCCCACCAACTTTGATAATACCATTTTCGTCTAAATAGGGATCTAGTGAAATTAATTTACTGCCCTAAGGAATAGGTTTTTTATTTTTTAAGCATTTTAATTCAACAGAAAATATTTGGTTTTGAATGAATTTTACAATAGTACAAATACTTGTATTAACTTCGTCGACTGTTAGTTCTAATGTTTCAGGCCTTAATTTTTTTAAAGAACAATTGTAAAATCGAAGCATATAAGCAATAACATTTATTAATTTTGATAATGACGAAAATCTGCTTATTATATCATTCTCTAAATTTGAGACATCTACTGAGACACAGCTAGTATTTTTTGATGTATCTTGTTTCAATTCAGGAAGTTTAGTTTTGTCAAAGTTAATATTAGATACTGGCCAACAATTTTCACTCAACGAAAGCCATGTAGGTCCATTAAACCACAGCGACATCTTGAGGGTATATGTTACTCTAATGCCGCGAGTAATGAAATCGGCAACATTTTCTTCACTTGAAACGTGCTTCCATTGTGAAAGCTGCGAAAACTGTTGAATCTCCGAAATTCGGTTAGAAACAAAAGTTTTTAAATGGCTGGGCTCTGTAGCTATCCACGCCAATACAATGGAGGAATCGCACCAGAACCAAATTTTATCAATCGTTAATTTAAGAGCATTCAAAACTATCTGACATATTTTAGTAGACAAAAGTGCGCCACATAGCTCAAGACGAGGTAAGCTTATTTTCTTTAAGGGCGCAACTCGTGATTTTGCAAATGCTAAGCGAACCAAAATATTACCATCTTTATCAATTGAACGCAAATAAACACAACTGCCGTAAACCTTTTCAGACGCATCCGAAAAACAATGTATTTCGATATAATTCGGTGAATCAACTAATATTTGACGTGGGATCTCTATTGTATTTATCATATCAAGTTCATTCAACAATTGTGACCAACAAGTATTGATATGTGGAGGCAATGGGTCATCCCAATCGACCTTCAGTTGCCATAGATCCTGCATCAAAATTTTAGTTTTAATCAATAGTGGAACTAACAAACCCAAAGGATCAAAGATTTGACTAATTACGGACAAAGTTATCCTTTTAGTAATATTTTGATACCTATCGAGATTAGAGGTATATCGAAAATTGGCACTCGATGGCCAAAGTAAACCCAAAGTTTTACTATTGGTATTATCAATAATAATATATTGATTATCAGAAACATCATGAGAATTTTGAAGATAATCTAAAACGTCCTGACTATTTGTCATCCATTGTCTCAAATAAAACCCAGCTGAATCCAATATATTTTTAACTTTCTCAACAAGAGCCAGAGCTGAACTTACATCTTTCGCACCATCCAACCAATTATCAACATAAAAATTATGCAGTATTGAATGTGCAGCGTTTGGATTTTCAACAGAGTTTTTTATAGCTAATTCCTTTAAGCATCTAATGGCCAAAAATGAGGCTGGAGCAGTGCCATAAGTAACTGTGTTTAGCCTATAATGTTTTATAGAATCAGAAGGATCCGAATGCCACACTATTCTTTGAAAATCTCGATCATTAGGATGCACATTTACACATCTATACATCTTAGCAATATCACTGGTGAAAACGATAGGATACATACGAAATCTAAGCAAAATCCAATATATAGGTTCTTGAATACAAGGCCCTATTTTTAAAACCTCATTCAAGGACACATTCGTAGTAGTTTTAGCACTCGCATCAAACACGACCCGTAACTTTGTTGTCACGGACGAATTTTTTAAAACGCAGTGATGTGGCATATAATAATTAGGCTCATTTTTAACATCAGAATTTTCAATTTGAGACATATGTTTTAACTCTATGTATTCATCAATAAACTGGCAATAACTTTTTTTAATATCTGGCTATTTTGACAATTTATTTTCTAAATTATGAAATCGTTTTATAGCCATACCTTTTGATTCTCCCAAACTCTCCACATTATCCCGAACTGGCAATCTAACGACAAATCTACCACTTTCATCTTGTTCTGTAGTATTACAAAATAAATCTTCGCAATCTTGCTCCTCTTTAGAATATAATACCTTTTTCGAAGGGTATTCTTCTATTTGCCAAAATGACTCTAATTGCTTAAGCAAAGTGTCATCAGTTTTAGAAAAATGACAAACACCCTTTGCTTGATCAGCAAAATTATAAAAAGAGCCAGAAATAATGTAACCAAATTTTGTGTTTTGTAAAACAGGTTTTTTGTTACCCAATTTTTTCTGATCTTTTAAAAGTAAATTATAAAAAATACTGGCACCCAACAATACATCAATCTGTGAAGGTTGATTAAAGTTTGGATCAGCTAAACTTATATCTTTAGGAATATCCAAATCATGTATACTAAATTCCTTTTGCGGAATGTTATCTGTAATGTTTTCAATAACCAAAAATTGCAAATCAAACTGATGATTATTATCCCGCGATCTTATTCTAGTTTTAACGATTTCTGAACTATTTGAGACTACTGAATTTATACCTATAATTGGTAAGTTTATTTTATTAGATTTTAATTTCAATTTATTTTGCAAATTTTTAGTAATAAAATTGCTCTGACTTCCGTTATCTAAAAGAGCTCTACAAAGCACTGGATTACCATCAGAATCCAATATATTTATTAATGCTGTCGACAACAGCACAAGTTCACCATTATAAGCATGCGTGACAGTAACCTTATTTGTTTCAGTATTTTGAGTATCCGTTTCATTTTCACAATTTAAGCTATTATTATTACCCTTGGAAACAGGTTCAGGTAATAAATTGGAACCTTTATTGTTATGTTTATTTTCATTCATGTTATCTTTGTTCTCTTTAGAGTTTGAAAAATGAAGTAAGACATTATGCCTTTTACTACAAATTCGACAAGGTTTCATTTCACAATCATTAACAAAATGACCAATTTTAAGGCAATTTGTACAAGCCTTTAATTTTTTAATTTCCAAGAAACGAGACGCCACTGGTCGTTTCAAAAATTCTTTACAATAATAAATCAAATGTTGACCCTTACAAACAATGCATGGGTCCCTTTCCAAAGAAAAATGTACATGCGCTTTACCCTCTGATTTACTACTATTTTTGGTATCAATAGAAGCTAATAATTGACAACGTTGACAAACTACATCCTTTGTTTTAATTTCCCATTCTTTTTTGGTAGGCATATCTAATTTTGACAACAATAAATAAATTGAAATCGTACCCCAAGACTGTACAGGTTCATTTAAATTTTTTAATGACCTATAATTTTTCAAAAATTCGTCCAAAAAATGCCTTAAAGAAGTATGTGAATATTTAACTACATTAGGTAAATCAAAAATATGTTTGGTGTGTTCTCTTATAACCATTTTTTTATTTTCGAAACGATCACGATCACACAATAAATTTAATGCCACGGGATAATTTGCGGCATTTACAGTCAGTGATTCCAACACTGAAGCAGCTTCACCCTTCAAATGGGCTTGCAAATAATAAAATTTTTCGACATTCGACAAATTGGGGTTTTTGTTTATGACTGAATCGAATATGTCATAAAAGGTTGACCATTTATGATAAGATCCATCGAAATCTGGTATTGAAATTGGGGATAATGTTAATAATGAGTTAGTCTGTGGTGTAGATACGCGTGGGATTGCTTGCGCATTAACTTGACTGCGATGGTAATCATCTAAGAGCCCTTTCGCGATTGCAACCGCTTCGAAAAACCTTGATTCATAATCAGACCTTTCAATTTCTTGATTACTATCAGTTAACTCTATTTGACTCTGCAATGACATAAACTCATCATAACTTGCTTCAATTTTTTGCAAACGGGACATTAACTCGAAAACTCTGTCATGGCCCTTATAATCTTTTACATAATTTTCAAATCTAGTCAGACTACCCTTTAAAAAACCCCTTTGCCTTTTTAGAATTTCAAAACTTGTGTTATTTATTTCTTTATTTTCGTTGTCGTTCGACATTTTAAATATTTCAAAATTTACCAATAAATATTTTTTCTTGTACAAATATATTTTTATTATTTTATTTTAAAGAATCTACAATTATTTCAACAAGTTTTCCCCGCCGCCCCTAGGGAATTTTTATAGCAATCGACAATAAAATATGCTTTATTCAAATTTAACAAAGCTCCAAATAAGCCAGATTTCTATTTTTAACTCATTCAAAATAAAACAATTGCAAACTACAAGCCTTTATAACTGGAACGAACTCACCAATAATCTATTTTCTCTCTTCAAGATCACCACAAATAGGTATCTACAAATTGCTTTTCTTAGCCACAAATAGGCCTTCAAACTACCTTTCTTAGCCACAAATAGGCCTTTAAACAGTCATAAATTCTTCACCAAATCGTCAGCACTGAAGAATAAACCACGCTCTGCTACCAAAATGTGCGATTCCGTGAGGCTCTGAATATTTTCTCAGCTGTCCACGGCAATCTGGGGCCCAATCAATACAAAATACTGCTCTTCAGAAACTGACAATATTTACTTTATTGTGTTAATTACACTTTTAGATGAAACTTATAAAGGAAAAAAATACAGTGGAAGCGTTAATAAATTTTTAGTCTTTTTTACATTCTCTGGAGCGGCGAGAATTTTTTTTGTTTGTATTGACCATCAATAGTAATCTCTCGTTGTCAACGCAACGGGTCCAGGAGCATTATGGGTGCTGGTTGATCCGTACGCCGAATCTGTTTGCATGGAAAGAGCGTAATAGCGAAGGCGACGTTATCACGTTTAGTCCCTTATCATTAGTTAGTTTGAACCGCGACACTAGTGCTCACCCATGAACTGCTGCCGTCGCTGGAACGTACAAGAATATTATGTATTATATATTCCTATATAATATATTTTATTTTTTTGTGAAAATAACGTGACAATATATATATATATATATATATATATATATATATATATATATATATATATATATATATATATATATATATATATATATATATATAGTAGTGATAGAAGAGGAGTTCTGCCCCCTCCGTCCTCCGGAGGGATTTTATCTTGTGATCTATGACGTCATATCTCGCCCACGTGTGTGATTGTTATTTGACCTTGACATTGACCTTGACCTTGAGAAATGGCCTTGACCATCTGTCACCTGTCATACGACATCTGTCACCTGTCATACGTCATCTGCCACCTGTCATACGTCATCTGTCAGCTGTCACCTGTCATCTGTCATACGTCATCTGTCAACTGTCATACATCATCTGTCAACTGTTACACTCTTAGCTATCTATTAGGGGCCGAACTGCATTCTACTCCGTAAGAATATTATTAGTATTAAGTATTTCAGGGAAAAATGACGTCAAAAACTTTTTTCTTTATTTTGCGGATAGTAGGATTAGAACCTGGGACCTGCATAGTGGAACAGCAACGCTCTAACCGACCTGGCCATCGGCTTCTCATAAAATATTTAGTTCATAACATATAGGCTTGCAGCTGTTGTTGTTGTTGTTTTTAGCGAAGTCACGATGAGAACGATTGATAAGAAATGTTGGGAAGGAAGAAAACACGTAGTAGTAGGAAAATTATTTATTTAACCACAAGATATATCGATATTTAACAACTTTATAGACAAAATTAGTTAATAATATTAAACAGGATACTGCTACGAATACAAGCAAACTAGAAATACTGTTCAGATTTTCGGATAAAGATGGCGTTAGTGGAGAATTAGGAGTAGTTGGAGTAGTAGTAGGAGTAAGAGTTGGAGATGCGGTCTCATTCTTGCACTCGCTAAGGAACGTCATCCATCCTGTTTCACCAATCGTCGAATCTTGAAAGAGAAAGTGAACCTTGTAGCGAAAAGAGCTGCTGCTGCGGTTTGACGGAGGTATCGGGGCGGAGAATACAGACATGTGGTCAGCATTCTGCGGGTTGAAATCCATCAAAATCCATGGTCTACTGGCGTTACAATCTCCAAAATCGAACAAAACAGAAGCGATTTTAACATTTAAAGGCCGATATACGTAGAAGACGTTGTGTACTACTGCAACCAGCAGAATGGAGGACGAACTTAACAGAGCCATAGCTGACGTTAAAATGAGCTAAAGCGTTGAAGAATGGTGATTTATAATATCATAGAGGTACATCAGTCCACTGGCTAATAACACCAACAACAGCGGTATTAAGAACAGAGAACTAACATGGAGAGTTCGGAGCGGTTCTGATTGTATCTTTTTTAAGCTTCGCGGCGTGGCTTTCTTTTTCATTGGTCGGCACTTCCACAAGACTTTAGCTAGTCGACAATGCTGAGAGTACTTATAGTGATCCGCTAACGGATCATCCCCCTCATTCCAATCAGCAAACTCGCACTGATAAAATACACATTTAACTATATCTAATCGTTGGGTGTAATAAAAACCAGCCTGTGCTAAGTCTTTAGGACTAACTTTATTGGACCAATTTTCAAACGTAATCAGTCTTTCTTCAAAAGTACGAATAACGGCAAGACCATCGTCTAAGCAATCAGTGCAATCTACACTGCGGTTAATCATTTTACGTCTTTCTACTGAGACTAATCGAACTATACTAAGAAAGAAAACAAACAAAATAGGTTATATACTTTTATTCCATATCATTGAAAAAACAATGTCGGAAATTATACAATAACTTAACATTATTACATGCACAATGCCAAACATTAAAGTCCTTATGGTGAAAACATTCCACAACTTTTTTATATTTACTTAATTTAGGTTCAGTCTTTAAAGGAATACTAAAGATAAGACCAGAATCAAAAATCTGCTTTAAACAAGTTGCCTTTAAATCACCCTTAACCAGAAATTGAGGAGAGTCATACTGAAGATGGATGTCACGTAAAACACTTTCAAATTTATTCAAGTCCAAACAACCAGACTCCCACATTAGTCCATGGTATTTTTCCTCCAAATGTTCTACTATCTTGACATCTTCAGGCTTTAAAAATTTCCTGCCATACGGAGGTTTGAAGAGAAAGCTGCAAAATCGTACGCCATCATACACAGCCAACTCCTTGGGTATAAACCCACTAGCTAAGGGGTAACCTTGAAGATCGATGCAAACTTCCTGACGTTCTTTAGACATCTTGTACACGGGTGAGACTCAAAGGTAGCGACGACGACGGTGTTGAACTAACTTCTAAACAGTTTACAGTACGGAAGGGATTTAAGTAAGGTAAGATATACCACCACCACCACCATCAATATCTCTTGAAACAGGTTTATTCCAAGCATTCAAACTGGATTAGGGTGCGAGGGTTACCACCAACAGCAGTCAAGCTTTGCCCCAAATACGCTAGAGTATACTGAGCACTCGATCGATTCATGTTGTCAACCAGACCTGCGACATAGTTTCAGCTATTCGTTGTGGTAAGTATGATTGAAATAGTACATCCTCCTGGGCTAAGTCAATCAATGTCGCAACAAGAGCTCTCCCATAACGTGTTGTTACAAATTTCAGTGTTTGAATAGGATACGCTACTCCTACAGGTAGAATGGAAAGTTTTCTGCATTCGGGAAAGTTCACAACAGCACTGTTAATACGAGCGTTAAGTTCCGCTAATGTTTGCTTGGAAATACTCATTGTAGAATGGTGCTAAATAGGTATCAACACACACACACGACAGGTCTCGATAGGTTATAACTGTATGCAACGAATACTGAAACAACTATGAAATCTCTGCTAGAATCGAGCTGTATTTATTAGTGATAGCAGAAGCAGAGAGGGGTAGGAGGAGGAAAGTAGAGAGAGAGAGAGAGAGAGAGAAGGAGAGAGAGAGAGAAGGAGAAAGAAAAGAACCTTGAGCTTTAAACTATTTATTAGTATTAGGAGTCATCAGTATACATATACAGTTTATCAAAGTCATCTAACAATTTTTGCTGGTTGTAATGCAATAATTCCAACATGTAATAACTTTGTTCAGACGGGTTTAAGCTACAAAGATTGGTTACAATTTGAAAAAAGTTTTCCTTAATATCAACAAAACATTGAGCATACTGTAAAGTTCATCATAATAGGTTGTAAATTGTAAACGTGTAACTAATTCTAATCTATAGTTAATTAAATGCTTAATACTAACAATAGAATTTATATCATTATAAGAAAACGTTAAAGTTACATCATTGCTTCCAAGTCGAAATATTCGTTCGTTTAAAAGAATAGCACTGGATACGGTAAAATTTTCCGATGACGACGTTAGCGTTGTTGTCACACTTCCATCAGTATCTTCAAACATCTTGTCAATGATCTCCAAAAACTCGATCCAATCAGAATGACTGAGGGAGACTGGCTGATGTTCGGGCGTTGTGGGAACTAGTTTGACACTTGGTATCATCCCCCTGGCAACACTGAGACCCACAATTACTGTAAAATTACCAGTATGATGGCAAAATTCACCCAGGAGTTTATTCTCCTTGCAAATTTCTCTATTACTTCGGAGAATCATACTATCTAGATAAGCCCAATAGGGTGATGAGGTTTGGGAACTTTCGTCTTCTTCTTCTTCTTCTTCTAGCGACTCAGGAACAGCAGCAGCAGCAGCGGTACAACTTCTACTTGCCATGGTTCACACGAAAATAGTGACGTCAACCAACGCATTAGGGTAATCATAGAGAGAACTATACCCCCACGCCACATTTATTGATGTTAAGTTCGAGAAACAGCAGTTTGGATAACGCCCATCCGCTTCCCATCTCGGTAAATTCGGAAGCTTTCTTCACGAGAGAGATCTGATATTCGCTGTAAAAGTCATCCAAATTAGTATTGGGAGAAATAACACTAAATTTCGTATTAAAAGATTTTATGTATTGTTCTTGTGTTGATGCCAACAGATAACGATCATATAGCTCCATATTAACTTTAAGCTGGGGATAAGTGTTTAAGGGATCAGTGAGTAAAGTAATAACCGTATCTTTGAGGTCTCCTAAATATTGCTTAACATCAGTCGAATGTAAGTCACTTGTCAGATGGTAAGTTAGTATACGGTTTTTAAAAGCAGTTCGAACTAGGTTTACATGAGAGTACAAGCTGTCACTACATTGCTGCTTATGTTTTGTGGTACGGTTATGAGCACTACGAGATAAAATTTCAGTATCACACTCTTTGCAATAAGGCATGATTTCAACTGACGAAAACCGGAAAATGTTGACTATTTGTACAGAGATCGAGCTTACACCACATCCTTAACCATATCTATCCAACTATTATGTGACTAATCAAACCCAAGCCATTTTACATACATCTTTTTGCCCTTTTTACGCAAAACTTGTTCAATAAGAAATACGTCAGCTTGTTTGGTTTTTTGCAATTCTTCATCATAGAACCCGCCGCTAATTGGTTGACCGCTCATATCCTCAAGCAAATAAGTGGTGGGATTGGTAATCTTCACCTGAGATACTTTAAACAACTCAGTGGTCCAATTAGGTACATAACCCTTTTCAAACACGTGCTTAGCCTTACTGATGCGAACAATGTCGCCAACTTTGAATTTTTGCTTTCCCACAACCTTTAAACGACTATAAACAGAGTCCAATAGTTTCTTCTCATTACTCTTGCTAACACCCTTCGGTTTCATGCGGATTGTGTGATGTTTGGTGTTGCAAGTATTGGTAACTTGTTCCAACAAGTTGATCCATTTATGATTACCATTCAAGGTAAACAACTTAAACAGGTGTTCTTTGAGCGTTCGAATTACTCGTTCAGCAATAGAAGCCTTTAAAATACTAAAGGTACTGTAATGATGTATCCCATGCTTCTTCATAAGACTTTGAAAGCTAGCGTTGTAATACTCTTTCCCATTATCTGTAACCAGCTTTTTCGGAATCCTCCGAGACTGTTTGAGTATATGATCCATGGCATTAGTCACATCCTGAGCATTTTTCGACTTTAGAGGTCTGGTCCAGAGAAATTTGGAAAAGCAATCAATTACAACCAAGATGTATTTAAATCCCTTGTTTTCACGAGCGTACTGATCGAGTTGAGCAAGATCGGAGGCAAACGTATCGTCTAAACCATACTGGATAAATCTGCGACGTTTAAATTTGATTCTAGCTGGTTTATGTAGTTCCTTAACAACTTGTTCTCTAGCCTTCGTAATGCCCTTGGCCATTATTTCTCAAAGAATGAGGTTCTGCAGCAAGATATCGAATTATCTACATCTAAATTTTAGATAGTTGGTGGACGGGAAGATCCTTTCTTTAGCAAATCAACTGTTTGTAATAATTTGGAGAGTTCTTCACGAATCTTTCCCATATCCGTCCTGACTGGTCTGAGAGCATTTTGAATAGCCAGATTGGTGTAAACTTTTAGGAGTTTTTCGAGGTCCTTGAATTGGGTAGATAGGCGATCCAGGTTTGCATTCAAAATTAAAGTCTCGTTCTTGAATTTGTTGTCAAGTAGCTTAAGTTGGCCGGATACCGAGTCTACATAATCCTTATTAGTTTTTGTAAAGACCTCCATTTGCTTTACAATACTACCGATAGAGTTGTTTACTTTTTGTTCCAACACCGTTATTTGTCTCAGCATCTCCACGTAGGATACTTGTATTTTATCATTCAGCGATCTATCAATGGTAGTAGAAAGTGAAGTTGGCATACTCTCGACAAACTTTTTATTTACGGCATCCGCGATATCTGCCGGTGATTTAACGTTACAAAGCCGATGATCTCGAATATTGTAATCACCATCTTTTGTAAGAGTGATCAAGTTGGGTGCTTGCAACACTCTCACTCTTTTCTGATTAGATGAAGAGGGCAAGGAACGTCCAAACTTATTCATGATTACTGCGGTACTAAGGCATAACAGCTTGAACAAACTTATTTATAGAATTCAATTACTCCAAGGTGTTCCAATTCGTGTCAAATGCTCCAAATCTCGTTCATGTTATTATTGTTGCCAACCTGATTGGAAGCGTCTAGCTTTTTTAACCTGTCAACCAGCTCATTTACGTCATCATAGTAGACATATTCTTTGGGTTTTTCGTTGTATTCCAGTAAGGCTGATCCAGATTTCACAGATCCGGATTTCTCAGACCGCGATCTGGTCACGATTTTACCCCCGGGCGAAGGAATTTTACTGGTAGAACCTTTAGAAATTAGTGGTTTCACAATGGCATTATATTTGTGGGATCTATTACCTTTCAACTGACCATTGTCTTTCAAGTATAAATCTGTTCGCTTTAGAATATCTTTGTATTGTTCTTCATCGGCAGCAGTCTGAAATTGAGGAACCTTGAGAAACAATAAATCGTATAGTCCCAGAGTTCCTTTGTACGTAAGGGAGCCTACTTGAATATCACCATTCTTTAAGAAATTAACCGGTTCTGAACCTAAGTTCCAAGAATCAGTCACTAAATCATATTTCAGGCTGTTAGCATCTATTTCGCTAGAGCCCGTCCATTATTGTTTCAGATATTCTTGAGCAATCTTCGGATACTGATCGATAAAAGTATCAAACACTTCAGATTTTCGAAGAGAATCTTCAAAATTCTTTCTTATGTGTTGCGCTGATTGTTCCGCAGGATCCTGAGCTGGTTCTTCAAACACATCATCAGCAGCAACATCTCCGTAGTGAGTTTCATCGGTTAAAAATTTTACAGGAGGTTTCACTTCTCGAGTTACTATGGGTGGTTTAAATTTGGGTTTTACACCAACACTCTCTTCCACGTTAATCTTACGTTTCTTAGATTTTGCAGTGGTGGTGGCGGAAGCACTCACAAGCTTATTCAGAGGATCGGTAATCGGCATTAAGAATTTATTAAGAGCTTCATCTTCTTCGCCTCGCTCCAACTTTAATGCTAAATACTTCTTTCTTATTGTTCGTGCAGCTTGGATAATTATACGTTTAACGTCTTTATCGAGCTGGCTAATGGGGGTAGGCATACTACAAACAGACCCTGTTCTGGAAAAACAGCTAAAAACAGACCCTGTTCTGGAAAAAACAGCTAAAAAACAGACCCTGTTCTGAAAAAACTGCTAAAAAACAGGCCCTGTTCTGGAAAAACAGCTAAAAAACAGATCCTGTTCTGGAAAACAGCTAAAAACAGACCCTGTTCGGGAAAAAACAGCTAAAAACAGACCCTGTTCGGGAAAAACAGCTAAAAACAGACCCTGTTCTGGAAAACATCTAAAAAACAGACCCTGTTCGGGAAAAAACAGCTAAAAAACAGACCCTGTTCTGGAAAAACAGCTAAAAAACAGACCCTGTTCGGGAGAAACAGCTAGGAAACAGCTAAAAGAACTACTAAACAGACCCTGTTTCTCGAGACTTAACACATCTAGCCTCTAGAACGTCAAGTGTCACACTGAACCTCAAGGGGCTTAGGGTATGATATATGTATCAAACTTGCTACGATATCGGCTTTTGGCAATATCATTGTCTTTCACCATTACTAGCAGAGGCGTACCGCTGGGGGGGGGGGGGGGGTTAAACCCCCCCCCCCCCCCCCCCCATTGATCTCTTATAGTAGTTATTATAAACATTATACAGCACGGTAGTATATACATATTTATATAAAAACAAGGGTTTTGTCTACCAACCCCCCCCCCAAACCAAAAGTGACCTACAAAACCCCCCCAAACCAAAAGTCACGGTCCGCCTCTGTTTACTAGGAACCCATACCTATCTTTCCAACATTCGGAACAAATATGTTTAAATGCATCGAATGTCATGTCTGTATTAACGTGATCGTGGTAGATATGTTTCAAGTTTAAGTCGTCCTGCTTAAATAAAATTAATACATTGGCATTGTCATGAACCAGCTGTTTAGGTATTTTCGAGTAAGTTTGTGATAAATAGAATGAATCAATCGCATGATGTCGGCCCATACAAAAATAATTACGTATTTTATCCTGCTTCTCACATGCTACATCATCAAATATGAATACAGAGTGAGGTCGGGCACTGGCAGGATCTAAAACTTCATCATTATCACTGTAGCCGAAATAGCCTAAACGGGAATGCTTCATAGCCTATTGAAGAAAGTCGTACTTGTCTTGCTGCAGGGATTTGGAATACACGTACACATTCTCGAATTTTAAACCATTTTCATCAATCAAAAGACTAATCATTACATTGGTTTTGCCACAATTACTAGGACCACATATTAACGCTCCAATTGTAGAAGGCAAAAGTTGACCATGTTTGCTACTTTGGGACTTGTCTGTTTTCATATCGCAATTATAAACTTGGATTTTGAGTTTCTGCTTCTCTTGACGCATCTCTATAAATACTACTCTACACCCTCCCAGGGCTTCATTACGAATGAAGACTCTGCAGGGTGCAGGTGTGTTAAATACAGCTATCAACAAGCTCCCGTTCGAGCTTCATTTGCCTGGTTATTCCTATTGCGGACCGGGAACCAAACTTCAAGAGCGGTTGGCTCGAGGCGATCGACCAAAGAACAAATTGGATAGTGCTTGTCGCGATCACGATATCGAATACGCCAAGTCGAAAGAGTTGGAACAAAGACATCGAGCCGATCGAGTGTTGGAGAACCGAGCTTGGGAACGAGTAAAGGCAAACGATTCCAGTTTTGGTGAAAAAGCTTCAGCGTGGTTAGTAACTAAGGCTATGAAGGTAAAACACAAGTTGGGTGCTGGCAAGAAGCAGAAGAGGAAACCCCTATCATCAGTGGTCACTCTGCTTAAGAAACAACTTCGACATACGGGTACTGGTGATGTTAGTAAGAAAAGGACTCTCAGTAAAATCCTTAAAGCTGCACGAGTAACGGTCAAGAAGGTGGGAGGACGTAAGAGGATCAACGTACCACGAATAATACCCGTACCGAAACAAGGCGGGTTTGTACCACTTATCCCAATATTTGCAGGACTTTGGGCCCTGGGGGCACTAAGCGGAGGCGCCGCGGGGATAGCGAAGGCCGTTAATGACGCTCAAAGTGCCAAGGAGAAGTTAAAATAATCGAAACGACCTAACGAAACAATGGAAGCGATTGCATTGGGAAAAAAGGGTAGCGGCATGTATTTAAAGAAACACAAAACTGGCTATGGATTGTTTTTACGAAAACTGCCAAAAAACTACCAATAAAGCTACCTGAAAAGCCGTTATCCGATCATGATATTAAGTCGTACGCCACTCGATTAAAAATATCGCATTTTAGAGGAGTATTTATGCGAAACACTTTATCGAACGCACCCCTCAAAACAGAGTGTGGTGTTATTAATTTGGATCGGAACACGGGATTCGGAACACATTGGGTAGCTTACAAGAAACACGGTAATCGAGTTGTTTATTTCGATAGTTTTGGCAACTTGAAACCAAAGGAATTTGTCAAGTACATGAAAAATGTTAAAATATATTTTAATTCCGAACAGTATCAGGATTATGGAATGATAAATTGTGGGCATCTTGCTCTAGCATTTCTCTACAATAAAACTTTATAAATGCAGGTGTTGATGCTTGTTGCTAGCAGTCATGTCACAGACATTCACGTTAAAAGGTCGCTCTCACCGTCTTGAAGCATTCTTTATACCTCCCATAGAGCTCGATTCCCGGTTTGATTACTCTTTAGCATTAAATTCTCTAAACACTTGGAACACGATTCCCAATATCGAAGAGGGACGAAACAAGTTTTATTACATTGTCAATAATCAGGAGGAGCGAGTATTGGAAATACCAACAGGGTCCTACGAGTTGGAAGATATCGAACAGTTTCTACAACGTAAGCTCCTAGATCCCAGAGCTTCCGCAGACGAACGGAATCGCATCTTATCGCTTAAACCCAATAACAATACGTTAAAGTGCGAGTTAACCTGTGTCTACGACATAAACTTTAAACCAAAAGACAGTATTGCAAAGGTGTTGGGATTTTCACCTCAACTGTTAAAGTCTGGCAAATTCCACGAATCAGATCAACCTGTGGAAATTATACAAGTTGTTACTATTCGAGTAGAGTGTAACATCATTACCGGTTCGTATTACACAAATAATCCCTCCAAAAGCATCTATAACATTACTCTCACGCTAGTAGACCAGGATTCTAGACCTCTTAATTTTCGAGGTGAAGAAGTAGTAATTCGATTAGAACTTAGACGAGATGGTTCTAGTATTTAAACGGTATTTAAACACTAATACCTCAGCCGGCAGATCATTCAGTGGTCAGAAGTCGAAGGGGTCACTCACGTTTTCCAATATATTATATTTGCAGTCGATAAGCAGTTCTTACGGCTACCATGTCAGAAAAACTTCAAATCTTCAATCAGATCAAGAGTGATGAGTCGGTCATTCGCGAAGAATGGCACACTTATCACCCCTTTACCAACTCCTTTAATAACAATGACAAAATCGAGATTGTTATCAATCAGGAAGATGTCTTTTTGGATATGAGTGAAGCTCAACTCTACATCGAGGGTACGTTTAAGGTGGAAGCAGATGCCACTGGTAAGACCGGTACTTGCGATCTCACCAATAATGCTGGAGCCTTTCTCTTTGACAGCATTTCCTATGAAGTTAATGGTAAGGAGATTGAAAAAATTCGAGATCCTGGTATTGTTAGCACCTTTAAAAATATGCTCTGTTTAAATGAGCAGGAAAGCCGTGCTCTAGACATAGCCGGATGGAATTGGCCAAGTGGAACTGTTAAGACCTTGGATGAAACTTCTAAAGACTTTAATTTTCGCATCCCACTTTCAATATTGTTTGGCGTGTTTGCCGATTACCACAATGTATTAATGGGTAAACAGAAAATTAAACTGGTTCGTGCTCGTCATGACGATAATTGCTACAAGTCCACTGGTACTAAGAAAGCAACAATAACCTTAAAAACGGTTGAGTTGAAAGTGAAACATATTTACCCGAGTGATGCAGTGAAATTAAGGCTTTTGGACGAAATTGCAAAGAACAAACCGATATATATTCCGTTTCGAAACTGGGAACTACATGAACTGCCTGCTTTGAGAACAACAAAGCGTGATATTTGGACCGTTAAGGCCATGTCTGAGAGAGCCCGATACGTCATTGTCTTTTTTATGAAGAAGCGAAAAGATAACTTTGAAGCTGATTGTACCTACTTTGATAATTTAGACATCACCGACGTCAAATTGCATTTAAATTCTGAAGTTTACCCCTATGAGTCGTTAAACCTAAACTTTGTCAATAGACAGTTTGCAGAAGCCTATCAGATGTATACGGACTTTCAAAAAACCTATTTGGGGAAACAACGGTCGGAGCCGCTTTTGGATTTTCTCGCTTTCGCTGGCAGAGCCCTATTTGTTATTGACTGTTCCAAACAAAATGAAGCCCTCAAGAGTAACACTATTGACGTTAAGTTGGAGTTTCAAAGTTCCGAAAACTTCTCGAAGGAGTCACGTGCCTTTTGTATAATTATTCATGATCGAGTGCTCGAGTATCAGGCTTTAACAGGTCAAGTACGTGATCTATTGTAATCAGTTACTATTCAACCCTCTCAGCACGATGAAGTTTGTTGTGGTTGACGTTCAAGGATTCAGCGTTCCCGAATTTCAAGCTAAGGAATTGGCTATTTACGATGGAAGGCAATTGAAAAACTATCTTTTTAAACCCGTTAAGCCGTTTTATGAGCTGTCCTATAATTGCCAGAAGCAAGCAATGTTTCTATATGGGAACCGACATGGTTTATACTACAATTCCGGTGAAACCGATTACAATGAACTTCACCGCATTATCTACAACGATCTACGGGATGTTGATATCATCTATGTGAAGGGACATGTAAAGAAGGCCTTCTTACTGGAAACTTTTTCCACGATGAAATATCTTAAGCATATACCCAACATTATTAATTTAGAATTACTCGGGACAGTATCCATGTACCGAAATTAGCTTTAAGTCAAACCACTTGTTCTTATCATGGTTTAGAATATTGTATTTGTAGTGCTAAGAATTCAAAAATCTTGTATGAATATATTTATGATTTGTTACCTAAATAAAGAAGTTCAGCTATATTACATGTTTAATTTTATCCTATATTATTAGACTCCCTTGAGAAATTGAGGCATTTAGACTCGAGCTTATGACAAAGACAGTCGACTTGTCAGTTAAATTAGACGAGCATTTGAAAAAAATACGCAAGCTGAAAAGAGACATTAAGTTTTACCAAGAATATAAATCTGTGGGTAGACTGTTTTTGAAACTTACCATTTAAACTTACCAATGGCTGCCTCCTCCTCCTCCTCTTCCAGCTGGGATAAGGTGTTTGAATCTTCCTCTAGATGTCCGGATGTTACAGCGATAGTTCTGAAGACTAAGCCTAACCGAGTTTACGAGATTGATGACTTTATAACTCATTTTTACTACGTCTGAAGAGGAACGCAAACAAGAATTTTGGATACTATTGGTTATGGCAAAATTTCTTTCTCTAGTGATGAATTTGAAGAATTTTTAAGCACTTTTGATTGTGTCAATACCCATTGGGTAGATATATTTATGATAATTGGACGGTACACGCTAGTGTTTCATCGCAATGGTGATAAGAGAAGTCTCAAGTTTGAAGATGCCACAACAGACAAGTATCTATTTCGATGGACTGAGAAGCTAATACACCTATTTGAAAAACATGTTTATGAATTGTATAAGCTTACTATGGAATATTATACTGTTACTAAATAACTAGTCTAACGTCAATTTGTTTTTTTTTTGTTCTAACTAAGGAAATAAGACGCCAATATAAACACAAAAAAACCAGCATTTATTAATGTGTAAAAAATTTAAAAAAGTAAACAAAGTGACAGAACAGTGGTCTGTAAAGAGTAAATAGAGTAAAATACACCAACAATAGAAAAATAGGGTAAACTTGGGTAAAATATACATATAAAGTAAATAGGTAAATATATTAAATAGGGTAGATTAGAATAAAATACATACAATAATTAACTAACTAAAATAAATTATTAGCCTAATATCACAGCCTCTAAAGTCATATATTTAGCTATCAAAGGTGATTGGCGTAAAGTTGGTTGCCTGTGATCAGTCTTTGCTCATGGAATTTCCGATGATTCCTTATACTTTTCAATATTTCTATGACCCCAAGCAAGCGTGTTCTCCAAGTCACCGGGAATAAGATAACGCTTATCGTCCGCGTGTGATAGCGCTACCTTATTTTTAAGTTCGACATACATATCGTGTAAATATGAACGGAAAGTGTTCATCTGTCGATGAATGTGAGTTCCTTCTACGCCAACCGCTTCTCTGTAATCGCCAAGAGTCAGTTCTTTCTGGGTGACGTAGTCAGGAACTCCCTTAGCTTTTTTCGTTAACTTTCCCTCTACATTTACACAATATGCTTTCGCCCCGGAACCATAGAAATCCCAAATGATTTTTCCTGCATACTCGTCTTTCATTTTACCCAAAATTGACTGGTTTACAGGAACATCATGTGGGTTATCTTGGGAGTAATTAGACGTATCGAATCTATCCAAATTTTCTCGCATGTCATGGTAGAAATTTTCGGTTGTAATTTTTAAAACGAGGGAATCGGTATCAGTGTAGAGTAATACCGCGTTGTTGCCGTATTTTGGCTTAATATACCCGTACAAAAAGTCGTACATAATAGTCTTGGATATGTCCAAGATGCTAAAACCTACTTAAATAGGTTTATTATATGTAACTTTTTGTTTTTTCATCTGGATAGCTAAAAGGTTCTCGTTGAAAATAGTGCGATCTTTAAAATGAGGTTTCGAGATTAACGCTTCGGCTCCCAACCTTCTCCCAATATTTTCCCAATGGGAAACAAGTTTAACATCTACTCGTTTCTCCACATTTTCCATCGTTTTCCCGATCACAGCGTTGTTCATACGTTTGAAAAAGTCTTTCTCAAACTTATTTTTCGCTTTATTGCGCATCGTTGTGTATCAATGTATTTCTTTAGCCACGGTGATTGATCAAAAGATATAACGCGATGAATTTTGGTGAGCTTAAGCCCATACTCTAAAGCCTGACGCAAATTTTGGTAATGAATTATATATTTATTCTGCTTTTCCAAATTTGGAATTAATTTTTTAATGTCTTGGAATTTTGATTCCGGTGGAGCTATTGATTGTGGACAAAAGGGTAGTTCGTTGTGTAAATAATGTAACTGTTCGGGATATTCTAAATCTACCTCTAATATGTAGCCAGTTTTAGAATCTTTCACGACATTCATGTAATCTAAACTTTGAATTTCGGCCTCATCCAACCACTTAAAATTCCCCGTTGGTAAATATTGTGACATAGCCGCACCATATAGATTGGTAGCGTCCAAATACATGATGTAGGAAGTAGGTTTGGAAGCGTCATAATGAGGTATAAATTTATTGTTAGCAAAAGATTTTCTAACGCTACACTGACTGACCCCACCGCGAATACCGTGTTTAAAGAAGTGTACCATGTCTAGATCTGTCAGTAATTCCAAGCTAATTGCTGTGGCCTTGAGTGCAGCGTCCATTGCAAGAGATGGCGCTGTGAAGTACTGCGCAGGGTCTAGTCCGTAAGTGCCAAGGCACACGTCTCTAAAACTTTCAAAAACATCTGTTAATAATAAAACGTCGGATTTTAAATAAATATCGGAATATTCACCTAAAGTTTTACATTCAAATAAATTCCACACAGCCCAAGCACGCTTGTAATCCTCTTTACTAATGTCTTCTTTTTTCAGCTGGTTGTAAAAGTCATTCTGTGATGGAAGCTTTGTATCGTTTAATTTTGCGAAACTATCCACATAATTATATGGGAAGACACCCTTCTGTCGAATAAGCTGAAACTTATTTTCATCCGCGAAATATTTTCTAACTTCTCGACATTGTTCTGGTTTTAAATTTTGACTAAGTTTATCTAGACTGCTGGCCATGAAACGAAAACTGTTAGGAAGCGTAATTTTAAAAATACCTGTCGTTGTTTCCCATCCTTGTTCTCGATGTAATCCACCAAAACATGTTTAGTAAATGAGATATACTTTTCCTTGTTTTTTTTTGGGGATAACATCCAGCTTTTCTTCGCTGGAAGCCAATTCCTTAACAAACAGGTGGGAATCAAAGTTGGACATATTATGGAAAAAGATGGGTATAAATTGAGGGATTTTGTAATTTAGGTTACAGACAGAGTGCGCAGCCGAGTGGCCATTGTATGCTTGTGGTCGTGCACGCGATCGTTTAATGCTACATCAAATGGCTTTTCGCAGATATGACACACCGCAGCATTTTGATGCTCAATCTCTTGTTCCGCAGAAAGAGGAATAATGGGTACTACTTCCTTCATAAAGCGATTATAGATTGATTTACAATCAGTCTCTAATCGTTTTACGAATTCTTTGTGAGCATCCGGACCTCTATAACTTTGGTAAATTGAATGAGCATCATCAAAGTCACATTTGATGTAGTAACCGAAAGAGTACGGGACGTGTTTGTGCGTTCTCAACGTGTATGACGTATCGGGATCCTGCGCATTTTCCTCTGTATCGATGGGTTCAAGGATAGTTTCAAAATTGGCATAAACAACGAAAGGCACTTTTAATTTTTTTTCAAAGTTTGTAAATTTCAGAATATTCTCGGGAATATCTTCGCCATATTTATTCTTTTTTAAATTTGTTTTTGGGACTTTAGCTAAAACATGTCCGCAATCGTGCTCCTGATGAGTCTTTAATTTTTGTTCTGAATAAAAATATGATAAACAACCATCACATAAATACTTGGCACCATGCCGTAAGGATAACTGTCTTGAGATCAGGCGATATAAACTTCTTATTAAGCAGTAATGACTATTACCATAGTCATCACTGCTTACTAACAAATTTACATGTCGCTCCCTATTACGAGACTTTGTAAAGTATAGGGGCCCCACGACTTCAATAATATTTTTACCATCTTCGAACCCTTTCTCCAGCCCGTATACGTTGATAGAAATATTATTGAGTCGTTCAAACTTAGCGATGTCGGCAAGTTTAATCGGAAATTCTATACCTGTAAAGTCCAGCTCGTTTTCAAATGACAGATAGTTCGCGACTCTCTCTGCATGTTGAGTTCGATCTAAAGGATGTAAGGCAGCTAGGACTGACCACATGAAACACTTCTGATCAGTGTTCTGGATATTTAGCACAGCTTTCTTTGCTTCAATCTCCTTTGGCAGAGGGATATAGGAAGATGGCTTTAGAGGCTGAATCTTGTTGATGCTTAATTCTAAGTGGAGGAGTTGTTGTAGCGTCCACCCTGTAACAATAGAAATATTTATTAGTAAGAAATATTAAACAGTTTTCAACTTTTTTTTGTTGCAATAGTTTTACACTCACCACTATCCTTTTCCCGAAATTCGGAATACTTTCGGTCTAGGATGGTGATGAACTGCTCGAACAGCTCCTCCAAGTCCGTAGCCCCATTCACCATCTGGTACTTGGTGTTGAAGGACTTTACCTCTGACGACTCGCTCGACTGCAGGAGGAAGCGGCCGAAAAGCTCCAGTCCAACCTTGAGCTGATCATACTTCGCGCGGATGTCTCCCGCCAACTTGATGAATTTTTGTTTTAGATGTTGCAGATAATCCTTTACGTTGGTGGGATCCTGGCTTGAAGTAAGTCGGTACGTAGCAATTCGGCTCCTGAACGACGTCTTTACCAACTCTACTCCTTCCTCCTCCTGCATCACGCAGCATTTCTCACGATGCCCCAGGGTTCTTAGATGCCCACCCCATCGGTTCGTAGGAACCTCTAGTTTGCATGTTGCACAATACTGCGTGAACGATGTTGTTGGTTCTGAAAACCGGAAATAAATAATTAGTATCTGAGTTATAATAAGACAAATTTATTATTTAGACCACCAGAAATTTAAATTTTAAATACTCACCATATGTCGAAACGAGTCTTGCTCTTTTCGCCATGGATGTCTGCGTGGTATTCGCTGGTCTTTTGGGAGCCGGGTGTTTCTCCTTCTGGTGTCGAAGAAGAGCCCCCTCCGACTTGAAAATTCCACTGCAGATGTCGCAGATCTTGACCGCTATGCGACAATCCCCATGACGCTTGAAGTTGTCCTTCCTGGTGAATGCACGGCTACAGAATGGACATGTAAACATTTTCTGTAAAATAAAATATTTTTACTGAGGGTTGAGGTTAGCAGCGATTGACATTTTTAGTTATTTCCTAATATTGCGCAATATTATTTTTCAACCTTATAGAACTATTGGCTTATGTGGCAGATAAACGACCACATTATTATTTTCTGCCAATATTTTCCCAATGAGAAACAAGTTTAACATCTACCCGTTTCTCCACATTTTCCATCGTTTTCCCAACCAAACATTTTCTGTAAAATAAAATATTTTGACTGAGGGTTGAGGTTAGCAGCGATTGACATTTTTAGTTATTTCATACTATTGCGCAATATTATTTTTTTTAGCCTTATAGAACTATTGGTTTATGTGGCAGATAACCGATCACATTATTATTTTGTAGAAATAATAAAGTCGTTTTTACAACTAACAGTTACAAAGGCACAACTATAATTTTTTAATAATAGGGCTGTGCTCCATATAGACTGATAGAGTTGGGATATTTTAACACTACTATAAACACAAATTACTCCTTTTTGCTAAATCATAATAAGACACAATCAATTTCCAGCGCAGAATTCCTGCTATCATGAATTTTTATTTCTTTCTTGACATAATACATAGAAATAAATGTACTTACCAAATAATATTACACACACTTTACAACACACACAATAAAACAAAGCAAGCGTATATTTTTTCACGAACTGACTGTTCGGAAAGGAACCTTGGAAACAAGTGTTGAATCATTAAGTGGTTTCCCCATTAAGAACACGCTTAAACAATTAAAACGTTGGTTGTACTGGCCTTGCCTCATGCCGATTAGATAAGCGTGGAAAACACGTCTAAACAATTATAGCAGTGTCGCGCTGACCTTGCCTCGTGCCTCGCTTATCAGTTGGCTTGCTTTACCTAGTAATTTCCCAATGATGATGCAATCTTTCTAGCATATTGTCGCGTATGGGCCTTAGGGGTTGATAAAATAGGCTGCGGTTTACCAAAACACTTGTATAATTTATTCAGGTACACAAACAATTCACTTACGTAACTAAACTGGGTAGCGTAGGGGGCAGCTTCTAGCGGAGTACTCAGTCAGCCTAAAGGGCTGGCGCTAATTGTACTAGTCGTGCGGCACCACAGTGACGCCTGCTCTTGCACCTCGCTGGTACGCTCTTTATATGAATCCCTCAAGAACAGTTTATACAAACTGGTCAGGGTTCATAAAATAAAGGCGAGGCCAGCGATATGCAATTGCAGCACGTAGAGTGGTTTCCGAAATGTTAAATAAATAATATGAAAAATGTATAGAAATTTGGAAAAAATGACGAATATATGGGAAAATATGACATTTCCCCCGCGCCTGTAAAAGCTAGCCCCTAGCTTTAAAAATTTACATATGTACAGAATATCACACGTTTACAAAATACAAATATACAAAATACAAAGTACAAATACAACATAAACAAAATATACAATAAACAAATACAATGTAAACAAACGATTTGGAGCTCGCAGGCTCAGTACATTCAGATGAAATGAAGAATGGTCAAAGTAGTTTAAAAATGAGGAATAAAAATGATTACTGTCCTGGTAGTCTGGTTCACATTAATTTACACATTTTCTTTACAAAGTTCTATTATTAGGGAGTTCCAACACGTTACTGATCGAATAGCCTACACACCGACAAAACCCGACACGTCTTAGGCGCCACACGTTGAGGCTGGTCGTCATGTGTTTCTCGTTCAGATGCAGCAGTCACGGTTCCTGTGTCCTGGGGGTGGGATCGGCTAGTTTTGTTGCCGACTCCCAGTGCAGCAGGGGTCTCCCTCCTCCGAAGAGTGCGGCCATCCGGACTTTGGATGGACTGAGTCGTGAGTGACGGGAACTTTGCTGGGCTGATCCTGAGGCTAGTTGTGGTCAACCAGCGCTGCAAGTTCCTTAGGTATATACGTTGTACCAGTGTCATCACGGCTCGTTGTGCAGCAGTTCAGTCTTAGTGGGGGAAGACCAGGCTGGCGAGACATGGTGGACCGTGCGTGGCTGATGCGTGACGCTGGCTGTGTGGATGCAAGCGGCGACTGGCCTTTGGGTTTTTGGTGTGTCTGTGGCTCTCGATCCAGGTTGTGTGGTCTCCCAATGGTACATGAAAAACAGAAAAAGACTACCGGCAGTTAAAAGGAAAAATACAGTTTAGAAAAAGAAAATGAAAATAATGAAACCCTACATAATGTTGTGATGTTTAAGTAAAAGTAGACAGACTATGAACATTCACCCGGTTTTTACATAGGACTTCTATTGGTGTCTAAGTGTTACTCTTTTGGAGACAGTGAGACATACGTCTCTAATTCATCAGGGGGAAAAACAAAATTATACATACATATTTACATAACAGTTTAAAACCCAAATATAGCGTAATCCCATCATCAAATATTTACCATATTTACCATCCTATTTATTCATCAATAAAGTCACATAAACTTCAAATAGGACTTGCATATAACTCTAACTTCAACCTTATATGAAGGTCATCTTCCATGTCTCCCTATACTCACATAATGACTCTTAGTCATTTAAATAACAGTATACATACCACCATCGAGTAGGCGAACATTCAACTCTCTGTCCGAGTCATCTTCCATGTTCCCCTACTTGGAAAACATATGACTTTCAGTCATATAAACAAATAAACACACGATTACAAAATGCATATGGTAAGCATTATTGTACGCTATATTTAAATTTACTTAATAATAATAATAATCGACTTTAAAGAAGTTTAAAAAAAAATTGTGACCCTGATTTATTTTTCAATGTCTCAGTCATGAAATATGCCCTTGTTTTTGTTTAAATTATTTTTATTAGACACCGTATATTACAATTTAACTTCAACAACACTTTCCTGGGTGAATGGTATCTTTAATATTAAATATCAATTGTTTACTTTTCTGCTGATTAAATAAAATAGTGAACTGTCTACCTTTACCTTCATGGTTTATTTATAATAAAGAACTTAATAATATTTCTACCTTCTAATTTGTTTGTTTATTAAAACCCAAAACATTAAATAAAATAAAATAAATGGTATTCTAAATGATTGCACTGACAATCTAAAATTTACTACCGCAATTCATAAATAAGCATGTAGTACAAATATGTAAAATATTCTTAAAATTTCCCAAGCATAAAACATTCAAACCAACACATTTTGGGTATACCCTCTTTCATACTAACACACACTGACACAATACAAAACACATTTAAATACTAAATATTTGTTTTTACCAAGTTATAAAAACAAGTTTGAAAACTTTATAATTATAAAAAATTGAATTAATAAAAAAATTGAAAAAATAAAATTCAGTCAAGAATAGCTTGTTCTTTCTTACCATCTTACCATACATAAATCCTCAAAATCCTTTATCCAGTTGAGCTCCTTTATATATTTGGGGAAAAAAATTAAATAGATTATATTCTTGCTCTTAATTCTTAAGTCTTGTTTTTAATTCTCCAGTCCCTTTTTAAAACAAAAACTGCATTTAGCCCAGATTACATGACAAAAGTCCATGTATAAAAGAATACCCCTTTCTTTGATTTTCCAACAGAGTACTAGTCCCATTTTTTCCACAGACGGCTTTTAGGAAAAAAACATTATTTTATTTTTTCGAAGGTCGGTCCTGTAAAAATAAAAAATAGATTAGTCATTTAGGAAAAAGTAAAAATGACCATCTTCCTAAAAACAGGTATAAAGTTTTGTATTTGCTGCTACGGGACCTCGTTACCGGCCGTGCCGGCTGCTCACTAAACATCACATGCGAAATTTAAGTACTTATGTTAAGTATCAAACCTAAAAATGATAATTAAAATGTAAATAACTCTGTGGCACCTTATCAAAATGGCCTTAAAAGGGCAGTAAAAATATACCTACAAGATAATAATAATAAAAAAAATATTAAAAAAAAATTGGAAACCTTTATATTTGGATGGCGCTTAATATATAAATATGTTTATAAAAAATAACTATACTATTTGTATAACACCTTGTTAATGATATAATAATAGCATGTTTAATTGATAACATAACAAGCCCGTGAACCTTGTGTATTGTATTGAATTTCAAAATACACTTGATCGTGGTTACTTCAAGTTCACGAGCGACGACCTCAGTGTCAACAAAATAAAATATTATATTTCATTGTCGCCAAATAAATAAAAAAATTTTCTTTTTAATCTCAGTGCCCTTAATTGTTGCTCGTTAGAAATAAAAAAATTTTACCGTCGTTAGTGTATTTGGTAAACCCAACGAATTTTGCGATTTTACGTTTATGCCGTTATTGTCAACCCCTAGCTTCTCTTACCTTTTCCGTTCTCTTTGGACCTTGTTTAGCTTCCTACGGGCCATAAAATTTAAATAAAAGGAGTAACAGGAATAAAAGGGTTAAGGGTAGTTTAGTGGATAACCCCAATATATAAATAATAATTCTAGCCTCGCCAGCGTGAACGGCACGAGGTGGAACTATTTCTATATTTAGCAGTCTATGTAATCCAATCTCGCCAGCGTTAACGGGCACGAGACAGGACCACAGAGGACGCTTAGGGGCGGGATCTACAGAAAACCTAGCCTCGCCAGCGTGAACGGGCACGAGGTGGGTTTTACTGTAAGTTCTGTTTGGATAATTCTAATCTCGCCAGCGTAAACGGGCACAAGATAAAATTATGTCAAACGTGTGAGGGATAAGAATGGGTAGGGAAATTATATAGACGTAAAAAGCACTGTATTCCCCTTAAAACCACTGTAAAATAAATACCCTTTAAGAACCAATATAAAAATACCCTGAAAGAAAACACTGTAAAAACGCCCTTTTAAAAAAAATCACTTTAAAAAATAATTTTGACAAAAAAAAATGCACTATAACGCCCTGAAAAAAAAACACTTTAAAAATGCCGTGAAAAACACTAAAAATGACCTAAAAGAGAAAGTTATAATTTTTAAACACAAAAAAGGCCCTTGGCAAGTTAGGAAGAACTTACCAACGAGAACGAACCAGGCGCATCCACCAAATGTCGCGTATGGGCCTTAGGGGTTGATAAAATAGGCTGCGGTTTACCAAAACACTTGTATAATTTATTCAGGTACACAAACAATGCACTTACGTAACTAAACTGGGTAGCGTAGGGGGCAGCTTCTAGCGGAGTACTCAGTCAACCTAAAGAGCTGTCGCTAATTGTACTAGTCGTGCGGCACCACAGTGACGCCTGCTCTTGCACCTCGCTGGTACGCTCTTCATATGAATCCCTCAAGAACAGTTTATACAAACAGTACAAACTGGTCAGGGTTCATAAAATAAAGGCGAGGCCAGCGATATGCAATTGCAGCACGTAGAGTGGTTTCCGAAATGTTAAATAAATAATATGAAAAATGTATAGAAATTTGGAAAAAATGACGAATATATGGGAAAATATGACAATATTACTAATATTGTGGTATACAGTGTGTAAAAATATTAGGATATACGGGGTGATTTCTATCTTACTCCACAAAGATCATTGACAATGATGCATATTTTTCTGCTATTAAATCCAATAATATTCATAATTTATATAATTAATCGAAAATTTACTATACGGGGTGATGTAAAAATTTTGAAATCTAATTTTTCCTAAAAGTCGAGATTTCTGAAAAATAATTTGACAAATCGAAAGATCTGCTCATTCACTATCAAACATGTGAATTTCGTCTCTCCACCTTCAGCCGTTAGGTCGCTAATCGCAAAAAACTATATCTCCGGAACCAAAGGTCCGATCGACGCCATTCTTGTTTTAAACTCCTTCTGACCCCGCCTCGAACACGTGACGTATTTTAAATTTGTATTTTGGTGTTTCCCAAGTGATAGGTGATAGTTGACATATCTTAAATGACAGGTGACAGCTGACATGCATTTACACATGTCTTATAACGCTATTTTGAACACGTGACGTATGTTAAATTTTTATTTTGACGTTTCGTAAGTGACAGATGACTGGTGACGTATGACAGTTGACACTTGACAGCTGACATTTCTATTGCTGACGTAAGCTCCACTGACGTAGACTTCGATGACGTACTTGAATTACCAATCGTTCTCATCGTGACTTCGCTAAAAACAACAACAACAACAACAACAACAACAACAACAACAACAACAGCTGCAAGCCTATATGTTATGAACTAAATATTTTATGAGAAGCCGATGTTTAGGTCGGTTAGAGCGTTGCTGTTCCACTATGCAGGTCCCAGGTTCTAATCCTACTATCCGCAAAATAAAGAAAAAAGTTTTTGACGTCATTTTTCCCTGAACTACTTAATACTAATAATATTCTTACGGAGTAGAAGGCAGTTCGGCCCCAAATAGGTAGCCAAGAGTGTAGCAGTTGACAGATGATGTATGACAGTTGACAGATGACGTATGACAGATGACAGTTGACAGGTGACAGATGACGTATGACAGGTGACAGATGACGTATGACAGGTGACAGATGTCGTATGACAGGTGACAGATGGTCAAGGTCATTTCTCAAGGCCAAGGTCAATGTCAAGGTCAAATAACAATCACACACGTGGGCGAGATATGACGTCATAGATCACAAGATAAAATCCCTCCGGAGGACGGAGGGGGC
Organism: Philopedon plagiatum; assembly: GCA_963971165.1. Lineage (NCBI taxonomy): Eukaryota > Metazoa > Arthropoda > Insecta > Coleoptera > Curculionidae > Philopedon > Philopedon plagiatum. The sequence continues at coordinate 79,823,160 of OZ020191.1, read as the reverse complement.
AGAACTCCTCTTCTATCACTACTATACAGCGTCTGCCCAGATTTGGTTACCAAATGGGAAACTTTTTTATTTTTGATTTTGCGAGAAAAAGTCATTCTTGATAAAAAGTTTTGCTTATTGTAAAAGTAAGACTGGCATTGAAAAAAAAAAGATATGTTATACAGGGCGTAAAGAAAATAAAGAAAATCGGGTAGTTAACGTAAATAGCATGGAATTTTCGCTAGTAATGTCGTTTGCAAATGCAAATAAGTACTTTTTTAATGAAACATTTCATTAAACTTCTGTCTTAAATACTTCTTGTACGACTGAAAACAGTTTTTTTTTGTAAAAAATCTAATAACTTATTTTTTTTATCATACCTGTATGTGGTGCTGGCTTCATAATAGGCAAGAGGTAAGGGTGACATTGACGATGATGAGCTCGATGTATTGCTTCATGATACACAGGAACCCAAAAAAAGTCTTGAACAAAGATCCCATGAATTGTGTTACCTAATTAAATTTATCCGAACTGTTTTGAAGAAAAACAAACAAATATTTTTTTAAACCAAAATTTATTTACGCGTTTCCTGGAGACATGGATATATGATTGATTTATTGTCACTGGATAATGGGGTATTATGAAGATCATCCAAATTTAGGGTTTCAAATTTTGTTTTCCGTCGAAGTGACGTTTACCACCAACGGATTTTTTTCATCGCAAAATTCGAGGTTTTGGAGTATAACTAATCCTTACTGGGTAGTAGAATGTCGCAGTCAAGTGTCTCGGAAACTTAGCGTTTGGTGTGGTGTTTTAAAAAAATAATTTTAGGACCAATTTGTTTCGATAATAACATTACCGGACAAATATTTCAAACTTTTTTGCAAAATGACTTTTCTGATATTATTGACGTATTGCCCCTGAATGCTAGGCAGGATTTAATATTTCAGTTAAATGGTTTCCCTTGTCATTTCTCGGCAGAAGTAAGAGCCTGGCTTAAATTCAATTTTAGAATTGAGCGGACTTCGAATCAAGATGATAATTTTGCGGATTGGCCGCCTAGGTTCCCCGACCTCACATCTCTTGATTTCTTCTTTTGGGGAATTAAGGAAATTGTTTACAAATACAGACCTGAAAATCTTATTCAATTAAAAAACGGGATACGAGAAGCATGTGAAGAAATCCCAGCCGATCATGTAAGACATGCTGTTTGCCGCTTTAAGAAAAGTCTTATCAAGTGCATTAAAAAGAACGGGCCTAAATGTTGTTTTTAAGATCTGTTAGTTAAAATAAATAGTTTCCTAAACATTTTTTAAAATTTTTATTACGCCCTGTATAACATATCTTTTTTTTCAATGCAAGTCTTACTTTCACAACAAGCAAAACTTTTTATCAAGAATAACTTTTTCTCGTAAAATCAAAAATAAAAAAGTTTCCCATTTGGTAACCAAATCTGGGCAGACGCTGTATATATATATATATATATATATATATATATATATATATATATATATATATATATATATATATATATATATATATATATATATATATATATATATATAACTGTATTTTTTTGCTTTCTTGGGTAGAGGTTTATTATGAATAATTAAGACAACTTTTTTGACGTTTCGCCCATTGGTTTTGGGCTTTTTCAAAACTGTTGTTGTTTTTTTTTATTTAGCTTTTTTCTAAAAACATATAAAATGGAGTTACATTACTTTTTTCTTTTAAAATACAGTGTTTATACAATGAAGACATAATTAAAAACAATGAATGACAATACACGTGAATTAAAAATTGTTTGGCTAAAATTAATTATAAATTACAAACATAAATATATAAAATATACGCACCTCGAGACATTATGATGTTTAAAAATGTACTAACCAGGATTAGTATTGAGGTATTTTATCTCTACCAGTAATTTTTTTCTCTTTTTTCATGATTTATTTCTTTATTTTGTGATAAATTGCAGATTTTTTGGTGAAATGTATGTTATATACCGAGTGTTCTAATTTATGTGTTTAATGTATTAGGTTGTAGTAAATTTTACTGAGATTGTTAATGTCTTGTTTGTCGTTTACTGCGTTTGGTTCTTTTTTTATGTGGATCATTTCTTTAACAAGGAGTTTTTGGTAATTGTTGTCTTGGGTTAAAATTTTTGTGTTGTTGAAATCGAAGTTATGTTTTTCATTTTTTTCGTGTTTGTGTAAAGCAGTTGACGCATTTTTTGTATATTTGTGCCCGTTTAGTCTGCTGTTAAGATGTTGAGTAGTCATACCAATATATTGTTTAGGACAGTTTAAACAGGGTATAGCGTATACTACATTAGATTTAATTTTTATTGGATCTTTACTTTTAAGGGGAGAGAATAAAGATGATAAAAGATTTTGGGCTTTATGGCAAACAATAATATTGTGTTTATTTAAAATGTATTTAATTTTTTCTGATAATTCGTTCGTATAGGGTAGAGCTACATGTCTTTTTGGTTCGTTGTCATTGGTTAGTTTCTTTTTAGTAATGTTGTTATATAATTTAAAGGTTCTTTGTTTTATAATTCTATTTACTTGTCCTTCTGGATAGTGATTTTCTTTTAGTATTTTTCTAACCTTTTCTAAGGCTTTTGGACGATATTCTGGCGAGGTTAAGGTTAATGCTCTGTCTGTTAAGCCTATAATTACGCTATTCCTTTGAGATTTGGAATGGCTAGAATTGTAGTTTAAATATCGTCCCGACCATGTTTTTTTTGTATACCATATAGTTTTGAGGTCTTCATTGTTTATATTTCTAATTATCGTCATGTCAAGGAAGTTTATTTGGTTTTGATTTTCTATTTCTGATGTAAATTGAAGTTTTTGGTGGAAATTGTTGAAAGCCTGTATTACATCGTTTATTTGGTTTTCGGGGATAGCTGTAAGGCAGTCGTCTACGTATCGTTTGAAGAAGATCATAGGTATATTCAGGCTTTCAATGACACTTTCCTCCAAATACTCCATAACAAGCTGCGCCACTGTTGATGATATAGGGGAGCCCATTGCACAACCATCAAGTTGTTTGTAGAAATAATCCCTATATTGAAAATAATTATTGGAAACTGTTAGATTTATTGCTTCTATGAACATGTCTAGGGTGAGATTAGTATGTTCTTTTAAGGAGTCCCATTTTTCTTTAATTATGTTAGTTAAGAGGTCATTTGGAATATTAGTGTATAGTGATGTAACATCGAGAGAGATTAACTTATAATTTTTTGGTATTTTTAATGTACTGATGAATTCCTTAAAAGTAAATGAATCTTTTATGTAGTATTCGTTTTTTCCCGTTATTTTTGAAAGGCAGTTGCTAAGATATTTTGATAATTTGTAAAAGGGTGATTGGATTGAAGATACTATTGGTCTTAGTGGGACACCCGGTTTATGAAGCTTTGGAAGTCCGTAAATTTTTGGTGGTACTGCGTTATGAATTGTGAGTTTTTTGGCTTCTGTGTCTGTTATTTGGTTTTTATTGAGAAGTTTTTTTATGAATGTATTATTTTTAGATTGATTAATATTGGTCGGGTCGCTACGTATTTTTTTATATGTTGCGTTATCATTTAGTAGGTCGTCCATTTTTGCATTGTAGTCATCTGTGTTCATGATTACTGTTTTGTTGCTTTTATCAGGTTTTAAAATTGTAATATCAGGGTTATCTTTAATGAAATATTTTGTTTTTTTAAACTGTTTATTTATTTTTTTCTGGAAATTGCTGTGTTTTTTATAAGACACAAAAACAAAAAACACAGCAATTTCCAGAAAAAAATAAATAAACAGTTTAAAAAAACAAAATATTTCATTAAAGATAACCCTGATATTACAATTTTAAAACCTGATAAAAGCAACAAAACAGTAATCATGAACACAGATGACTACAATGCAAAAATGGACGACCTACTAAATGATAACGCAACATATAAAAAAATACGTAGCGACCCGACCAATATTAATCAATCTAAAAATAATACATTCATAAAAAAACTTCTCAATAAAAACCAAATAACAGACACAGAAGCCAAAAAACTCACAATTCATAACGCAGTACCACCAAAAATTTACGGACTTCCAAAGCTTCATAAACCGGGTGTCCCACTAAGACCAATAGTATCTTCAATCCAATCACCCTTTTACAAATTATCAAAATATCTTAGCAACTGCCTTTCAAAAATAACGGGAAAAAACGAATACTACATAAAAGATTCATTTACTTTTAAGGAATTCATCAGTACATTAAAAATACCAAAAAATTATAAGTTAATCTCTCTCGATGTTACATCACTATACACTAATATTCCAAATGACCTCTTAACTAACATAATTAAAGAAAAATGGGACTCCTTAAAAGAACATACTAATCTCACCCTAGACATGTTCATAGAAGCAATAAATCTAACAGTTTCCAATAATTATTTTCAATATAGGGATTATTTCTACAAACAACTTGATGGTTGTGCAATGGGCTCCCCTATATCATCAACAGTGGCGCAGCTTGTTATGGAGTATTTGGAGGAAAGTGTCATTGAAAGCCTGAATATACCTATGATCTTCTTCAAACGATACGTAGACGACTGCCTTACAGCTATCCCCGAAAACCAAATAAACGATGTAATACAGGCTTTCAACAATTTCCACCAAAAACTTCAATTTACATCAGAAATAGAAAATCAAAACCAAATAAACTTCCTTGACATGACGATAATTAGAAATATAAACAATGAAGACCTCAAAACTATATGGTATACAAAAAAAACATGGTCGGGACGATATTTAAACTACAATTCTAGCCATTCCAAATCTCAAAGGAATAGCGTAATTATAGGCTTAACAGACAGAGCATTAACTTTAACCTCGCCAGAATATCGTCCAAAAGCCTTAGAAAAGGTTAGAAAAATACTAAAAGAAAATCACTATCCAGAAGGACAAGTAAATAGAATTATAAAACAAAGAACCTTTAAATTATATAACAACATTACTAAAAAGAAACTAACCAATGACAACGAACCAAAAAGACATGTAGCTCTACCCTATACGAACGAATTATCAGAAAAAATTAAATACATTTTAAATAAACACAATATTATTGTTTGCCATAAAGCCCAAAATCTTTTATCATCTTTATTCTCTCCCCTTAAAAGTAAAGATCCAATAAAAATTAAATCTAATGTAGTATACGCTATACCCTGTTTAAACTGTCCTAAACAATATATTGGTATGACTACTCAACATCTTAACAGCAGACTAAACGGGCACAAATATACAAAAAATGCGTCAACTGCTTTACACAAACACGAAAAAAATGAAAAACATAACTTCGATTTCAACAACACAAAAATTTTAACCCAAGACAACAATTACCAAAAACTCCTTGTTAAAGAAATGATCCACATAAAAAAAGAACCAAACGCAGTAAACGACAAACAAGACATTAACAATCTCAGTAAAATTTACTACAACCTAATACATTAAACACATAAATTAGAACACTCGGTATATAACATACATTTCACCAAAAAATCTGCAATTTATCACAAAATAAAGAAATAAATCATGAAAAAAGAGAAAAAAATTACTGGTAGAGATAAAATACCTCAATACTAATCCTGGTTAGTACATTTTTAAACATCATAATGTCTCGAGGTGCGTATATTTTATATATTTATGTTTGTAATTTATAATTAATTTTAGCCAAACAATTTTTAATTCACGTGTATTGTCATTCATTGTTTTTAATTATGTCTTCATTGTATAAACACTGTATTTTAAAAGAAAAAAGTAATGTAACTCCATTTTATATGTTTTTAGAAAAAAGCTAAATAAAAAAAAACAACAACAGTTTTGAAAAAGCCCAAAACCAATGGGCGAAACGTCAAAAAAGTTGTCTTAATTATTCATAATAAACCTCTACCCAAGAAAGCAAAAAAATACAGTTATAATAGATGGTTTAAGAAAAGGAAAAAATTAATATATATATATATATATATATATATATATATATATATATATATATATATATATATATATATATATATATATATATATATATATATACCGGGTGTCAACGGGATCACTTTCCGGCTGCCATTTCTTTAGTTTTTAATCGAACAAGATGAAACTTTGCAGGAGTCATAGGCTAATAAAAAGTCACTTTTCGAGGTACTTGTCAAATTTCGACGACTTCCGGTTTAGCCGGAAGTGACTCCAACTTTGGATTTTCAAATAGGACACCCAGTATATTTCTTGATTTTTGGAATCTAGAGATCATTTTACGTATAACTTCGTTATTTTTATTACTTGTGTCAATTTAACATTTTTTAAAGCAAATTTTTTTAATCTAGATTGCCATGACCCACCTTAAATCGTTCTAATAGACGTTTACATCTGCACAAAAATACCTACACAATTTTATCACCTTTCATTTGTCCTACCAGAGCGTTCAAAGTTGACTAAATCACTTTTTTGATAATAACTTAAAAAAATTAAATACAACTATACCACTTTCATAGTATAATTAGATGCAGTTTTTTATTACGAATCCAACGGTGCATCACAACATCAAAATTCGCTTAGATTTTCTAAAGAAAACAGCATTTTATTGCAATAGCCATTTTTTATGGTTTGATCAAACATGCAACTGCACGACGATCAAATATTATATACACTTAGCCATGACAAACAATTGAATTAAGGATAAATGACAGAATTTAACAAATTTGTAAACAATACATTTTTCTCTGTTGGTTTGTGTCAATTATTTTGGTTATAACTAAATTAAAAGTATGTTTACCAAAAGCGAACAAGTCGACGACTTCCGGTTTAGCCGGAAGTGACCCCAACTTTGGATTTTCAAATAGGACACCCAATATATTTCTTGATTTTGGGAATCTAGAGATCATTTTTCGTATAACTGTGTTATTTTTATTTCGTTTTGTGTCAATTTAACATTTTTTAAAGCAAAGTTTTTTCTTAATCTAGAGTGCCATGACCCATCTTAAATCGTTCTAATAGACTTTTACATCTGCACAAAAATACTTACACAATTTTATCACCTCTCATTTGTCTTACCAGAGTATTCAAAGTCGACTAAATCACTTTTTTGTTAATAATTTTAAAAAATGGAATACAGCTATACCACTTTCATAGTATAATTAGATGTAGTTTTTTATTACGAATCCAACGGTGCATCACAACATCAAAATTCGCTTGGATTTCCTAAAGAAAACAGCATTTTATTGCAATAGCCATTTTTTATGGTTTGATCAAACATGTAACTGCACGACGATCAAATATTATATCCAGTTAGCCATGACAAAATTGAATAATAATAATAATGGGTTGCTGTGAACAATGTACCACAGACCAGAAAAATAATATTAAAGTTTTCTTTCGTAATAATTTTAGGTTCGCTGGGTTATAGGAATTAGTCAAACTATATGTTGTTGCTATAAATCCCCAGTATATTCTATCTCCCAGTAGGTTACCACAATATCGACAAATCGGTCATTTGTCCAATCAGCAGAATCTTGTTTAACAGTTGCTTGCTTACATTAGTAACCTACTTATTAGTCTTATTACTAAACAGTATAATATTAGAATACACTATACAGGGTATTCCTACCATATTACACCTTCCCCGGAAATTTTTAAAGAATTTTCTTTTTCTTTGGAAAATGGAAATTCTTATAATATTTCTTTTCTTTTTCGTAACATGAGGAATACGTTAAAAATACCTGTAGTTACCTGTAAAAGTTATATCTAACATAATTTAACCTAGGAAAAAGAACTGTAGAAAGGAAAAGTTAACAGAATATAGTAAGATAAAAAGATAAGGAGAGAGTAAGTAAAAGAGAGGGCCCTTTTTTTCTTATTATAACTAATGATATATAAACTAATAAAATACCTAAGATCTATATAACTTAGTTCTATTTTTATGCACTAATATTTCCTTATTCTCCTTAAGGATTTTTAGATTTGGCGATAAATCCTCTACCACCAAATATGGACCCAAAAAACAAGGACTAGATATTTTATTACCAGTTTCATTTTTTAATAAAATCATGTCTCCCTTTTTATAACTTATCGGGTTCATAGTTCTATCGTAACTTTGTTTTCTTTTTAATTTTGATTGCATTAGGTTTGTTCGTGCGTCATTGTGTGCTTTTTGTAGTCTGTATTTTAGTTCAAGGGGGTAACTATCAAAGTTGTTTATTGGTTCTAAAGTGTCGTTAAGATTACTAGGCATTTGACATTTTCTACCAAAAACAAGTTCAAAAGGAGTATACTTAGTCTCTGTATGTACAGTCGTATTGTAATTGAAGCACCAGTATGGAATCCAAGTGCTCCAAGCCGCGTCATGCTCTTGTGTTTGACTTCTGAGATATGCACCTAGGACTTTATGTGAGTTTTCTAAAGCACCTATGCTTTCGTGATGATATGCCGTTGATTGAGTTTGCTTTATCGACAAAAGTTTGCAAACTTGACTCATTACGGCTGAGATAAGTTCTGCACCTCTGTCAGTGGCAATTTCTTGCGGAACCCCATATCTTAAGATAAAATTGTCCACAAAACTTTTTGCAACTGATATCGCGTCTTTTTGATTAAGAGGATATGCCTCTACAAATTTTGTTAATTCGCACTGAAGCGTAAGAATATAAGAATAACCATCTATATCTTTTGGTATTGGCCATACTATATCTAAGTATAACTTTTGAAATGGCGAAGATGCGGTTGAAGTTATTACCATGGGTTCTTTGACATATCTATTTGTGTGTTTTTGTTTTTGACAACTGTCACATTTTCCTACAAAGTTTCGAACGTCGCTATCAAGACCTGGCCAAAAGTAGTATTTTTTAATATTATTAACCATACGATTAATACCTGCGTGGCCACTAGTGGGAAGTAAGTGAAAATCATTTAAAATTATTCTTTTTGTATCTTTGTCCGTTATTCTTTTAACTCCTTTTATTATACATATACGGGGACCGGTCCAATTGGAGTTATTTTTTATTTCCTTAGCTAGCCATGTAATAAATTTTTCATTAGTATTATTTTTTATAATAACTAATTCAATAACATTTATCTCCTTACATAAATGATTCAAGTCTCTCAACATTTCGTCTCGCGCCAATGTCGATCGAGTATCTTGATTTACATATAAGGTAGAATGTAACGGAACATAATATAAACTTCCCGATTTCGCAGTTATGTCTTTGTGTAATTTGCTTATTTTTTGTATTGACGTGAGTATTAACTCAGTACAATTCTTGGGTTTTTTAAGAATTTCTACAATATTTGGTTGATCAGGCCAAACACTCGTAGCATTCTCACTTTCTAACTCACCTTCTGGATTTTCCATTATTTTACATTGTGCCCTAGTCATAACAGAAATCACTCCTTCGTTCATGCTTTTTAATTCATTCGATGAAATTACTACTCTTGACAGCGCATCGGCCGTGACATTCTCGCTTCCTTTTATATATTCAACATGAAAATCATACTCTTCTAGTCCTAATCGAAATTTTGTTAAGCGACTGGAAGGGTCAGTTAAATTAAATAAATAGACTAAAGGCCTATGGTCTGTTAAAATTTTGAAGTGCCGTCCGTACAAATATGGACGAAAATATCTTATTGACCAGTAAATTGCTAACAGCTCTTTTTCAATAGTTGGATAATTTGTTTCTGCTTTATTTAAACCTCTACTAGCGTATGCGGTTGGTTTACCATTTTTATTTGCCAAAATTGCTGAAATAGCAATGTTAGACGCATCCGTTTGTAAAATAAATTCGTTACTATCGGAAAAATCTGGATATTCTAATACAGGGTGTTGCGTCAGCGCATTTTTTAGGGAATTAAAAGATTTTTCGCATTCATCCGTCCATTCGAATCTTGCATACTTCCTACACAATTTGTTTAAAGCTATTGTCTTTTCTGCGAAATGTGGTATAAATTTTCTGTAGTAATTAGCGAAGGCGACAAACCGTTTTACTTCGTTTGTATTTTTTGGAGTTGGATATTCTCTTAGTGCTCTGACTTTATCTGGATCCGGTAGAATACCTTTATCCGTAATTATATGACCTAGATACAGAAGTTATTTTTTCAAAAATTCACATTTTAATGGGTTTAATTTGAGATTGACTTTACGAAGTCTACTGAATACGTCTATAAGATTTTTATTGTGTTCGGCAAGATTTCTGCCAAAAACAATAAGATCGTCAAGGTAAACAAAACATTTTTCGTAATTCAGGCCTGACATGGCAACTGTCATTAACCTTGAAAAAGTATTGGGACTGATTTTTAAGCCCATTGGCAATCTTGTCATTTGCCATTGACCACGGTCAGTGGTAAAAACAGTATATTTTCTACTTTTTTCATCTAATTCTACCTGATAATATCCCTGGCTAAGGTCTAAATGGGAAAAGTACATTGCTCCTGAAAGAGAATCTAGAATATCGACAATATTTGGCAAAGGCCATTTTTGATCTGCAAGTTTTTGATTTACTAGCCTATAATCTAATACTAGTCTACTTTTTTGTTCTCCGGTAGCGTCCGTCTTTTTGGGGACAAGTAAAATTGGCGAAGACCATGCACTCTGCGCACTCTCAATTATACCGTTCTGATGCATCTTTGAAATATGTTTATTTATCTCCTCCTTTTGTGAAAATGGAAGTCTGTATGGTTTGACATAAACCGGTGTTGAATTTTCTTTTAAATGAATGGATTCTTTATAAAGGTTAGTAACTGTTAACTTATCATCTGGCATATGGAAAATATCTGAAAACTTTACACACGTATTCTCTATTGCCGTTCGTTCTTCCTCATTTAGATAAGTTAATTTTAATAGGTTTAATAATTTTTTCACACGATCAACTGATATATTCGAAGCAGAAAATTGACAGCATTCATACTCACTCAGCATTTCTGTTTTTGGAATACAATTGTTTAACGTAACTTCTTCCTCTCGAGTATTTAAAATTTTTACTGGAATTTTTCCATTGTTGGGTTTCGCTAACACACCAGCCATAAATACACCCGGGCATAATTCATTCGGTATTACCACACATTCCTCTGTACTACCTGTACTTAAATAGTAAATACTTTCACATCTTGGAGGAATTACTAAAGTGGTATTACCGTTAGAATATAAAGGTAAACTTATTTCATTTCCAAAATTTGCTAAAGACAGCGTATTTTCTTCGTAATTTATAATTGCGTTATATTTTCTTAGAAAATTTTCACCAATAATACCATTATTTGAACATGTTAGCGAATTGAAAACATAAAATTTCTCTTCAAATGTGGTTACTCCCACTTTAAATTTTAAATACACATAACCTTCAGAATTTAAAATTCCGCCTATACCCGTAATTTTTATATTTTCCTTGTATAACTTTATGTTTGGGTTTAAAATTTCTGATTTAATTGCACATAAGGTTGCACCTGTATCTATTAAGAAATTTATATTTTTATTATCTACTACAAATGTAACTGAATTAGAATAATTGTTTGAGAATGTAAATATTTGTTTACTTATGCATTTTGTTTTAGGGACGAAAAAAATTTTCTGAACAGTTTTGTGTATCAGAGTTTTTATTTAATTTACTACCGGTCGCATGTTCTTGACTAGCGTTAACGGTTAATTCAGCCAAATGTACATTGTGTCTAATTTCACGCGTACCTCTTCGATTACCATTTCCTCGAAAAACTGTACGTCCTCTAGGATTTCTAGAAAATTTCTGAAATCGTAGATTATTGTTGTTACGTTCGTAATGATTAGTTTGAAAATTATTGTTAAAGTGTTTGTTTGGATAGTTGTTGTAGTTTCGGTTACAATTTCTGTTTTGTGTAAAACCTCGTGCGAAGTTTCTACTGAAAGTTCCTCTACCCCTATTACTGGACATAGACATTACCTCTGAAAAATTTGTGTGCGATGCGACTTCTTCATCTTGTGCTTCCCGAATCGCGTCTTTTAAAAATGAAAAATTTCGTGCGGATATTATAGTACTTAACCTTGAATTTCTAAGACCTTCCGCAAATCTTTTAATGGCGGTTTTTTCGTTAATAGGTCTTAAAATGTTATAAGCTTCCGTAGTACCGTTAGCCTGAGAAATCGTCAGATTAGCGAACAGATTTTCTACTGATTTTCCGAATTCCTCGATTGACTTATCTCCTTGCTTAGCTCGGAATAGTTTAGCTTGAAGAGCGGTGTCGGATTTTCTAGTAAGAAGGTGCGTTTTTATATCAACCAGTAAATCGTCAACGGAATTGTATCTGGTTTTTAATCGCAATTTAGCACTATTTGACAAGCGCGTTTTAAGAACAAAGTTTATTAAAAGGGTTTTACCGTCACTATTTAGCATTGAATTATAAAGATCTATTGCGTCGATTAGTTTGTTTGTAGTGTCCTCTGTGTCGTCCATTGTGGGCAACAGGCTCATGGCAACTTTTAAATCAAATGATGTCATTTTTGTGTCCGGTGTTTTGTTTTCTTTGGTTATCCGTAAAATGTCTTGGTAAGTTATTTTAGTTTTCTCCACTAATTGCTTTATTAAAAGAATTTCGTTATCGTCGAATTCCGAGTTTCTAATTTTTTGATTAATAACTACAATCTCCGAATCTACTTTCGAGAAAGAATTTTTTGCTTCATTAAGTTTTGTTTGTAAAATCGGTTGTTTACGTCGCTCGTAATTTAATTTTACAATATATGTTCTAAGGGTAGTAAGTTCCTGATAAATTTTCTCTAGTTTAGCAAATTCCATAAATTAATTGTTATTTGGGTCAACATTTTACGCCTATATCGTTATCTAAGTATAAATTCTTTAATAAAATTATCATAATTATCATTTAACCCGAATACCTTGCTTAATAACTAATATATTTCTACTTACAAATTTCTTTTCTTAACTAGAATAATTAAATGTCCATACAATTTTTTTTCCCACTATTTATGCACCATTTTATACATTGGTTTTCTTCACACTTTTTAAATTGCCCATTAAATATAATGCTAAAAAAAAAACCTGAAAATTTAAATTATATCTTCTTGCTCGGAAATACCATCACGGGATTTTCTAATTTCATTTTTATTTATCTCCCTTCTAATGTTTTTTCTGATACATTTTTTTTGTAGCTTTTCAGAACTGCATATACCAATATTCCAATTATAATCGCCAATATGATCATCAATAACCATTCGGACAGTGAAAATGATTTTATTCTTTTCTTTTGATTGCGTGGACCCCATATTGTTATTTATTTCTCGTTTTACACCATTTTATAACATACTTTTTCCAAAAAATTTATCCTGGCAGGATCGCCATGTAATAATTTTAGGTTCGCTGGGTTATAGGAATTAGTCAAACTACATGTTGTTGCTATAAATCCCCAGTATATTCTATCTCCCAGTAGGTTACCACAATATCGACAAATCGGTCATTTGTCCAATCAGCAGAATCTTGTTTAACAGTTGCTTGCTTACATTAGTAACCTACTTATTAGTCTTATTACTAAACAGTATAATATTAGAATACACTATACAGGGTATTCCTACCATATTACAGTCAAATTGAAAAATAAAAGGTCTTACTTATATCTAATACCTAATATGTATTTAGAAACCTTTGGATTTATTGCATTTTGTCATCATTTTTACGTAGTCCAATGTTAGATTTAATATTAAAGTAACAATAATATTTTTACCTAGATGTTTATTGAAATAAAACAGGTAAATAATATATCAATTAACAACTGTAAATCCCAATTTAGTGGCCAATTAGGTTTTCAAAATATCCACCTTGGGCATCTCTGCACAGTCTTACCCGGTAAACGTTCTGTTCTACCACAGTTCTGAGTATTTCCGGGGTGATATTTGCAAAAGCTTCCCGTATTCTGTCTTTTAAAATTTGCAGTGTTGCTGGGGGCGTAATGTAGACCTGGTTCTTAATATGACCCCATAAAAAAAATCAAGTGAAGTTAGGTCCGGCGAACGGGGTGGCCATTGTATTGGCCCGTGGGTGGCAATGACCCGACCCCCAAATTTCTCCTCCAAATAATTTCTTACTATATGAGCATTATGGGGTGGCACCCCATCCTGCTGAAATAGTTATTTGTGTACCAAGGCCGTAATGTTGATCTTTTTTGGCCGAATCTGAAATTTGTGGTGAGGACAAAAAAGATCATACGGCCGAGGTGCACACAAAATTTTTTAAGCGAGTGTCTCATCAAGTAGGTAACAACTTTTTTTTACAATTTTGTTTCTAAACAAAGACGAAACTGGAAGATTAGATTCAAATTTTTATTAACCAAATGAAAAGTGTATTATTAAGTAACAAAGATGTGTACAGAATTACTTACAGTAAGTATTATAAACAGAAGTTGGGTTATAAAGAAGTTAATAAATTAGGGCATTATTTGATATTTATTTTAAATTTCATTTCACTGACAGAAACGGAAAGCTTGTAAATAAATAGCCTGGCAACGGAACCTTTTCTTTTGTTTTATGGGTAAATAATCCAAACATGCAAATTAAGTGTGTCTAGTAGGCCGCCTTCATAATTTGACAATCTTAACATCGGACGTGGAAATAACTCAAATAAGCAAATTAAATGTGTCTAGTAGGCTGCCCTCATAATGACTTTGTTTGCAAAAGCGGCTGTAAAGTAAAAAAGCGGCCGTAAAGTAAAAAAGCGGCCAAAAAAGGTACACTTCAGGGACGTTAATAGATCCGTAAAACTTCATTTGTTCTGACACTCGCTTAAAAATACATTTGTTGTGTTACCGCCAGGGGTAGATCGTCCAAATATTCTTCAATTTCGTTTTCTAGGAATCCCAACTATCTCTCAGCGGTTAAATGCCCTTCAAAAAAAAGTGGTCCTATTATTGTATTGCCAATTATTGCAGCCTAAACATTGATTCCAAATTGCTCTTGGAAATTTCCCTGAATCATCCGATGTTGGTTTTCCAACGACCAGTATCTTGTATTTTGTCTGTTGAACATACCATTATTGGAAAACCTAGATTCATTTCATGTTGTTGTTGTTTAAAAACCAATTGCAGTATTCCAATCTTCTATCAAAATCGTTTTCGTACAAATGCTGATGCAAATGGTATTTGTAAGAGCGATAACCATGCTTCTTTAATATTTTCCTAACGGATTCGTGACTAATATTTAATTCTTGGCCTACTTCCCTTGTAGAACTAGTCGGATTTTGTTCTACAAAGGCAACATTTATTTCAATATCCTCACTTATTATAAATTCCTGAGGAACATCGGACTCACATCTCATTTTTCTAATTAAATAAATGATGTATTGTCTACTTGGGTGGTTAATCCGATCAGGATACTCTTCTCGATACATTCTCTCAGCTTCAGCCGCGTTTTTTCCACATTGTCCATAAATAATTAAAATATCGACTTGTTCGCTTTTGGTAAACATACTTTTAATTTAGTTATAACCAAAATAATTGACACAAACCAACAGAGAAAAATTTATTGTTTACAAATTTGTTAAATTCTGTCATCTATCCTGAATTCAATTGTTTGTCATGGCTAAGTGGATATAATATTTGATCGTCGGCGTCGTGCAGTTGCATGTTTGATCAAACCATAAAAAATGGCTATTGCAATAAAATGCTGTTTTCTTTAGAAAATCCAAGCGAATTTTGATGTTGTGATGCACCGTTGGATTCGTAATAAAAAACTGCATCTAATTATACTATGAAAGTGGTATAGTTGTATTTAATTTTTTTAAGTTATTATCAAAAAAGTGATTTAGTCAACTTTGAACGCTCTGGTAAGACAAATGAAAGGTGATAAAATTGTGTAGGTATTTTTGTGCAGATGTAAACGTCTACTAGAACGATTTAAGGTGGGTCATGGCAATCTAGATTTAAAAAAAAATGCTTTAAAAAATGTTAAATTGACACAAGAAGTAATAAAAATGACGCAGTTATACGTAAAATGATCTCTAGGTTCCAAAAATCAAGAAATATACTGGGTGTCCTATTTGAACATCCAAAGTTGGGGCACTTCCGGCTAAACCGGAAGTCGTCGAAATTTGACAAGTACCTCGAAAAGTGACTTTTTATTAGCCTATGACTCCTGCAAAGTTTCATCTTGTTCGATTAAAAACTAAAGAAATGGCAGCCGGAAAGTGATCCCGTTGACACCCGGTATATATACATATATATATATATATATATATATATATATATATATATATATATATATATATATATATATATATATATATATATATATATATATATATACAGTGACCGGCAAAAAGTTCGCAACATATGGGACAAATTTTTATTAGGTGAGTATTGGAAAAACTTTTCCGGGGGATCGGTTCTGCATGTCCGATAACCTAAAAATCGATTTTGACATACGTCACGTGACCACTGGTATAGCGTCAAATTAAAAAAAAAATTGTTAATTTACAAAAAGTGAGGTTAGTTGACGAGATATCAAAAAAAGTTATTTGAAAAAATTGCTTAGAATTAAATTCTAGGTCCTTGTGCAAAATTTTAAGATTTTATTTAAAAAAATTGGAAAACTCAATTTTTTTTAAATATTTTTTTATCGATTTACAAATTTCCAGTTTTTTCGTTTAGATAGCTTGGCTAATGTAAAGCCCATGTATCTGGATGAAAATAAACGAATGTAGTAGTTTTTTCTACAATTGACAGGACAAGATTAAAAAAAACAGGGTTTCGCCGGACGCTAGCTGTTGCAATGATTTGTATCTAGCAGCAGTGTCAAAATTTTAGAGACATTTCAATGAGATTACATTGAGAAAACCTTAATCGTCTTAAATATATCTGAAGTTCGACTTTTTGTAAAGTTAAGGGGAGTAAAATAGATAATAAACAAAAAATTACCTGTTTATTTAATCGAAATTTAATAAACGAAAACCAATGTAAGAAAAACTTAAAAGTAGTCAAATTCTGTACTAACAACATAAAAAATCATTGTTTTTCCTTGGGTGCACAAAATTTAAAACTCAGTATGACCACCATTTCTCTCCATACATACTATTGTTCTCGAGCGCAACTCTCGATTAACATTTCGGAGCATTTTACGATTTATTTGCAATACACAATTTCTAATGACATTCTCTAAATTGTGTATATTCCTAAAGGGTCGATGTTTGTACACAGAGTTCTTTAGGTATCCCCACATAAAGAAATCTAACGGAGTCAGATCTGGTGATCTCGCAGGCCACGGATTTTCAGAAAACCGTCCTATCCACTGGTTTCCAAATTCTTGATCCAGCCATCTCTTCACCTCATTTGTGGAATGAATGCTAGCTCCGTCTTGTTGAAAGTATAAATTTCTTCTTTCGGCTAATGACAAATTGTCTAAAAAGTCAGATATCTCAGTTTGTAGAAATTCTAAATATCGTTCTGAATTTAAATTGTCTCTAAAGAAAAAAGGTCCCACTATTCTGAGCTTGAAAATTCCGCACCACACATTAACCTTAAAACTATATTGGTCTTTACTCTGAATTACAAAGTCTGGGTTTTCGGTGGCCCACCATCTACAGTTTTGTGAACTGACGGTTCCGTTAGAGGTAAATGTAGCTTCATCCGAGAAAAGAACGTTCTTTGGGAAATTAAAATCTTCCTCAATCATACCCTGGAACCAGGCACAAAAATCGAAGCGGGCGTCATAATCCCTATCTTTTAATACTTGTACAAATTTAGGTTTGTACGGATGAAATTTGTTTCTTTTTAATATCCTCCGCACAGATCTTTCGTGAATGTTAGTGATCTCCGATATTTGACTAACTGCTAATTGGGGTGTTTCTGTGATCGACAAACACACATCCAGAGAACCTTCGTCACCTGTTACCGGTTTTTCATGGGAAACTTTATACTGATTTTCTACCGATCCCGTTTCTTTAAATTTATTGACTAGACGAGATACTGTGGAATAATGGAGGGATTTATCGGGGTGCCTCTCATTAAAAATTGCTGCTGTTTCTCTATGGCTTTTGTAATTATCTCCAGAAATTAAAATAATTTCTATCTTTTCCTGAAGAAGTAGTGTGGGTGCCATTTTAAGGAATAAAATATTAATAAACTTATGTAAAATATCAAACTTAGTAAGATGCGAGACATAAACCAATGACATAGGTTGAAATCAAACAAATTATAATTTGTTTGACATTTTTCTGTTGTTTTTAACCTACTAGATTATTTGGTTGTTTTAATTTCAGAGCCTGCTTTGGTAGTTTTAAGTACAACTAAATAGACCTGGTTGTTAAATTTATGTGCGAAAAATCTTAATAAAATCTTGATACAGTCATTTCATTAGATTCAAACCATTGCAACAGCGAGCGTCCGGCGAACACCTATTTTTTCGATTTTGTCCTGTCAATTGTAGAATTGTAGATCTGACTCCGTTAGATTTTTTTATGTGGGGATACCTAAAGAACCCTGTGTACAAACATCGACCCTTTAGGAATATACAAAATTTAGAGAATGTCATTATAAATTGTGTATTGCAAATAAATCGTAAAATGCTCCGAAATGTTAATCGAGAGTTGCGCTCGAGAACAACAGTATGTATGGAGAGAAATGGTGGTCATACTGAGTTTTAAATTTTGTGCACCCAAGGAAAAACAATGATTTTTTGTGTTGTTAGTACAGAATTTGACTACTTTTAAGTTTTTCTTACATTGGTTTTCGTTTATAAAATTTCGATTAAATAAACAGGTAATTTTTTGTTTATTATCTATTTTAATCCCCTTAACTTTACAAAAAGTCGAACTTCAGATATATTTAAGACGATTAAGGTTTTCTCAATGTAATCTCATTGAAATGTCTCTAAAATTTTGACACTGCTGCTAGATACAAATCATTGCAACAGCTAGCGTCCGGCGAAACCCTGTTTTTTTTAATTTTGTCCTGTCAATTGTAGAAAAAACTACTACATTCGTTTATTTTCATCCAGATACATGGGCTTTACATTAGCCAAGCTATCTAAACGAAAAAAACCGGAAATTTGTAAATCGATAAAAAAATATTTAAAAAAAAATTGAGTTTTCCAATTTTTTTAAATAAAATCTAAAAATTTTGCACAAGGACCTAGAATTTAATTCTAAGCAATTTTTTCAAATAACTTTTTTTGATATCTCGTCAACTAACCTCACTTTTTGTAAATTAACAATTTTTTTTTTAATTTGACGCTATACCAGTGGTCACGTGACGTATGTCAAAATCGATTTTTAGGTTATCGGACATGCAGAACCGATCCCCTGGGAAAGTTTTTCCGATACTCTCCTAATAAAAATTTTTCCCATATGTTGCGAACTTTTTGCCGGTCACTGTATATATTAGGGTGCTTTTTTTTTCGACTATTTTTTTTTTCGTGAAATTTTGTTGGAAATACCAAAAACAAAATTGCCTGAACGTTTGAGCCCTTAATATTCATATTAAGTCCTAGACCAAGGCGTGTAAAGATTTCCCATTGAAAATACACGAAAACTCTGATTTTTTATCTTTAAATTTCTATAGCTCAGCGGCATTTTATGGCATTGCTTTGACCATAGACAAGTATTTCTCAGAATTGAACGCTCTACAAAAATGCCCATTGCGGCAAAGTCGTAACTCACACCGGCGAGGTAGTACGGGCCACTAAACCTGATTTTTCGCATTTATCTCGCAAACGACAAGAGATACAGAAAAAAATGTATAAAACAAACTTGTAGGAAATTCAATTTTCTACAAAAAAGGTCCTTAGTACTGAGTCGCTTGATGGATAAATGATGGTCGAGTGATGGATAATGAACGAACGATATTTTTATAATTTAACGTGATTTTCGATAAAAATTTGAAATTACAAAAACTTTATAGCTAGTTATCTCCAGAAATATTGATGTTAGCGACTCAGTACTAAGGACCTTTTTTGTAGAAAATTGAATTTCCTACAAGTTTGTTTTATACATTTTTTTCTGTATAGCCCTAATCCGCCTAACCCAATCAAAACTGAGCTATAGAAATTTAAAGATAAAAAATCAGAGTTTTCGTGTATTTTCAATGGGAAATCTTTACACGCCTTGGTCTAGGACGTAATATTAATATTAAGGGCTCAAACGTTCAGGCAATTTTGTTTTTGGTATTTCCAACAAAATTTCACGATGGGACCGAAAAAACTAAAATAGTCGAAAAAAAAAGCACCCTAATATATATATATATATATATATATATATATATATATATATATATATATATATATATATATATATATATATATATATATATATTGATATTAAGAGGATATCCTCTTAATATCAAATCAAAGGATTACACATTTTTTTAAAAAATTACTATTTTTTCTCTTTCCACATAAAATACTCTGGTATGTTTTAATATGTCTGATAAGAAATAGCAGATTAATCCTTCAAAGACCTTAAAGTTTTCAAGGTGCGTATAATAAAAATATCTTGCAATTATTGTAGAAAAATGTTCACTGTTAAGAAGGTAGAATTTTAGATGTGTCCAGATTTTAATGTTTACTGTCATATTGTACTGTTGTTGTAAATTGTTTTAACTAATAATGTATTTTTAGGTCTTTTATCAAACTGAATTAATAAAAAAAAAATAAATATATATTTTGAAAATGACCCGGAAAAGGGTCGAAACGTCAATGGACTTTTAATATAAAAAATATTTTTACAATGAACCTAATCCCAAGAAACACACACCAAAAAAAAAATATATATATATATATATATATATATATATATATATATATATATATATATATATACACTACGCCAATTAATTATCGAATATTCAAAAATGCACGTCAAAATTAATATGCTGTTATTTCGTTAATAATGAACAAAATTAGATAATTTTTTTTCTCACTGATAGACATAAGATTCTAGGGTTTAGGGCAGAGTAGTTTACGTCCTGATACGCCTTATTGTACGGGGTAGCTCATAAAATCTAGATGCATGTAAATTTCCAAAAATTTAAATGTTACATATCTAACATAAAAATTGAATTTAATTTATTTTTTAAAATAAACCAATTAGAGATCTATCAGCATTAGACACTGGCCCATGCCATGCCACTCTAGGTAAAGAAAAAATTACCATTTCTTCTAAATACGTTATTACGTCGAAATAACGTTTCGTCAACAATCAATGCGACATTTTATCATTTTTGGCGATTACTAAATTAAAAATAAAAATTATTTCAACAAATAAAGTCTATAATACAGGATGCTGCGCCATTATCTATTCATTTAATTTATTTATTTAGCATTAAAAATACAAAAATGATAGTCTACTTAAGCCATAACCAGTTCATTATTAGGTATAGGTAACCAAGGATACGGTAAGTAAGTAAATGATATCTGTCTGTTTGACATTAAAAATTGATAAAGTTTACCATACTTAGCAATAACTATGAATTCTAATCGATTTTTAACACCAGAACAATGTTCCTATGCTAGAGGGTTGTATGCACAGGGTCGTTCTCAAGCAGATATTGCTAGAATTTTGGGCAAAACGCAGGGGACAATAAGCAAAATTTTAAGTAGATATCAAGAAACAGGCTCCAACCAAAGAAAGGAAGGACAAGGTCGACCAAGAAAAACCACTCCTTACCAAGATAGGTTTGTACGTCTGCAGTGTACACGACAACGGTTTACTTGCAGCACTCAGTTGCAGACGCAGTTTTTTAATACATATGCTACGCGAGTCTGCAAGCAAACGATCCGAAATCGGTTAAAAGAGGTTCAGCTTAGGCCATACGAGGCAGCACAAGGCCCCAAATTGGAACCAGTACATCGACGTGCACGTTTAGGTTACGCTAGGGAACATGTGGCTTGGGGTGAAGGTGAGTGGGCTAATGTTCTATTTAGCGATGAGTCCCGGTTTTGTCTGTATAGTAATGATAGGCGTCAAAAAGTTTTCCGAAGACCTGGTGAAAGATTTGCCCAGTTCAATTTTAAAAATACTATCAGTTATGGAGGCGGCTCAGTAATGGTTTGGGGGGGAATATCACTAGATGCAAAAACGGACTTAACCTTTATAGACCATTTGACGGCCGACCGATACATTACAGAAATTCTGGAGGAACACTTAATTCCTTTTGCTCCTGCAATTGGAGAAAACTTTATTTTTATGCATGATAACGCGCGTCCCCATACCGCCAGAATTGTTCAGGAGTATGTAGCAGACACTGGAATTCCTGTGATGAATTGGCCAGCTCGAAGCCCAGACCTAAACCCCATTGAACATGTATGGGACCGTATGAAGAGGCAAGTCCGTGCGGAAGTTAATCCTCCACAATCTCTTTTACAGTTAAAAGTAGCGCTGGATAGAATATGGCAGAATATTGATCAAGATTTTATCAGAAATCTAATTTTAAGCATGCCACGACGGTGTCAAGATGTTATTAATGCTCGTGGAGGAAAAACCCGATACTAAATTTATTTCTTATTATCTGAACTGGTATTTGTATAGTTAGTTTTGTATTTTTAATGCTAAATAAATAAATTAAATGAATAGATAATGGCGCAGCATCCTGGATTATAGACTTTATTTGTTGAAATAATTTTTATTTTTAATTTAGTAACCGCCAAAAGTGATAAAATGTCGCATTGATTGTTGACGAAACGTTATTTCGACGTAATAACGTATTTAGAAGAAATGGTAATTTTTTCTTTACCTAGAGTGGCATGGCATGGGCCAGTGTCTAACGCTGATAGATCTCTAATTGGTTTATTTTAAAAAATAAATTAAATTCAATTTTTATGTTAGATATGTAACATTTAAATTTTTGGAAATTTACATGCATCTAGATTTTATGAGCTACCCCGTACAATAAGGCGTATCAGGACGTAAACTACTCTGCCCTAAACCCTAGAATCTTATGTCTATCAGTGAGAAAACAAATTATCAAATTTTGTTCATTATTAACGAAATAACAGCATATTAATTTTGACGTGCATTTTTGAATATTCGATAATTAATTGGCGTAGTGTATATATACAGGGTGGTGCAACCAAGATGGGGTGGACGATTGTGAGTAAACGGTGAGGAATTTCGAAAATTTTTTAATTGGATATTATCGATAGTCAAACACGCTATGTTTTAAAATTATAGCCATAATACAGGGTGGTCCGAAAAACTCGTGGCGAACCAAACTTGTATTTTTTTAAATGGG
Organism: Philopedon plagiatum; assembly: GCA_963971165.1. NCBI lineage: Eukaryota > Metazoa > Arthropoda > Insecta > Coleoptera > Curculionidae > Philopedon > Philopedon plagiatum. Next base: position 79,799,968 of record OZ020191.1, on the reverse strand, counting down.
ACACCCTGTATATAATTGTTCCGATTGATTCTCCTGTGCGTTACGATCATTTTGATATAGGGTTTATTGGGTCTAAAATTTATAGTACGGCAATGGGACGCGGTTAAAGTTGAAAAAATGCTCACAGTTCGGCCATTTTTTAAAAAAAATTGAAACGTATGGAAAAACTAAATATTCCATAAAACGGTACATATCCTTGAATACATTAATCGCTTGCAATTTGTTTAAAATTATTCACTGTTATACAGGGTGGTCAAGTTTTGCAAATACGCCCTGGACTCATTTTTTTTAAATGGAACACCCTATATATTTTATTTTCATGTTAAAGATAACATTACTAGCTTTCAAAAAATACCATACATGATGCCTTTCTGACTAACAGTTTTTTAGTAAGCTAGCCGTGAAAGCAAAGTTTCTTCATTCTAATACGATTATACTGAATTTACGTTGTTTATTATTAAATATCTAATATTAGGAGGCCATGACACTATCATAAATGAAACAAAAGATTGACGAACTTGTCGAAGCTACTGCCGCATAATCCATTATTTACAAGTTAAGTGTAGGTGGCCCAATATTTATGAGGTAAGAAAACTGAGACCCGAAACTTTTACATGTTTATTAGAGAACAGAAAATATTGTTTTTAGGAAATGTAACGTAATTAATAAACCAGTTATAAACAAAGATAATCAGTTATTAGTATTATTAATAGTGTAAGAAATCTAATTGAGCAAAAACCGAACATCTTTTAAAATAATTTAGTTATGTGTTATGTAGTTACTTGTCAACCTAATTTAATATAAACAATTAAAAAAGCTCATATAAGGTGTTCAACTAAACCACCTTTTTGCTGAAGGCACATTTCGAGTCTATCCATAAATGAAAGTTTCACTTTTCCCAAAGTCTGTTCTGAAATGTTGCGAAAACTGTTTCTTATTCTCGTCTTCATATCTTTCACTGTGGTTGGAACCTCTTTATAGACTTCTTCTTTAACATGCTCCCATAGAAAAAATCTAGTGGTGTTAAGTCGGGTGATCTGGCTGGCCACTTAACTGGTCCACCTCGCCCAATCCAACGATCTGTCTTCCAATTATCGACAAAATATCTTACATTCCTATGGTAATGCGGGGGCGCTCCATCATGTTGAAACCATAATGATCCCCTTACCATTAAAGGTAAATCTTCAAGCAATACTGGCAACTCGTTTCTCAAAAAGTTGTTTATAACTGGTTTATTAATTACTTTACATTTCCTAAAAACAATATTTTCTGTTTTTTTAAATATCTCGAATAAACATGTAAGGGTTCCGGGTCTCCGTTTTCTTACCTCACCTACACTTAACTTGTAAATAATGGATTATGCGGCAGTAGCTTTGACAAGTTCGTCAATCTTTTGTTTCATTTATGATAGTGTCATGGCTTCCTAATATTAGATATTTAATAATAAACAACGTAAATTCAGTATAATCATATTAGAATGAAGAAACTTTGCTTTCACGGCTAGTTAACTAAAAAACTGTTGGTCAGAAAGGCATCATGTATGGTATTTTTTAAAAGCTAGTAGTGTTATCTTTAACATGAAAATAAAATATATATGGTGTTCCATTTAAAAAAAATGAGTCCAGGGCGTATTTGCAAAACTTGACCACCCTGTATAACAGTGAATAATTTTAAACAAATTGCAAGCGATTAATGTATTCAAGGATATGTAACGTTTTATGGAATATTTGGTTTTTCCATACCTGTTTCAATTTTTTTTTTTAAATGGCCGAACTCTGAGCATTTTTTCAACTTTAACCGCGTCCCATTCCCTTACTATAAATTTTAGACCCAATAAACCCTATATCAAAATGATCGTAACGAACAGGAGAATCAATTGGAACAATTATATACAGGGTGTCCCATTTTAAAAAATACAAGTTTGGTTCGCCACGAGTTTTTCGGACCACCCTGTATTATGGCTATAATTTTAAAACATAGCGTGTGGATAATATCCAATAAAAAAATTTTCGAAATTCCTCACCGTTTACTCACAATCGTCCACCCCATCTTGGTTGCACCACCCTGTATATATATATATATATATATATATATATATATATATATATATATATATATATATATATATATATATATATATATATATATATATATATATTTTTTTTGGCAGGTTCTTGGACTGTTGATATATATATTGTTTTTAATTTTGTTTTCTTGGGGATTGAGTCCGTTGTGAGGCAAATAAAATGTGGTGTTTTTGGTTACATTTTATATTACTAACGTTTCGGTAATAGATATACCTTCATCAGAGTGCAGTAGCTGAAAACATTTTTTTATTTTAACAGTTTTTAGGTAATATTCTAGGAACTAGTTACTAAGTTTATATATAAGTATAAAGGTGTTACCTTTTATTAAAAATCCAAGGATTGGCACATTGTACTGCGAGGCACTTTATAAAAAATTGCACTTTCTGTTACTTTGAAGTTTTTAAACAGATAAGTCGGTATATACATATTTAGACTAGCTTTATTAAATAGTAACTGAAAAACGCACATCTACTTTTGGCGAAGGGTCGTCTGACAATTTGGGAGTGTTTGCCAGATGTATCTATTTGGCTTAAGGGGTCCAATTATTGTTTTGAGGTCTATGTGTTTTTATTTATTATTTTTTAATTAATTAGTTATTAGTATTATGTAGCTTGTGAGAAGGGTGAGTTTATTTTATAATATTATGGTAAATTTTGTGAAGGTTTTTTGTGTCGGATTTAGCGTTTATAGCGTTTTTGTTTCTTTGGATTTCGATCATTTCAAGTATTTCTCGTTTTTTAGAATGATTTTCTGTATTTAGGATTTTTGTGTTTTTATAGTTGAAAGTATGTTGATTTTCGTCGCTGTGATGTGATAAGGCAGTCTTGTTTTTTTTGTCGAATTTGTGTCCATTTATTCTGTTTTTTAAGTGTTGGCTGGTCTGTCCAATATAAACGGCGTGGCAGTTATTGCATGGAATTTCATACACAACGTGAGTTTTTTATCTTTGGGGATTGTTGATTTTAGCTTGCTGAAATTTTTTCTTAAAAGATTGTGGCCTTTGTGGCTGACAGTTATGTCGTGGTTTTTAAAAACGTTTTGAATTTTTTCTGATAGGTTAGGAATATATGGTAATGATAAGTAATTTTTATTATTTTTTGTTGTATGTTTGTTGTTTGGGTGTGTGTTGTAAAATTTGTGTATTCTTTCTTTAAAAATTTTGTTTATAAGCTGCTGCGGATAGTTATTTATTTTTAAAGTTTTTTTTGCTTTGTTGATTGCCCTTTCTCTAAATTCGGGATCAGATAGTTTTATGCTGCGGTCTGCGAGCCCAATAATAACGGTTTTTTTTTGGGATAGGGGGTGCTGTGAGTCAAAATGTAGGTATCTTGCAGACCAAGTTTTTTTAGTGTACCATTCTGTTCTTATTTTGTTGTTTTTATTGTATAGAGTTAGGTCAAGAAAGTTGATTTTGTTTTCGTTTTGTTTTTCTATTGTAAATTGTAGTTTGTGGTGGTAACTGTTAAATTTTTCTAGAATCAAGTTGCATTTATTTTTGGGTACAGCTGTTATACAGTCGTCGACATATCTGTAGAAAAAAGGTAAAGGGAAATCTAAGGGCGGGATTGTGTTTTCTTCGAGGTCTTCCAGGACGAGTTCTTCCAGTTCCAGTGTAATTGCCCAACTCGTCCTGGAAGACCTCGAAGAAAACACAATCCCGCCCTTAGATTTCCCTTTACCTTTTTTCTACAGATATGTCGACGACTGTATAACAGCTGTACCCAAAAATAAATGCAACTTGATTCTAGAAAAATTTAACAGTTACCACCACAAACTACAATTTACAATAGAAAAACAAAACGAAAACAAAATCAACTTTCTTGACCTAACTCTATACAATAAAAACAACAAAATAAGAACAGAATGGTACACTAAAAAAACTTGGTCTGCAAGATACCTACATTTTGACTCACAGCACCCCCTATCCCAAAAAAAAACCGTTATTATTGGGCTCGCAGACCGCAGCATAAAACTATCTGATCCCGAATTTAGAGAAAGGGCAATCAACAAAGCAAAAGAAACTTTAAAAATAAATAACTATCCGCAGCAGCTTATAAACAAAATTTTTAAAGAAAGAATACACAAATTTTACAACACACACCCAAACAACAAACTTACAACAAAAAATAATAAAAATTACTTATCATTACCATATATTCCTAACCTATCAGAAAAAATTCAAAACGTTTTTAAAAACCACGACATAACTGTCAGCCACAAAGGCCACAATCTTTTAAGAAAAAATTTCAGCAAGCTAAAATCAACAATCCCCAAAGATAAAAAAACTCACGTTGTGTATGAAATTCCATGCAATAACTGCCTCGCCGTTTATATTGGACAGACCAGCCAACACTTAAAAAACAGAATAAATGGACACAAATTCGACAAAAAAAACAAGACTGCCTTATAACATCACAGCGACGAAAATCAACATACTTTCAACTATAAAAACACAAAAATCCTAAATACAGAAAATCATTCTAAAAAACGAGAAATACTTGAAATGATCGAAATCCAAAGAAACAAAAACGCTATAAACGCTAAATCCGACACAAAAAACCTTCACAAAATTTACCATAATATTATAAAATAAACTCACCCTTCTCACAAGCTACATAATACTAATAACTAATTAATTAAAAAATAATAAATAAAAACACATAGACCTCAAAACAATAATTGGACCCCTTAAGCCAAATAGATACATCTGGCAAACACTCCCAAATTGTCAGACGACCCTTCGCCAAAAGTAGATGTGCGTTTTTCAGTTACTATTTAATAAAGCTAGACTAAATATGTATATACCGACTTATCTGTTTAAAAACTTCAAAGTAACAGAAAGTGCAATTTTTTATAAAGTGCCTCGCAGTACAATGTGCCAATCCTTGGATTTTTAATAAAAGGTAACACCTTTATACTTATATATAAACTTAGTAACTAGTTCCTAGAATATTACCTAAAAACTGTTAAAATAAAAAAATGTTTTCAGCTACTGCACTCTGATGAAGGTATATCTATTACCGAAACGTTAGTAATATAAAATGTAACCAAAAACACCACATTTTATTTGCCTCACAACGGACTCAATCCCCAAGAAAACAAAATTAAAAACTATATATATATATATATATATATATATATATATATATATATATATATATATATATATATATATATATATATATATATATATATATATATATATATATGAGCCGGTCAGAGGAAGAGTGGTCTAACTGCATAGCGGTTTGCTTGTGCGTTATACCACTTTTCCTCTGAACGGATCATATATATATATATATATATATATATATATATATATATATATATATATATATATATATATATATATATATATATATATATATATATATATATTGTCTAAATAATATTGTGGTTTTAAAATTTTGTCGTGCCTTGGTATTTAAATAATTAATTAAGTGAAATGTAATTAATAAATTACTGCAAATAACGTATACTATATTATATATTATGTATAACACTTATTTTCAGGTTGCCCATTTAGAAAGAACTGGACATTATTTGACCATTAAAGATAATCAGATTGTACAACTTCATCCATCTACTTGTTTAGATCATAAACCAGAGTGGGTCATATATAATGAATTTGTATTGACGACGAAAAACTATATTAGGACAGTCACAGACATTAAACGTAAGTATGTTTACGATACGATAAAGTAAAAAATGGCTTAGGTTGGCGGGTAATCAAAAATATATCTTTAATACAATTTTTTACAAGATACTTTGTTCACCTAATTCGCTAAGCTTAAAACGGTTTTAAATTCAATCCTTCTAGTTGACCAGCTAGATTTTGATAACTTATAGTTGTGACACTTTTTATGTAGTTTAAAACTAATGTTTTATTCTATTATTGTCACTATTTGTTTTAAAAATGAATATTTGTCTTATTCTTACACTTGTTAGTTTCAACCCTTAATGGGCTTGATTGGGTTGTATGTTAATATTACTGCACAATCAGTCAATCGAAACACACAAAAAATTACGTCGGTTGGATGGATAATAACAAAAATATTAAGATTTAAAATTTCACCAAATTAAAAAAAAATCAGTTTCCGGCTTGACGTCTACGAAAAGAAACTGAACGTAACGGGCAATGTGGCGAATCAAATTAAGGATGTGGCAACACCGCTAGGCGCCGTTTTAGTACTAAGAAGGAATGCTCATATTTTGCGTAACATTTATAGCATTTTTTAATCTTCGAATTTAATTTTATTTTCAAAATTTCGGAATGCTTAAGAGTATTTAAATAGAACGATGAACTACCACAGAAATAATAGTAAAACCCAAACAGCCTTGTGCAATAACCTTAGCGTGTTGTAGTTTTTTGCCCCTGTCATTCAGTGAATTATGGTTAGTATTTCTTTGATGCTTATGCATAAACATCCGTTTTAGGTTCTAAAATATTGTGCGTTGACACAGTATAAATTTCAAATATTACGATTTTTTATAATTCAATTTGATAATATAATCTCGATGATCAACCCACCGTTATAACGGTTGTTTTGGGTGTAATTTAAATAAAACTTACGTGGAAGTTCACTCCGCTTTTTAAGAAAATGGACTGTAAAAATTTTGTCTCCTTGATTAGGTACATAATTACATTTTATGAGGCGGGGGTTATCTTTATAACTGAACACTGAACCTAACGAATGAATACTGAACACTGTTCAACAAAAGGAAACAAATAGTAAAACTCTTAAATCATCAAATTTAACAAGTTTCCACACACATGCAAAGAAAAATAGAGGGTTTATATTCACACAGAATCGGACAAAAGTAATGTTAAGGTTTTTGACAAGTGTCATGTTAGCAAAGTTGGGAATCGTTGCAAAATTTTTGCAGCGGTACCAACGATTAATTTATTTCTTAAATTAACGTCACTAGAGGCCATCTCCCTGTTTTATAATGAGCTGTGTTTGATCGCTAATTTGAGGGTGAATTTTATTAGAAAAAAATCAAATTTTTTGGGGATTAGCATTTCAAATGTAGTAGTTTTGAATTATAAAATAAAAAAATTGCTGGATAAGCCCATTGTCAAATTAGATTGGTTTTAGAGATAAAATGTGTAGAATGTGTTAAAACTTCGAAAATTTTGTTGTGAGATTTAATTTTAGAAGTTCTAGTTGGTAAATAGTACAAGCAGAACAGCTTAAAATTAATTTTGACGACTTTGTGCTTTTTCAATTCATGTTGAAGAACTTTGACTACCTTATTCTGTACATTTTCTTGAATTAATTTAAATCAACAAAGTGCTTTGGGGAAGATATTTTATATGAAATAATTATGCATTGAAATGCGCTGTTCAGTATCTCTAGACTAGGTTCACTAAGCTTGAAGACTTTTAATTTGTGATCATTTGATTTTAAATGGGGGACCAACATACATTTGAGACTCTGACATCACAGTCTAGGCAGTGTCCAACTTTTTCTTGTGAGAATTTTTTTTTATTAACTAAAAATAATAAATTTTAAAAAATAAAAATAAAATGTTAAACAAAAAAGAACATACCATCAATTAAATAAACTTCTTTAATATGTCGCACCAGATTTAGCTTTTCATTAAACTCGCGTAAACACAGTGATATACTAAGGAAATAAAAGGTTGACTTTGTTTTAAATAGTGCAACCGCGGTAAGGTAGTCAATAACTCCACCAGGAGAGGATAATAAAGGAGCGAGGGAAAGTGGTAACAAAGGAGTGGATGAAATGGGTAATAAAGGAGTGGGTGAAAGGGACGAAAATATATTTTATACATCTTTTGATCCGAAGCATGGCTTAAAAAAACATATTTCCACATTTCTTCAAAAGATTCCCCTGCCTATTTAAAACCTCCCTAACAAAATTGGTTTTTAAATTTTTACAAGCCTCACCTAAAGAGAGGTAGTTGTGGAATAATGATTTCATTATTCCACAACTACGTCGCGTATCATTGGCGGATATGTTTCTTTTTTTAGATTTTGCTTGTAAAAAATATCACCAGCTTTGTGGAATTTTCTGTGAGTTAATTTGGGGGCAGTTGTGATTACATTTAATAATTTGGAAGCAGTTACGAAATTTGATGGTTCGAGAGAATGGGAAGAATCCAGTTCTAAAGTATTAATATTTTTACCTACGGCTAGTTTTTCTATTAGTAGACTAAAGTGGCCAGATGTGAGCTCTCCGGTAAAAAGCAGATTAATTGTTCTTGAATGTTCCATCGAACTTATAGTTGTTTGGGTTTGATATTTGGCTGAACATTATTAATAGTATATATTCTAACATTTAATTTGTAAATATCTGAAGTAGATAAACATTCTACAGAAGTTTCATAAATTCCATCTTTTGACATTAATGAGCAATACGTGTCTTTATCCATATTGTAATAAAATAAATTATTTTGGAAAATACGCCAATATACAGGGTGTTAGTGAATAAGTGCGACAAACTTCAGGGGGTGATTCTATATGAAAAAATAATGATAGTTTGCTATATAACTTTTGTCCGCAAATGCTTTGATTTCCGAGATACAGGGTGTTAAAGTTTTTATTAAAAAGTGACGATTTATTTATTGCTCTGAAACCCATCGAGATATGCAAATGAAATTTGGTAGGTTTTAAGAGGTAGTTATTGCGCATTTTCTGACATGCAATTAAGAATTTTATGTTTATCATTGGCGCGCATAAGGGTAATAATCTCAATTTTTTTAAAGAAAAAAGTGGTACGTCACTGAGATATATCAAACTAAAAACAATTTTTGAATTTCTCATTCAGTTTGTGACAAAAAATCTCTCTTGCCTTTTTTTCGTATTGGGCGCCGTTTTTATGCAAAAAAATAAAACATCTTAACACGTATTTTTCATTTCTTTAATACATTATTAAAACTATCTAATACAATAACATTAAAGCAGAACAATAACAGAAAATAACACTAATAAATAAATAGGCGCAAAGCTACAACAAATGTTGAAAATGACCTCCCTCAGACGTGATACAAGATTCAACTCTTCGCCTCATTGATTGTCGTATTCGCGCAAATATTCCTGGTGTATTTCTTATTGTCTCACAGTCGGCTATAATTCGATTCCACAGGTCTTCAACGTTTTCGACGGGAGTGGAATAAACTAACTACTGAAGAAAACCCCAAATGCAAAAATCTAGACAATTTAAATCCGGCGATCGAGCAGGCCAATTTTCCGTACCTCCCCTACCTATCCAACGATTTGGATATACTGTATCTAAGTGATTACGTACATTAATGCTAAAATGGGCTGGTGGCCATCATACATGAACCAGAAGTGTTGTCTCAGCTGTAGAGGGATTTCTTCTAAAAGTGCAGGTAGCTCTTCCTGCAGGAAATTAAGGTAAGAGTCGCCTGTTAGTCGTTGTGGGAGGAAATATGGACCGACTAAATGATCATCAATTACCCCAAGCCATACATTTACTGAAAACTGATACTGAAAATGAGTGATTGTTATGGAAATTTTGTATACTCTGTCGTCCAAAATTAGCCTCATCAGTAAACAAAACTCCATTTAAAAAATTAGGAATTTGAGCGATTTGATGAATCCAATGGCAAAAAACTAGGCGCGGAAAAAAGTCTCTAGGTAGTAGAGCTTGCACATGTTGAATATGAAACGGATACAATTGCTGTTCTTTAAGAATTTTAAATACAGTAAAGTTGCTTACATTCAATATGTTGGCAATTTTTCGAGTACTTGTTTCAGGTGACTCCGCAATTAACTCGAGAACTGCTTCCTCTAGTTGCACAGTTCGTACTTCTCGATCCGCAGTCAGCCGTTTGTTTCTTAAATGTACCATTTTCGCGCAAACGTTGGTGCAGACGAGCAAATATTGTGTGATGGTGTACTCTACGTCCTGGATACAACTCAGCATACAATCGTCGAGCTTGCCGACCATTTCCATTACTTCGACCATAGGCAAAATGCATGTCTGACAATTCCGCATTTGTATAATTTTCCATTCTTTTCGATAAAAGAAAAATTAATTACTTATTTAACAGAATGTTGACAGTAGCCTACTAGATGATGTATTAAAGAAATGAAAAATACGTGTTAAGATGTTTTATTTTTTTGCATAAATGGCGCCCAAAACGAAAAAAAGGCAAGAGAGATTTTTTGTCACAAATTGAATGAGAAATTCAAAAATTGTTTTTAGTTTGATATATCTCAGTGGCGTACCATTTTTTTCTTTAAAAAAATTGAGATTATTACCCTTATGCGCGCCAATGATCAACATAAAATTCTTAATTGAATGTCAGAAAATGCGCAATAACTACCTCTTAAAACCTACCAAATTTCATTTGCATATCTCGATGGGTTTCAGAGCAATAAATAAATCGTCACTTTTTAATAAAAACTTTAACACCCTGTATCTCGGAAATCAAAGCATTTGCGGACAAAAGTTATATAGCAAACTATCATTATTTTTTCATATAGAATCACCCCCTGAAGTTTGTCGCACTTATTCACTAACACCCTGTATTTTACGGCCTCAGCTCTGACCTCTTTAAATCCGTCTTGTTTCCCACAAAGAAATAAACCTACAGCCCTAAAAAGACCCATCCTCTATAATATTTATTTTGTTAAAAGCTGCCAAATTACCGGTTAAAGTTAATTCTTCCGCTTCTTCCGTGAACAGTTTGTTCACTTTCCGCGTCCGTGCGCCTGTCTGTCTGTGATATTGTTTCTTCCCCTTTTTTCGATAAAATGGTTAAATCAACAGTTTGTTCGTCGGTGTTTATGTCAGTGTGTGCGGTTGTTTCTTCCTCTTCTTCCGATGAAATGGTTAAATAAACAGTGTGTTCGTCTGTTGATTCAGCCGTAAAATTAATATTATTTTTATAAATCTCAACAAACTCCACAATATTTGAATTTAAGCTAGATGTTTTCATCTGCATTTCAGATTCGGATTTAATAACATCCATTAAATTCGACGCAGATTTTGCCGGATATATAAAAATCTCTTTATCATCTTCTAGAAATAGTGTAGCAGGCCAAAATGACACACCCCTTTTTGTTTGAGGCTCACTCACTCAATTCACATTTTTAAAATTGACTGTTGACGCGGAAATTTTATTATAATTATAACTTGATGCACTCTTCAAGCAATTGTACAAATTTGGTAAAATATCGGATTCTTTAAAATTTAAAATTATAGGTGAGTGAGTTCCATCAGTTTCAGAAGTGGATATTTACGCTTCCAACTCGGAAATAATATGACACGACTCCTCATTGCAATATTTGACGATTATATTGTTAGACATATTATCTAGATCTTGATCGCTACTGTTACCAATATAATCCTCTATTTTAATATTGCTGAGGATATCACTTGCATTATTAACCGCGTCAAGCGCAACTATTTGTTCCGCAGTTATTTCACAAAGCTGGCAGTCCATATTATCAAGAACCTTACAAGCATATCTTAAATCAAAGACAGTTAAATCAATCAAAGCCTTACTTACGGAAAAATAGATATCACAAAACACAAGGCACAAGACAAGACGCCAAATTAAACGGAGTGGAATTTAAAAAGTCACAATTGTATTGTATCGAGCTCAAGGTACGACTGCAGGGGGGGTTGTGGTTGGGTTGTTTATATTTTTGCGTACCACGCGCATACCTAGCGTGCTAGACGTGCACACGGAATTTCAGGGGATGTAGTTTGGTGTATACATTCGAACCCACCCATTTTTACGAATATATCTCCAATAGTAAAGCTACAAATAAAAACGTCAACGAATGGGTCATTTCTCCCGCTTTTTTCTACATATGGCAGGAGCTTGATTCACACCATATTTCCACTTACGGTCTTTTCCTTTCCACCTCTTGGAGGGTCTTCTATACATCTGGGAGGAGCTAATCGCATTTTAAGCTTTACGCGCTTATTCTCTTTTAGTAGTACAGCACTTGCCGTTTAGCCGTACTTTCCTTTAAGTAGTTGCCTTTAAGTAGTAAAATACTTGCTCTGCTCAACATAAGGTTACCCATGAGTGAAGTTTTACGTCAAAAAGTTGTAAAAATGTCGTTTGAAGAATTCAGCGGTTTTTGCGATAAAATTCATTCCGATACGGAAGCATTATTGCTGGATTTATGGATTTAGGATATCCCCACAAGACCCAATCCCCCGAGTGGGCTTCAAAATGAAGCTGTCGCCTGCCCGTCACCACCCATGATCAACAACACCACCGACACATCACTCCATCCGATGACCAACAACACCACCATTAAAAAGTGTTCAAACAATGCCAGTGTCCTAAATTTTAACTACATGCCAGAACCGTGCGCTGTTACAATGAATTATTTGGACAGGAGGAAACAACCAGAAAGGTTATGCAAAGAAATTTGTAATTATAAGTATAATTTTTAGTTTAGTAAGTAGTTATATATAATGCTTATTTATAAATATATTTTCTCTATGACATATTTTATTTTTCTTTATTATAATTAAAACAACTTCGCCACAACGTGGATTTTAAAAGCGAATTGGAAAATCGTGGCTAAGCTAAAACCAGTAAGTTATGCTTTAGTATTAAAGTACGGGGTTTGATAAGATTTAATGGACAACCCCGTAGAACAGTTAGCTTTCACCCTTGTTGGGGATCATCCGACTGACGTAACCTTTAGGCAGCTTCCCACAAAGCAAACTGGCATATTCAATGGTTCGTTTTAAATAAAGACGGTACAAAATACGCGTGAGAGCCATTCATAAGAAGTCACTGTAATGCAAGAACAAATCTTACTAGAGTAAAGCTTCTACTGTAGGCAGTCAGTAAAACAATACGTAGCGGAAACGTGACACGCGGTACCCGGTCCATGATCCCCATCAAGGGTGAAAGCTTACTGTTCTACCGGCCCGGGGTTGTCCATTAGATCTTGGACTCCCCATACTTTAATGCAAGAGCATAACTTACTGGTTTTCAGGGGCGACCCGTCCATAAGGCCATTAGGTCAAAGATCCACCGAAATTTATTTCCAATGATCCACCTAATAATTTATTTTTTAAACCCAAACTTTTCTTTAAAAACAAGTGCAAGTTTCATGCGAAAACTCCCCAATAAAGAATGAAGCCAAGCCATCTCCGAAAGATATCCAAGCTTGCTTCGGGCTGGGTCGTATTTTAAGTTGGCCTTATAGGTTTATATGGACTATATAAATTCATTAAAATTAAAAGAGAAATAGACATACGCGCTTTAGGACGTTAAAAAGAGACAAAATTTGTCGATGGCTCACCAATAATATCGCGCCACTCCCACTATGGAAATATACTCGAACCGCCCCGTGAAATATACTCTTTCAAAACATTTGGGTTGGACAGAGAAAAACTAATTAGGTACCTAATATGGGCATTGTATTTGCATTGTATATTGTATTATTAGCGGCTAAACATAGGAATTCGATCTCTCAGCCGCGCCAATGTGTCTTAGTTAAAAAACGGAAAAAGGGTAAGAGGTCGTCCCAATGAATCATGCTTATCGATTTAAAATACGAAAGTTCAGGTGCGTTGTTGTAATAAATGTAAAACTAAAACAAATCTATACTCGATTTGAAATTGGTTGATAGTAATAAATCATTAAAATCCGTCAAACACGTACACAGAGTGGTCCACCTAAATTGCCAAGTTTTAAATAGTATATACATTGAAAGTCTAGACCCTTTTGCATTTATTAAACTTTCCATTCCTATAGATCTGATAAGGGCGTCGAATACAAAGCTTAACCCGAGGCTCGAACAATAAGCGGTAGTATTCTACCTGTGATGTTTTGCACTCATGCACGTGCTTTCGGGTGGGTTTAAGTTTATATTAAACACAATAATTATATAATTTAGTGAACATTCGGATGTGTGGCATAATTTGTTACCCTTGTATTTGAATAAATATAATACTAATAACAATAAAGCAACTAATAAACAAGTAAATTTGGAAAAATGTTTCTATTTGAAATTCTATAAAATTTATAGTAAGTCATTACAGTTCTTCGCTTTAAATTAATCATCATCAGAAAATGAAATATCTGAGGGACTGTCTTCTTCCCCTAAATTGATAATAAGTGGTTCGACCGTTTTCTCCAGTAAACTATCCAATTGCCACATTTTTTCCTCCTCCTTTAGTACATGCTCTATACATCTTTGCCACTTCCCCGCGTTGACTTCTTGAAGCGCTTCTTCAAAGAGTTTTTGAACATCACTCATTTTATAAGTGGTATTTTTTCTAGCCACATAACCTTTCACATGAGCCCATACCAGTTCGATCGGATTTAATTCGCAATGGTAGGGGGGGAGCCGAAGCACTATTATATTTTGTTTTTTGGCCATTTCGTCAACAACATATTTTTGAAACCGATGTTTATGGGTGTTTACAATTGATAGCAACTCCTTTTTAACCATATTGTCCTCAAATTGTATTTGTTTCTCCACAAGCCACTCGATAATTTTTGCTTTTCGCCAAGCAGTTGTAGGCATCTTCTCCAATCTTCTGGAGTGATACGGAGCGTTATCTAACACAATGACGGAGCCAGGTGGAATCAGCTCTATCATTTGTTCGAAATACTCCTCAAAAACATCAGCATTCATATCCTCGTGGTAATCGCCTGTACGAACTGATTGGAATGATAATAGTCCACCTTCTAAAAATCCATTGGAGCTACCGATGTGAGTTATAATTAATCGTTTTCCTTTTCCAGAGGGCGGATTTATTCCTGTTGATAGACCGTCTAAAAATGCTTGCCGGTGAGAAGTCACATTTTTGTCTGTCCATATTTTTCCAACTGTGTAGCCTTCGTTCAGCCATGTTTCGTCCAAATAGAAAATTGTTTTGTTTTCATTGCGAAATTTTCTTATTTTTCTCAAATAATTACGTCTCCAACATACTATTTCATCTTTTTCGAGCAAATGAGACTTCCGACTATGTTTTTCCCATCTAAAATTCATTTCTCTTAGAACTTTCCATAGTTTATCTCTCTTGATTGCAGGAAAGTCTTCTTTTACTGCCCCTAAAACTCTATCCAAAGTAGGGATCTCCTTATTGAAATAGAATGAATGCACCTTTCGTCTTATGATGGCCTTTTCGTCCTCATCGATCGGTATTGTTCGCCTTCCTGGAGATGGTTTTGGTGGCGTCACGGTTCCTGTCTTTTCTTCCCGCATCAGCCTGTAGATGGTTGCTTTTCCAATACCTGTCATCTTTGAACAAAGTTCCACTGCAGAATCGATACTTATTGCACTTTTTTGATATCTAAGTGCATTAAATACATTAAGCACAATAATCTTTTCACTAATGCTTAGCGCTGATTTCGCAGCTCGCTTAACTGGAATAAATCCTGAAAGACTCTCCATTTTCAAAAATTACCCAAATGTGTGTCCTAGAATACTCGCATTAGGTTTGTTCGCTCTTAAAATGACTCACAGTTTTATACCAATAAGTAGAGGTACCTAATTTTTCGTAACTACCTGAAAAGTAACATTGTGTATTAATTGTTCCCGGAATTCTCGGCATAATTATTTTTACCTGTTATGACAATAATGATTACTAAATTATTCGGATAAGTAAATAGGGTTCAAACCGGCACGTCAGGTAGGTGCGCCTATGGAATCGGCTGCTAAAAATGATTTATTACTATCAACCAATTTCAAATCGAGTATAGACTATATTACAATTTAATTATATAACTAACATTTTGTCAAATTTATAATTAAGAATATCTCTAAGTCTAGAAAAGCTCCTTTCGAGTATGGAGAAGTGTTGCAACATACATACAAAAGGTCAAAATGGCACCCAATTTACCCGTCCGGGCGGGGCGTAAGTCAACAACCGATAGCCGACCTCTGGTGCCATACAGTACCAGCCTGCGCAATTCATGTGCACATTTTTTCTTTTTGTGGGAACTTTTCTTCGTAACTTTCTTTACATTTTTTTATTTTTTGTGTTTTATATTTTTCGTTTTTTGACCTGTGCTCAGTAGACCAAAATGCGTAACACGCGCAAACCGAGCGTGCTAGACAATATTCGAATATTGGAATAGCGAATATTTTCCCTTCAAAATTATTCATTTGTTCGAATATTCAAATAAGTATTTCAGTATTCGAGTATTCAGATATTAGAATTTTCGAGTATTTGAATATTCCGATATTTGATTAGTCAGATACCTATATGAACCGGTTATAAATACGTATGCACTTTACTCAATTGTTTAGTTAAGTTTAAGAAGTAACAGTCAGTAATGAATGTCAATTCAAGTATTAGTTTAAATAGAGGCCGATTCCGCTTCAATTTTGATTATTCGACTATACAAATAGTCGAATCAACTATTCGAATACTCCATCCAACTATTCTAATAGTCGAATCGAATAATCGAACTGACTTCGAATAATCGAATCAACTATTCGAAGAGTCGAACCGACTATACGAAAATTCTACTAATCAAATATTCGTGGAGACTATTCGAACAATATTTGAATAATAAATAAAGTAAGTTATCGAATACTTAAATTCAAAAAATTCCGAGCCTTAGTCTACACTCGAACCCATTCACTTTTAAGAATATATTATCGCCAACAGTAAAGGTACAACGACGTATTTAACTTTTCTCCCCAACTTTTTTCAACTTATTTTTCGACTTCTCTATTTTTGTTTTTTATATTTTTCGTTTTTTTTTGTCATCTGCGCAGTAGACCAAAATGCGTACCACTCGCAAACCAAACGTGCAAGACATGCGCACGGAATTTCAGGGAAAGTAAAACTTGAGAAGATTTTTTTTTCAGTACAAAAATCGCCACACAAAACATAGTAGATATTATTCACAGCCGTCAGATCACCACCATTCCAAAACCCCCACTCTTCTCCCTTCCAAATCCACCCACTCTTTACCCTACCAGTGTGTTATAACTGCCACGAGACCACCATTCCAAAACCCCCCACTCTACCCCACCGCATCCCCCTACCCACAACCCTACAACTATAAATTCCAATAATATTTACTAAAACACACATATGCCTTCTACAGTACCAAGCGATCTTTCATGGGAAACAGAACTTGTGGGGACTTACGCACCGGAAGAATATATAAAAAATAATTTAATTTTACGAAAACCTCCACCTAATCTCTCCAAAAGAGCAAAAAAGAAAGTTCGAGAAGCCGAGCGTAAAAGGATTCAAAAATTAGAAATCTTAAACCAGAAAAATGACATGTGCAGCCGTCAATTTATTAATGGATCTTATGAATGACAAACGACAACTTATTGAATTGAGCTGGGAAGAACTGAAACTAATACCTTTATAGTACCTTATTAGATATGCGAAACCTTTAGAATTACTTGAAATTTGGTCAAATTTACCTGAAACATATGAAGTATAGCAATCAGTTCATACATCAGGAAATACAAGAATCCCTAAAAAATAGCATTCAGGAAAAACGTCACATTTGTAAAAAATCATCAAGCTCAATAATAGAATTCTATTCTATTCTATTCTATTTTCTATTTTATTTTCTCACCTAACATTTGCCTACCCCGTATATAAAAATTAATTTTTAAATAAAAATTATATTTTGATAGTATTTCTTAAAACTGTTTTATCATAATATAAAACTAAGCTATCTTCTTTAAAACGATCCTAATTTAAAAATTATAGACTGCAGGTACTGGTTTTAAATTATGGTGCGACTGCTTTCAGAATAATAATTAATGATGGTATCTCTTGCGATAGTAAAAGATCATTAAATTTAAATTAACTTTGGATACTTTCCTGAAGTACTGTATTCATTTTATACAGGTACAATTATGGAGCAACGATCCCTTGTAAAGTCATAAGTAATTATTATTTGTAGGGGGTTCTTGGTATGAATTGATTAAAAGATGTGCTTAGGGAATTACCCTGCAGTATAAAAATGACCAGATAGACGTGCCTATTTCCGTCTTTTACATTTTTGCAGTCTGGTCTATGAGGGATATTTTTAAGAGATTGTAATAAATGACTTAAGCGATACTGCCGTAACTAGAAAATTATCATTAGATGCAGTAATTTTTATTTTAAAGTTGGTTATAAAGGAAATTACTCTACATTATAAAAATTACCAGATAGGCGTGCCTATTTTCTAGTTTTACATTTTTGCAGTCTGATCTATGAGGGATATTTTTAAAAAATTGTAATCAATGACTTAAGCGGGACTGCCGTAACTAGAAAATTATAATTAGATATAGAAATTTTTATTTTAAAGTTGGTTATAAAAGCACAACTTTTCTGCTCTAACTTCAGTACAGCTTATAAACTGAAGTCATTATTGTCGAGGATTTATTTATTCTTGTATTTCTATCTACAAATAAAGTATAGAACCAAGTCAAATCAAGTCAAGTCAAACAAATCAATTCAAAAAAATATATTCGAAACCTTCAATAGCACAAATGGTCAGGTTAGCCGATAGAATCTTGCAGGATATAGTAGATGTGCCGGCAAGACGGGAGGTAGCAGCAAACCAACCACCCATCTTCAACAATGACATCATAGGGCAACCGGAACTGGAAGCGGCATTTAACAACATTGTACAGCACCAAAACATGGAAGACCTTGACGATCGATTCCTGGAGGAACAGGCAGCCCCTATCGAGGAACAAGCAGCTCCCGAGGAACAAGCAGCTCCCGACGATCAACCAGCTCTCGAAGAACAGGCTGCCTCCGAGAATCAACCAGCTCTCAAGGAACAAGCAGCCCCCGAGGAACAACCAGCACTCGAGGAACAGGCAGCCTCCCAAGGATCAACCAGCTCTCGAGGAACAAGCAGTCCCCGAGGAACAAGCAGTCCCCGAGGAACAAGCAGTCCCAAGGAACAAGCAGCACTCAAGGAACAAGCAGTCTCCGAGGAATTAATTATTAACGATGTAGAAATGCTGGATGATGAGCAACATTTAGAGTTGGAGAGAGAGTTAGTTTTAGTTGCAGAACGAGACTTCGCCATACATGAAATTCAACAAACACGAAATGAAATTCAAGAGAAACGGGACCATTACTTGACAATAGGTCATTGCAATGATCTCATAAATACACTTAACAGAAGGGAACGATCGGTGATTGATCATTATCAAGCTGTTGTTGAACAAGAAAGACTTGCAAATATTAAATATACATTGAAATGTTTTGATTCTTTAATTTATTTGTAGATAGAAATATAAGAATGAATGTTGAGTCGATAATAATCATTTGTTTATATTAGTTCGTGAAAAAAGACCCTAAAAATCACAACACTTATTATTCAAATGATATATAATACAATAGTTAGAACTTACAGCTTTATCATGTGTAGAAACACCACAATTTTCCACAATAAATCTAATTCACTTATTAGCATTTAAACTTAATTTTAAAAACAATTTAGGAAACTACGTTCTAAAACATATTTTTAGACGGTTTTAGAATATATCGGCTTTATACTCGTAACTGAACTTCACGCTCGGGAGTCTAAAAATACTTTATGAAGGTATGTGAATCCGACGGCGAAAGCAAGAACGAAGAATGTGGTTCTCTACAGCGAACCAGGGAAGAAATAATTAATGCTAAGATTTATACAGG
The DNA here is from genome assembly GCA_963971165.1 of Philopedon plagiatum. Taxonomy (NCBI): domain Eukaryota; kingdom Metazoa; phylum Arthropoda; class Insecta; order Coleoptera; family Curculionidae; genus Philopedon; species Philopedon plagiatum. The sequence continues at coordinate 79,780,278 of OZ020191.1, read as the reverse complement.
TTGTTGCGAGAAAAGAATATCATTAATTAGGGTTTAATATTAAATTCGTGGACAGAATAATGAAGAAAAGAATGACTTGTAAGTTTGTTTTGTCTTTTTTATGAACTATATGAGATTTATAAAAATAAGTAGTAGGTATAGTAAGTAGGTCAGGGCCTCCCCCACCCCAGTAGTATAAGGTTTCTAGAACTTCAAGCATGTTCGACAGAAAAATGGAATGATTAGTAGTGTGGGGATGATCCCCCCTCATACCCATAACTTGACCTTGACCTTGACCTTGAGTCACTTTTAATATATAAAAGGAGGGAATAAAGCTTGTGAATTTAGAGAAGCAATATGAAGGTTACATTTTATTCATGTATTATTTGTTTGGAGCTACGCCTACAAAAAAGCAAGAGTGTGATTACGTACAGTATGTGTTAGATAGATATCGTTTTCAGACTAGAGTCAGTTATACTGAGAATCTTTTGAAGGATGTCTTAGAGGAAAAACATAGAAATAAAATATACAATGAACGTTTTAAATAATTTTTATTTAAATAAAATTTATAAATTATAATAATTCGCTTTTTAATATCCACGAATTGTGTGATTTGTCCATTCCCAACCATTTGACATAAACTTTATTTCCTTTTCTTCTTAGCACCTTTTCCACGAGATACACGTTTGGATGTTTTACTTTCTGCAACTCCGGTTCATAAAAACTACCTAAAATTATTTCATTTTTGCCATCTGTCAACAAATATGTTCTTGGGTTGGTTAATTTAATTTCTGTCTCCAATTCTCATTTTTTCAGTATCGGTATCATGTCTTAGACCGTGTGTGTGATCCAAATCTCGCTCACCTTTAACTGACGTATCAACAAAAGCTCTTACTAGTGGGTGAAATGCTTCAAGATATTCATTGTAGGCTGGCGATCTAGTTAGTTCTAAAATTTCTTGTCTTGTAGGTTGCAAGGTTGATTCATCTTGATTTTCTCTAACTGTAGAGCTTAATCTCGGTCTTGACAAAGATTCGTTATCATCTAAAAATGCATTGTCACTAGTCTCAAAAATGTCTTCGTCTTGTAAAAATCATGGCGTTTCATATGGCAGATATTTTTGGTAGATATTAGATTTTCTCCTGGTTATTTCCTTTTTTTGTGGTGTAGAAAACAATGGTGGTGAATATACTTCTTTTTTAATGAACGGTTCTGTTTTAATTGTCTGAATTAACTCATGCAAAGGTTGAGTTATTGGTTTAAATTCTTTTTCCATACGAATTTCTTTATCAGATAAATCTGATTTTAAAGGTTTATACTTTTGTCTAACGGCTTTTTTAGTTTTTACCAACTCTTTCGCTGTTTTTTCGTCCATCTTTACAAAAGGTAGGTTGTGTACTAGGAAAATTATCGTTTTGTCAGAGAGTTATATACCTTAAGTGGAAATAAAATTATCAAATCCTTTTCTATACCGGCCATCAGTTAAATTACAGTCTTTGTCAATAACGACAAAGTCATATTTATGTTTCCAACACATTGAACACAAGTTCTTAAACTCTTGAAAGCTCATGTCACCATTTACATGATCATCATATATATGTTTCAAGTTTGTAGCATCCTGTTGAAAAATTACTAAGAGGTTGGCATTATCACGCATAAGTTGTTTAGGGATTGATGAATATGTTTGACACAAATAAAAACAATCTGTATTTTTATGACGTCCAAAACAAAAATAATCCCTCATAAGACTTTGATCAGTGCATACTATATCATCAAATATAATCAATGAATTTGGTTTTATTTCATTGGGTGAAACAATATCCTCAGCGTTCGAAGATTCAAAATAACCAATAAACTTTAGTGGAGCAAAAAGCCTTTTTGGATATTCATATTTTGATTGATATAAGGATTTTGAGTACACACGTATTTTCAAATCTTAATCCATTAGCGTGTGTTATAAGAGAAATCATAACATTTGTCTTCCCACAACCCGATGGTCCTACTATTAAACATCTTTTACAGTTTCCACCAAATAATTGCCCATGTTTTTGATAATTATCATGATATAAATCAAAATTTTTTATCGGTAAAGAAAAATCTTGTTTTTTAATCTTCATTGTTTGAACATCGCTATTTAAGTAAGGTTATTTGCGTTTTTAAATCATTTATATATAATGATTAGACATAATAATGGCATTCACTGCGTGGAAGGACAGAGAAAAGGTAGTGGTTAATTAAATAATCTTATTAATAAATTACCAATAGGGCTCCATATTCCTTCTTATAACTTTTGTGGACCTGGTACAAAGTTAAATAAAAGGCTTGCCCGAGGTGATAAGGGAATTAATTTATTAGACGAAGCTTGCAAAGAGCACGATATAGCATATTCGGAATATTCCGATTTAAAAAACAGAAACGAGGCAGATAAAGTATTAGCTAAAAAGGCATTTAATAGATTTAAAGCTTCAGATTCAAATCTAGGCGAAAAACTGTCATCCTTGGCTGTGGCCGGAATCATGAAAGCAAAAACAAAACTCGGTATGGGAATAAGAAAAACGAAGAGAAGTCATAAACGCAAGAAAGGAGGTCAAATATCCTTTAACCAAGGTGTAAGAAAAGCACGTAAAGAGCTGGTTGGAAAAAAAAATTGCTAATATAAGAAACGCTGCCAGCACAGCGTTATCATACATTAAATAATTAAAAATAAAAGAACCAAATCATAGAATTATTCCAATTCCAAAAACTGGTAGAATTTTACCTTTAATACCTATTTTTGCTGGTTTATCTGCTCTAGGAGCCCTAAGTGGGGGCGCTGCTGGCATTGCCCAAGCAGTAAATTTTGCTAAAAATGCACAAAAGAAGTTAGAAGAACAAACAAGACACAACAAAGAAATGGAAAAAATATCAATTGGAAAAGGTTTTTATTTAAAACCATATAAGAAAGGGTGTGGTCTATATTTAAAACCATATTCAAAAAACTGTTAAATTTGCTACCTCGCCGACCTTTGACAAATATAGATTTAAAGTATGCGAAAATATTAAAGTTGCCACGTTTTAGAGGTGTCTTTATGAGAAACAAGTTACCCAAAAAGATAAAAAAAAACACGAAACAAGTATCATTAATTTGGATAATAATTTGGGGAAAGGCACTCATTGGACAGTGTATGTTAAAAATAATAACATAATTTACTTTGATAGTTTTGGAAATTTGCGACCACCAAATGAAGTTATAACTTATTTCTATAGCGATGGTAGCAAAAACAATATTAGATATAATTATGATAAATATCAATCTTTTAATGCCTCAACTTGTGGACAGTTATCCTTACAGTTGATTTATAATAATACGTAATTGTGTTTCCATTTTATTCTTATTACGACCATCATGTCGTTTACTATAGCTCTTTCCGCAAATTCAGCTATACTTCAAGCAGACTTTCATCCACCTATTTACTTAGATCCTAACACTTCCTATGTCCTCGGACTTACCAACTCTGAAACTTTTAATGCAATACCAAATATTGATAAAAGTAATAATAAAGTATATTTTGGAAAAAATAATGAATTTTTAACAATACCTACAGGAAGTTATGAAATGGATGTTGTTAATAAATATTTACAGGCTGAATTCCAAAAAAGAAATATTTCATTTCAATGCAAAAATCAACAATAAAGTCTACTACAGATATTAATTTTAAAGATGGAACAATAGGAAAACTTTTGGGTTTTAATAAGGGTATTATAACTGGTGATGGAGTTCCAAGAACATCGGAAAGTCCAGCAGAGATTATAAAAGTTAATTCTTTATGCATAATCTGCAGTATCGCAGAAGGTTCCTATCTGAACGGAAAACCTGTACACATTATTCATCAGTTTTTCCCTAATGTAAGCCCTGGATTTAAAATAATAGAAAGTCCCCAAAATATTATTTATTTTCCTGTTACAGTAAAAGTAATAAATAAAATAACAATAAAGGTAATAGACCAAGATTTAAATCTTGTTGATTTTCGAAACGAAACTGTAACTATAAGGTTGCATATAAAAGAAATATAATGGTTATCTTTTATAAACATTCAATTTACCCACAAAAATTAATAAAAACTATAAGAAGACTAAATATCGTAAACCAAAGATTAGTAGAAAGAGAAACACACAAGGGATAACACCTGAAAATATAAGCTTTTTGAAATCTCTGGGCTTACAGGTTTTAGTATAATGGATGTCCTTAATGTAACAGAAGGTCTTTTCATAGATAATTCAATTGTGCATTCCGAAGTTCATGGTTATGAACCATACCTACCTACTAAATTGGGAAATAATGATGAAATTATAATACCTGTTCATGAAGTAGACAAGTATACTCTTCCTTCCGAAAGCTTTCTTTACACAGAGGGTAAACTAACAAAAGATAATAATACCATTTCAAATACATTAAAATTGATAAACAATGGTGTTCGCTATTAAGTCCCCAACTATTAATTTAGTTTAGTTTTAATTTTAGTTTAATTTTTATTTAAAAGGACCCTTAATATCTAATTTATAATTTACTTCTTCGCGGCTGAATTTAAAGAATTCGCGCAAGCCCATAATTGAGATCCCACGTGATCTGACCACAGCGGACTAGGACTAGACAGAGAATACGACAAGTCGGTACAATATTGCTGTGCGTGCACCATTATCTATTTTCGCTTATTGCTATTGCCTCACCTAGAGAATCATATCATTTTCCTCGCCACCCTGCCTGGATTGAAGACCTCCACGAAGCCAACAAGGGTAAGTGGGTTGTCAACTACCGCAAATTAATTCCGCATTTCTAATTTTTATTCTATTTTTTAATTATACTTTCTTATAATTAAACATTTGGTCCCATTCGAGCCAAGGATAATAATAAAACAAAATAATCTATTATTAAAGGTCCTTTATTTCACGTAATAGAACATCTAATTTTAAAAATTAAATTTGAAATATGGTTGTTTATTTGGGCAGCATGGAACTCCGCAGATACAGGTAATTAGTCTATCGTCATAAAATTATTGCTCTTAATCCGCCTATGAGATTCCGCAGAACCCTTCCGCAGGTATAAGGTTTTGGGATTATTTTTCATTACTCATTCTTGGGATTATCATTCATTAAAAATCAATTACCACTCTACGAAAATGTTCACCTCTCTTTCAAAATAGTATTTGTCAGTAGTAATTCATTTGCGGCTTTGCGAAGTGCGTTTGTTAATAATATCAATCATGTACCAAATAAGTGAAACAGTGAGTCAAAGAGGAAATGCGCAAATCATTTGTGAAAATTATAAATTTAGTTTCAATTATGTGCTTTCATCTGGAGAAACCCGTTGGAGGTGTACATTAAAATGCTGTAAAGCTTTCCTTCTGACTGCTGGAGAAGGAAAAGGAAGGACACTTTCTTCTGGAAACTTCCAACACAATCATGTAAAAAATAGTGACCGTGTTCTTCAAAGACAACATTTGTCCGCTTTGGCCAAACGAAAAGCGGTTGACGAACCCTACGATCGGCCTTCAAAAATCTTGTGTTCAGTACTACAAAGTGACAGTGAAAATATAAAATTAAGTGACCTAAAATGTATCAAAGAAAACATGTACGCCGCTAGAAGAAAACTGCTTCCAGCTCTGCCTACAAACATAATAGAGGTACAAGAAGCGCTAGAAAGTCTTCAGCCTAAAATAAACAAGAACGAACATTTTCTGTTGCAAAATAGTTTAGAGAACAATATAGCAGGCGCGGCCCGTCCATAAGGTCATTTGGTCAATGACCCACCTAAAATTTTCAGTGATCTACCTAATAATTTATTTTTTAATTTTTTAAAACCAAAAAAGGATCTTTTCTTTCAAAGTTCCATGCTAAAACTCCCCAAGAATGAATCAAGTCAAGCCAGCCATCGTCAAAGGATATCCAAGCTTGTTCCGGGCTGGGTCATATTGTAAATTGATCTTATAGGTTTATTTGGACGATATAAATTCATTAAAAGCAAGAGAGAAACAGACATACGCGCTTTAGGAAGTTAAAAAGAGACACAATTGGTCGACGGCCCACCAATAATATCTGGCCACTCCCACTATGGAAATACTCTCAAACCGCCCCCTAAAATATATTATTTCAATACAATTGGTTCGGAAAAAGAAAAACTAATTAGGTACCTAATAAGCGCATTGTAATAACAATATTAATTAGTGGTTAAACATCAAAAATTATTATAAATACGATTTCTGTCAGGCCAGCGCTAGCCATCGAATTTAACGGTATCGGACCGATTCTCTCCCATAGCTAGTGTAGCTCCAGGGTTATAACCGCAGCGAGGTCCCACATAAGTAACCATTTACATACTCTGCTCCCGTGGTATGCAAAATGGAAATTAGTTATCAATGAAAATAAATGCGAGTGCGTAATCATAACTAAGAAATTTACCAATAATAAAATCCATATCCCAATTCGAATAGGCGACGCTCAGATTGTTCCAGCAAAAAAGCTGAAATATCTGGGCGTCGTCATCGACTCCCGTCTCCGCTTCCATAATCATACATCCACCATCCTCCAAAAAGCGTTCCTATCCATGCAAAACCTATACGCAATCCTCTGTCCCAATTCTTCCCTTTCGCCTTGTAATAAATTAATGTTGTATAGGCAGGTCATTAGGCCTGTGCTGACATATGCTGCACCAGTTTGGTGTAGCATGTCAAATACGCAAATGGCCATGGTACAACGGTACCAGAACAAAATCCTGAGGTGTGCCACTTCCTCGAGGAGACATAATGTGACAGTGGACGAACTACACGATTTGGCAGACACGCCGAGATTCGATGAGTTCGTCTATGAAATTTCTGAAAAATTCTACCGAACAAAACTCACAGGTTCGGAACTCACGAGGGAACTGGCACACACCAGGATAAATGATAACGTCAAGCACAAACCTGTCTATGCAAAACTCCCCATCTATTTCCAAGAAATCCATCCCTAAAAAAAAAAAAAAAAAAAATCCCTATTCAATTTTCTATTTTGCATGCCACAAAACGTCCCGATGACCAACTCCCTTAACAAGTCCCGCCTCCCATTCCTAACAACAAGCTCCTCCTCATTGAGCAGGTTCCCCGAAAATCAACTCCCCTAGCAAGCTCCGCCCTTTATTCCTTACAACAAGCTCCTCCCCACCGAGCACATATACCCCCAGAAACATCCACGAAGAAAACAGTGCACTGCGGACTTCTGAGAGATTAACAAGCATTATACTGCAAACAAACTGTAAATATATATAATTAAAAACATATTGTATATATCAACTAAACAAAACAATGGTCGCAAACCAAAAAAGAGATCCAGTAAACACCGGACAACAAAACAGACAGACCACACAACTTGTAAATATCATATAACTAATTATTGTATATACATACTATATAGAATAATGGTATGACTGAGTGTAAATAGGAATGAATGGATGTAAATAGGAATGAATGTATAAACCACGGTAAATAGGACAAAACAACAATTATAGCGCTACTCTGTACCTAATTTTGAAACTGGTTTTTTGTGTTTTTCCAGTAAAATTTAAATAAAAATCTTCAACCATAACTCACCTAAATTAAAAATATCTTCTCCAAGGACAACTAAACTAAATGCCTCCAAGATATCACTTTCGGATGGAGCCGATAGCTAAACACAAAACATTGCGTTGCTTACCTAGGGCAAACACCAGCCCCAGTCATAGCGTGACTGCCTCCTGTTGGTAATTGTATATATTTGTATATTATATTACCAACTACTTGTGTTATATAATTAAGTTGTATAGAAATAATTTGTAAGTGAACAATGTAGATGTGCAATAATGTCAGTAATATATAGTTTTAAAAAGAAAAAGCAGCGAGGTAATCCGACGCTCGCGGGTTCGAACCTGTGTTGGGCAAGAACTTTTTTTTAAATTTTTTGTTATTCAAAAAATTAGATCGGCTCTAAAAGGTGTATTGGCAACAAGTTCTTCCTCGATAAAATATTTTTAAAATTGTTGGCAATCTCATTTACTACAGCTTACATCCTGCACGGGCGTAGACAAATATCGTATTACTATGTCTAGTCGCCAGCATTGTATGTATTAAAGAAAACGGAGTTTCGGCAGCGTTCCTAATTTTATTTTACGAATAGTCATACTTTTAGCTCAGACTTTTTTCTTTTTATATTCTGGGCTTTTAGTACAAGGCGCGACACCTATTGAGGAGAAGCTAAACTTATCACAACGAAAACCGCTAAAATCTACTAATTTAGAGTATTAAAACACATAGAAAAAAGCCATAAACAGAAAAGTGATACTGAAAGTCATAAACATCAAGAGTAGTAATGTTCAATATTCTGCAGTACCTATTTTATGATTTTGGCGGTGTTTATTTTGTAGGTAAATAATTTCTTGGCAAAACTAGGCACATTATTAGAAAACCTCCCTTAATTAAAAAAGTGTATTTTACTTGTTGCGTTGATATCACTAGTTGCCCATAAAATTTTGACCCACTTGTAAAAAAGCTCACGGGCCGCGCCTGCAATATAGTAATATTTTCTACAAAAACTAATATGCAGTGCTTATGTAATAGCGAAATATTGTATATGGACGGCACTTTCGACTATTGCACCAAGTACTTTCTTCAACTTTTCACCATTCACGGATTCTACAATGGACACTATATTCCACTAGTTTTTTGCCTGTTAAAGGATAAGAGTGAGCTTTCTTACAAAAAGTGTTTTGAAATGCTACTACAACATATTTCAAAAAATGGATACATGCTGAATCCTAAAAGCGTAGTTGCTGATTATGAAAAAGCCATACATAACGCAGCAAGATATGTTTGGCCAGATTGTCAAATTCTGGGATGCAGATTCCACTTAACCCAAGCTTGGTGGCGCAAGATTCAGCAATTGGGATTGACCTTAGAATATAAAAACAAGAATTCTGAAATTGGACAGTGGTTGGGTTATTGTTTTGGACTTTTATTTTTAAATCCAGAGACAGTAAGTGACTTTTTTGTATTTGAGTTATGTGCATTTCAACCACAAAATGAAAAATTGCAGAAATTTGCGGACTACCTAGTCGATAACTATATTTCAGAGGAAGCACATTTTCCACCAGAAATGTGGGCTTTAAATAGTGCGGCTTTAAATCTGACTACAAACGCATGCGAGTCCTTTCATTCGCGTTTAAACAATTCTTTCTATCAAAGCCACCCTTCCTTGTTTGTCTTTGTGGATACATTACTGAACATTCAAACGGAGATCTACGTGAAAATAAACAGTATTGGTGAACCATATAAATATCAAAATGCATATTCTAAACAACGGCAAATGTATTTGAATAAGCATATCTCAAATTTCCAAAATGGCACCATTACCACTTTACAGTTTGTTAAGTTGGCATCCCACTATTATAGTAATACCATTTAGTTTTTTAGTTTAAATTGTAATTGTGTATATTAAAAACGTAATAAATTTGTAAAAGTTTCAAATGGCATTTCTAATTTTAAATATCATTATGCGGAGTTTCAAGTATTACCAAGAGCGCAACATTTTATGACCTGCGGAGACTCATACATTTTTAATACTCTTACCTGTCGATCTGCGGAGTTCTGTATCGCCCGTTTATTTAAATCATTCGCAAGGTCACACGTATATGGTAGTACCTGCATCAAACAAAAAAGAGATAAGATATCTCCAGTTTTTGTAGCATTCCTTAGCGAACTTTCTTAAATACAGTCCATTAAATTATTACCAGTATACAGGGTGTTTTTCCCTTTAAATATTTTTGATTTTACTTTAATAAAATATCTTTCATGATGTCCGCATCAAAATTAAAGCAGTCGAAAGCGCTCAGGCAAATCGCAGTTAATCAAATGGCAGAACTTAAAAGTTTTGCAGAAAGGGCGTCTAAAGATGTAAAGTGGGAAATTCAATTTAACAGATTATTTGATCGCTTTGAATCTATAAACGAGGATTTTAGAAAAAATCATCAAAATGTTATTTCACAGATTGCTACTCTGGACGAAGATTTGGCGGCTGAAGAAGCCATTCGAACTGATTTTGAATTTAATAGTTCACTCGTTTTCGCAATACATTACACTATTATAAGTCAGCCAGGGTCTGCTTCTCAAGCAAATCAATCGTCTATGTCCAATAAGCCTAACGTTAAGCTGCCTAAAAGGCAAAGAATTGTGAATTATCGAGTATTGAGAAGTTTAATTTTATCTGGTATCCTTTTTACAAGGACCTGTTTTAAGTCTAGTTCAGTGCACACCTATGACAGCTGACAATTATGAAACGGCATTTGATGCTCTTAAGAAGCGCTATGATAATAAGAGAATTATCGCCTTTACTCATTTACAGGCCATATACAATGCTCCTTTTATTAGTAGCGCTTCTAAAAATTCAAAATCGCTCAGAAATTTAACAGACACTTTTACTGAAAATATCGCCGCATTAAAAAACTTACAGTTTCCGGTCGATGATTGGAGTTTTATTTTATATTATTGGTTTAGTAAACACATAGACCAAGAAACTATAGAAAAATATCAAATGGAGGAATTTACGGATAATTCCAAAATTCCTACATTTGAGTCCTTAAAAAATTACGTTCTACGTCACTGCAATGCTTTGGATACAACTGAATTTTCTCCAAAAAGTTCTGTTTATCTAAAGAATTCAAATCAACCAAGAGTATCGCCAAATTATGGCAACACATTTTTTGGTACAGTTTCTGACAATAAAATGTGTTTATTTTGCAAATCTAATCACCAAATTTATAAATGCTCTGAATTTCTAAAAAAGCCGCCGTTTGATCGCTTAAATTATGCAAAAAATCACTATTGGTGTACTAATTGTCTAAGCTCTCAGCACCCGATCGGAAACTGCAATTAAAAATTGTCATGTCGCCACTGTTCGAAAAGACACCATTCTTTACTTCACTTGCAACGTGTCATGAATCCTGATGAAAACCGCTCGCCGCCGCCTTCCCGCAATTTTTCCGAAAATTTACGTTCTACTAATCAAAATTCCTGTACTCCGCCCCTGGTCAACGATAAAAAAATTCAAGTTTGGATATCCCTTCGACCTCGCAAACCTTTTATAACGCAAGTAATTTTAATGCCTTGACCACTGCAATTCGATCGCATACAGTTTTATTGTCCACCGCAATTGTTGAAATTTTCGACTGCCACGGTATAACGCATAAAGCCCGCATTTTATTAGATAGTGGAAGTCAAACTAATTATATTTCCGAAAATCTTTATAAAAAATTAAATTTACCTCGCTCCGATTGCTCCTTTTATATTCAAGGTCTAGGTAACATGCGTGACGTCACGTGCAAAGGTGTGGTCACGTGTACTTTAAAACCGGTAGGCAAGTTAAATCCGAAAATAAATCTAGAAGCAATTATTTTACCAAAATTGTGTCCAAATATGCCGTCGCACGCAATCGATTCTAAACAATGGTCGCACATCTCTAATATTAAGTTAGCTGATCCCGAGTTCTTTAAACCGAGCGAAGTAGACTTACTACTGGGTGCCGAATATTTTCCACATATTTTAAACGGTTCCCAAATTTCGTTTTTTTTTTATGTCTCCGATATTATGAAATGTGGAATATTTTTAGTTTCTCAGTATGATTCACCAATAAATTTATTTGCCCAATTTAACGAACTCTGTATCTCTTATTGTTAATGAGATATTACTACTAACACATCGAATTTGTAACACGCTGGGTGCAGATAAAAAACTTTAATTTTTGAATTTTTTATTTACAAAGTTGTATAAAGCATACCATTATTTATAATCCACTATACTCGTATCTGTCTATCCACAGGAAAACGAAATAATCGTAAACCTGGACAAGCTCGTGGAGACTATGATGGAAAATGCACCGAAAAATGAAGGGTTAGTAATGTTAGTATAAAATGTAAAATTAACAAGAAGAGCTATCGGGTTGGAAAGCCAAGTGGAGGGCATTCCCGTCATCCCCGACTGCCAATTTAAAATATTATATTTTTAGACTGGCAGTGGACAAACTGCGGCATCTTGAGACCACTTTTAACAACTAGATGAAAATACTCTATTCGGCGTTCTTTACCTTATTCCAAATTCAATGGAACTGGTAAGAGCAGAAGCTGTTAACTCTTCAGGAACACAAACTTTTGAGGCCAGAAAACCACCTTTTTTTAAATAGGACTTCGAACGCGAGCATTTTATCCACTTTGATTTCAAGCTAACACAAACGAATTTAATAATATTTACTAGTTTTGGTTCGTCGGGATTTAGGGGACTATACGAGTTCATAATTAATTGTTTTACTACACTAAATGTGGCTTCACCTGTTGCCGCCACTCAGACTTCGAAACAGTCACCATACGTAAGAAACCTGAGTCTGAAAAAATTTTGTTTTTTAAAAGTTTGCACAGATTTGCGAAAGTGAATCCTTTGCCGAAATCTACGCAAAATTTACTACAAAATAGCAAAAAATACCAGATATACTTTTATATACTTACTTTTTCTAAAAGCTTACAGAATGTTGAAAAAAATCACTAAGAATAAAATTTTATACTCTTCTAAAATACAATAGGTTAAAGTTGCCAGTTAGCATGGTTAATATGGCGATTAACGTTCTCCATTGCTAAAATACCACAAATACAACACTTTCAAAATACAATTATCCACAGCTCAAGCAAAATTACAATTGATAAAATAGGTAAACTGTAAGTTACCCTTACTTCACAGTAGCGATGGGTCGTTCGCGAACGAGTCGTTCAATTTAAACGACTCTTTTCAAAGAGTCGCGAATGAGCCGCTTCCATCAACTGAACGATACGTTCACCGCTCTTTAAAATATCTGCATTATAGGCGACTATGACTATTGGCTCGCTCTCGTCCGTTCGACTCCGTAGAAATTTCACTCCGCGCTTTCGCGGGACAACTCGGAGAGCGGAGAGCGCCATACCCTTTTATTTTCTTGGGAGAGCGCGAGCGGCTCAGACAAGAACGAGAGTGGGACAAGAACGAGAGTGGTGGAGCTCGGAGGGCGGAGAGCGCCATACCCTTTTATTTTCTTGGGAGAGCGCGAGCGGCTCAGACGTATAATATAAGAACGAGAGTGGTGGAGTATCGAGCGGCCTATGATAATACATTACACAGTTTGTACGTCTTTCGTATTACTATTATTTTACGATTAACGATTAATTACTTTGCCCGAAATCTGCAACAACGTTTTTTAACGGCGTATACTGCGGGTAGTTTATAACTTTGAAATCCATATTACATAATCATTATCTAATCTACAATAAAACCATTTTTGTTAATATGTATTTACTTTTATTTGGAACATAATTTAACAACTAAAAATTTTAATCATTCCAATATTTTAATTAATTTTATTTAATTTATTTATGTTATGTATATTATTTTTCTTTGAAGCCGTCGCGCCACAACCAGGCAGCAGTGGTAAATGTGTAATTCACATCCGCGTTTTATGCTCTCTTTTATGCACACGAACAAGTGTAGGTATCACGTTAAAGTAAAGAGCTCCGCGATTCGTTCGACCGAACGACTCCTTGCGAACGACTCTTCCAAGTGAGCTGAACGAGTGAGCGGGCTCTCTTGAAAATGAACGAATGACCCATCGCTACTTCACAGCCATAAAATTGAGACGATACCTGTTAATTCTAATTGGGATTTCTTGAAAATCGTTAGCTGGGATGTTTATTACCCAGTAAAATTGTCTACGTTTACGTAAGATTTCAGATAAATTATAAGAAATTAAATCCAAATTTTTATAAAAATTATAGTAGTATAGTAAATTATTAATGTATAAAAAAATTCATCTCCAAAAAATTTAGGGAATCGGTCCTTCCCCCGCTTCCGTGGACCGCACGCCCCTGTTATACTGCCTAAAGCATTTATTAAGGCTCGTCTTTTGCGAGTTTTAATTGGAAGGATTTGATTGAATTGATTTCACAGGTCGACAATTTTTTTTGTGTTTTAGATACGTGACCCTACCTATCTTTAGTAAAATTTTCCGCTGAATCCGAAAACGATAAAAAAATATTCTGACTTATGGAATACCCCCCATACACCCTCAGTTCCCCCCAAAAATTCAAAAAGCCTACACTGGCGATCCAACCCACCTGTCTTTAGTCCGCTGAATCAGAAAATGATAAAAAGAAATTCTGACGTATGAATTCCCCCCCTTACACCCTAAATTCCCCCCAAAAATTCAAAAAATTCAAACTGACCATCCAACCCACCTATCTTTAGTAAATTTTCCACTAAATCCGAAAATGATAAAAAGCCCATTTTGTTTTTTGGGTGCAATTTGGTGTATGGGGGGAATCCATATGTCAGAATTTTTTTATCATTTTCGGATTCAGCGGAATATTTTACTAAATATAGGTGGGTTGGATGGCCAGTTTGGATTTTTTGAATTTTTGGGGGGAATTGGGGGTGTAAGGGGGGAATCCATACGTCAGAATTTTTTGTATCATTTTCTGATTCAGCGGAAAATTTTACTAAAGATTGGTGGGTTGGATGGCCAGTTTGGCTCTTTTGAATTTTTGGGAGGAATTGAGGGTGTATGGGGGTAATCCCTGTCAGAATTTTTTTTTATCATTTTCGAATTTAGCGGAAAATTTTACTAAAGATAGGTGGGTTGGATGGCCAGTTTTGATGTTTTGAATTTTCGGGGTGAACTGAGGGTGTCTTCCATCTGTCAGAATTTTTTTTTTATCATTTTCGGATTTAGTGGAAAATTTACTAAAGATAGGTGGGTTGGATGGTCAGTTTGGATTTTTTGAATTTTTGGGGGGAATTGTGGGTGTATGGGGGGAATCCATACGTCAGAAATTTTTTTTATCATTTTCTGATTCAGTGGAAATTTTACTAAATGTAGGTGGATTGGATGGCCAGTTTGGATTTTTTGAATTTTTGGGGGAAATTGAGGGTGTAAGGGGGGGAATTCATACGTCAGAATTTCTTTTTATCATTTTCTGATTCAGCGGACTAAAGACAGGTGGGTTGGATGGCCAGTGTGAACTTTTTGAATTTTTGGGGGGAACTGAGGGTGTATGGGGGGTATTTCATAAGTCAGAATATTTTTTTTATCATTTTCGGATTCAGCGGAAAATTTTACTAAAGATAGGTAGGGTCACGTATCTAAAACACAAAAAAAAATTGTCGACCTGTGTAATCAATTCAATCAAATCCTTCCAATTAAAACTCGCAAAAGACGAGCCTTAATAAATGCTTTAGGCAGTATAACAGGGGCGGGGAAGGACCGCTTCCCTAAATTTTTTGGAGATGAATTTTTTTATACATTAATAATTTACTATACTACTATAATTTTTATAAAAATTTGGATTCAATTTCTTATAATTTATCTGAAATCTTACGTAAACGTAGACAATTTTACTGGGTAATAAACATTCCAGCTAACGGTTTTCAAGAAATCCCAATTAGAATTAACAGGTATCGTCTCAATTTTATGGCTGTGAAGTAAAGGTAACTTACAGTTTACCTATTTTATCAGTTGTAATTTTGCTTGAGCTGTGGACAATTGTATTTTGAAAGTGTTGTATTTGTGGTATTTTAGCAATGGAAAACGTTAATCACCATATTAACCATGATAACTGGCAACTTTAACCTATTGTATTTTAGGAGAGTATAAAATTTTATTCTTAGTGATTTTTTTCAAAATTCTGTAAGCTTTTAGAAAAAATAAGTATATAAAAGTATATCTGGTATTTTTTTGCTATTTTGTAGCAAATTTTGCGTAGATTTCGGCAAAGCATTCACTTTCTCAAATCTGTGCAAACTTTTAAAAAACAAAATTTTTTCAGACTCAGATTCCTTACGTATGGTGACTGTTTCGAAGTCTGAGTGGCGGTAACAGGTGAAGCCACATTTAGTGTAGTAAAACAATTAATTATGAATGCGTATAGTGCCCGAAATCCCGACGAACCAAAACTAGTAAATATTATAAATTCGTTTGTGTTAGCTTGAAATCAAAGTGGATAAAATGCTCGCGGTCGAAGGCCTATTTAAAAAAAAGGTGGTTTTCTGGCCTCAAAAGTTTGTGTTCCTGAAGTTAACAACTTCTGCTATTACCAGTTCCATTGAATTTGGAATAAGGTAAAGAACGCCGAATAGAGTATTTTCATCTAGTTGTTAAAAGTGGTCTCAAGATGCCGCAGTTTGTCCACTGCCAGTCTAAAAATATAATATTTTAAATTGGCAGTCGGGGATGACGGGGATGCCCTCCACTTTACTTTCCAACCCGATAGCTCATCTTGTTAATTTTACATTTTATACTAACCCTTCATTTTTCGGTGCATTTTCCATCATAGTCTCCACGAGCTTGTCCAGGTTTACGATTATTTCGTTTTCCTGTGGAAGAAGATAGACAGATATAGTGGATTATAAATAATGGTATGCTTTACCTATACAACTTTGTAAATAAAAAATTCAAAAATTAAAGTTTTTTATCTACACCCAGCGTGTTACAAATTCGATGTGTTAGTAGTAATATCTCATTAACAATAAGAGATACAGAGTTCGTTAAATTGGGCAAATAAATTTATTGGTGAATCATACTGAGAAACTAAAAATATTCCACATAATATCGGAGACATCCAAAAAAAAACGAAATTTCTGATTTCAGTTTTTATTTCTTAGCGCCCGCTTGAAATTATAAAAAAATTTTAAACACTTTTGTAAGGCACTCTTTCAAACTCTACAAAATAACGGTAGTTTTTTCTACAGGTGGTCAAATAGTCTAATTTTGTTAAATATGCACCAGTTTTTCTATTTCATTTTCAGCCCTTAAGGTTCTGAATACCACTATATATCACAGTTATTATAGAAATGTAATAACTAAAGAATTGCAAATGGGGGTAATTCCAGAGACGGCTCTAACCTAGTTGGAAATAAAATTAGGATTCGATGTGAAAATAAAATACAAATATTTATTTACCCACATTGTGTTATTTGAAAGTGCGAAATACGAAAATACCATACAGGGTGTCTGAAAAGTCTTAGCATGGGCATCTTTACTATTAATAAAGATAGAGACACCAAATTTTAGTTTTATCTTGTTGGTTAATAAATCTACTTGTTTATGTAATTTGACTTTTTCAATCCCCTTGGGGGGTTACGCTAGGGAGTTGAGGTCAAAAATTTTAAATGCAACCCTATGCCGTGTGGTACCTCATTTTAAAGGTCTTTTCTCAGATGTTACTTCTTGGCAGAATTCCAAAACGGACTTTATTACTGCCAAGAAGTTCATGGTGGCCATTCTAAACAACTTGTAACGTAATAAGTAAGGCAGGCAATGTTGGTCTGTTACCAGAGGCGTCGATGCCGAAAATAAGTACATACGGTATTTGACAGAAATAATTTAATTGATGGGCGTTACCGTGATTGTATGAAATTAAAAAAAACGGTTGAGTGCAAGTTCGACTCGCGCTTAGGGGGTTCCGTGAGATATACACTGAAAAAAAGCTATACTAGAGTCAAGAGTAACAGTCTTCAGTGAAGGATAGCTTAGTCTTGTATATCCGCAAGACCAAGTATAGTCCTTCCAAAAGGCATGTTATTCTTAAAACAATACGCACATCTATACTTCTTTCAATACTAAATACGAGTAAACTAAGTATTGTAATGTTTGAAACAAGAACTTTCTTAGCTTGAGAGAAAAGCAAATAAACTTGAAATAAGTATAGCAATTCGTAAACGAACTCCAATACGGTCGTAATGTAAAAGTAGGTAACCTCAACCCAAGTATAGTAATCCTTATTTCAACTTTTTCTTAACTTAACTCCGGTGTTGAAGTGAATACACACACGGAGAAGTAGAACTATTTATCAGTGACGTATATTGAGTGTGGTCAAGGTGTCAGAAAGGCACTGATGGGGTGTGTGTGTATTAGGGGAATTGTGTAAGGTGGTGTAAGAAGGTCATATATAGTGTCAATGCCTCCTTCCCCTATATTGCATAAGGGCGAGTGAGGGTCCAAAAGGCATATTTGCGCTTTCGTCAAAGGGGCACTAAAAATACTAGTGGATTAGGGTAGAGGGGAGTATTTTAAAAGGGATGGCGAAAGAAAAAAGCGCTTTCGCCAAAGGATCGCTAAGATATCAGTGGATTAGAAGGGTGAGTGTCCAAAAGGCATATTTGCGCTTTCGCCAAAGGGGCACTAAAAATACTAGTGGATTAGGGTAGAGGGGAGTATTTTAAAAGGGACGGCGAAAGAAAAAAGCGCTTTCGCCAAAGGATCGCTAAGATATCAGTGGATTACGTATTTCCACGAAGCCTAACTTCTTTTGCTAGAAAAGTGTATCTCTTTGTTCAAGAGTAAGCAATATTTATGACAATGTATATAAACTGTTTGCCATAACTTTAGTTATTCTTGAGACAATGTAAATTACCAATTAAAATAACTGTACTCCTATTCTTCATCTTAAACTAACCCTTCTTCTTGACTGAACAGTAGCAGTCCTTAAACCAATATTACTATTGTCTTGGATGCCAAGAATAGAACGTTTGTAGATTCAAGATTAGCCTTTACTTGCACTAAGAATTTTCGCTTGACACAAGAATAGTAGCGCTTCATGTAAGGCTAATTTTCCAACAATACTCTAAGTTTCAAATTAGATCAAGATTTTTTCCAGTGTACAATATTGTGAATTTCTCACAGGACGCAAAAGTCTCAATAACTATGGTAAGGCTAATGCTTGAGTAAATAAGAAGAGGCGGCCATGCCGGAAATAAGTCAGTGCGTAATATAACTGATTAGTAAGGCTGGCACGGTTGGTCACAATGTCTCATAGTTAAGAATGTTCAAAAAAAGTAAGACGTCATAAAATCGTAAAAATATGTTAAATAAGTAGTTGTAGTTTTACTATTGGGGATATATTCTTGCAAGTGAATGGGTTCGAATGTAGACACCCAAGTAGATCTCCTGAAATTGCGTACGCATGTCTAGCACGCTCGGTTTGCGCGAGGTACGCATTTTGGTCTACTGCGCAGATGGCAAGTAACGAAAAATAAAGTCGAAAAAACTTGGGGGAAAAGTTATAAAGGTAAATACGTGGTGGTACCTTTACTATTGGGGATATATTCTTCAAAGTAAATGGTTCCGAATGTAGACACCCAAGTACATCTCCTGAAATTGCGTACGTACGTCTAGCACGCTCGGCTTGCGCGAGGTACGCATTTTGGTCTACTGCGCAGATGGCAAATAACGAAAAATAAAGTCGAAAAAAACTTGGGGAAAAAGTTATAAAGTTAACTACGTAGTGGTACCTTGACTATTGGGGATATATTCTTACAAGTGAATGGGTTCGAATGTAGATACCCAAGTACATCTCCTGACATTGCGTACGCATGTCTAGCATGCTCGGTTTCCGCGTGGTAAGCATTTTGGTCTACTGCGCAGATGTCAAAAAACAAAAAATACAAAAACGACAAATGAAGATGTAAAGTTGGAAAAAAGTTAGAAAAGAAGTGCCCCACAAAACAAAAAATAGCAGCGCAGACAGGTACTATATGGCACAAGAGGTCGACTAATGGTCGACTTGTGCCCCGCCCGATTATATGATTTACGATTTATAATTTTTATAGGCTTGCCATTTAAAAATGAATTAAAATACGGGAGCTGGGGTAAAATGTTTCTTTTTTGGAGACTTTTAAAAGAAGATGCCACCCGGCATACGTTTGCATTCAAAATTTTTGACCTCAACTGCCTAGCGTAACCCCCCAAGGGGGTTGAAAAAGTCAAATTACATAAAAAAGTAGATTTATTAACCAATAAGATACAACTAAAATTTGGTGGCTCTATCTTTATTAATAGTAAAGATATTTGCCCATGCTAAGACTTTTCAGACACCCTGTATGGTATTTTCGTATCCCGCACTTTCAAATAACACAATGTGTGTAAATAAATATTTGTATTTTATTTTCAAATCGAATCCTAATTTTATTTCCAACTAGGTTAGAGCCGTCTCTGGAATTACCCCCATTTGCAATTCTTTAGTAATAACCTTCATAGCACAAAAATAAACATTTACTTTTTATGTATACCTACATATCTCCCTTTTACCCAGTACGTCTTGAGGAAAATTATTTATTTTCTTTTAATATTGATACATGGTTGTTTTCAGGAATCAAAAGACTTTCCAAAAATGAAATAAAAAATGCAGGTCCATAAGAAAAAATCAGAGCTGATGACGAGCTGTAAACAATGATACGTCTCTCTATCTCTCATATAGGTATCGAGATGCCAATGCTAACGGATCAGATTAATAACAAATTGTATATGTCCAGACCCTGTGAAGTATATCTCTAAAATACATAGGATAGACAGTAAAAAATATAAACGAACACAGTCAAATGTACCTCATCCTCAAACGCAATGTGCGGATTCTCGTGGTACTCGTACGAGTATATTTCGAAATTATAGCCACAGACATCAAATGCTTCAAAACTAAATGTTGTATAAATAAGGCCGGATTTATGCGAAGGCAACATGGGTCTCCACATAAGAGGGACCTTCAGAAATTTCTATATTTTTGCAAATTGTTTTTTCTTTAATGTTAAAGCATAATTTTGTATAAAGCAATGTTTTGATCTCAATAATAAAAGCACGGGGTGTTCAATCATAAATAATACTTTTAACTACTCCAGAAGCTCAATTTCACACAAAATCATTAATATTTTTTTCGACAAACAAAGCTTGCAAAATATCTTTCGTCTAACCAAAATAATTTTATATAATATAAAATAATATTTATGGGATTGGTAAGATAAGTATCGTACATTGGAGTGTTCTGTGTATTGTGTATATTATAATCGACCAAATTACATATTACAGTTTTACATTTTATGGACGATTTAATCAGGTTGCCACCTATCTGAACTATAGGGGGGTTCCTTTACGGAATGCTAGGCCAGCCGCAAGTCGGGAGTGGTCGTGCGGTTCAACTAGAATAAACCGTAAAATGCCAGGGCGCCAGTAACCTAAGAAAAATACCCGATTCCGTCAGAAAGATTTAGTACCCGGTTACAAGGTACTGAAAGCTTACCAAATGTAGCAAAATTCTTCATGTATTAGCCAAAAAGAAATGCAGACACACTTTAGTTTAAATTGATTATTTAATTTGTTGCTTTAAGTTATGGGGCACATATGTACAGGGTGTCCATTTTTCGATGGTTGTACGGGGTATCTACGTTATTAGTAAAGAGAGAAAGATGCGGTTTTCGCGGCACTGTGCTACTTTTTTGAGAAACAAAAGATGCCGCAGATGAACTTATTGTTTTTTTTACGTAGAATCCAGTGGCTTAATCAGATTTTTTCTAGGTTCAATTGTTTTCGAGAAACAAAGCAAACTTGCATTTTTTTAAATGGGACGCCCTATATATTTTTAGATATTATCATTCAGTTTATCATAAGCTTTTTAAAAATATATAACACTTTATATTTATTTTTAATATTAAGATTAAAATTTACATTTTTAAAATATTTATACTTACTTTTTTTTAGTAGGCCATGACGGGTATTTAAGAAAACAAAAGATGACACTGATGACAGTCTTGTCATCTTAAGAAATTCTTGATTTTCTGTCAGAATATTCAGGTTCTCTATTGTCTATTCTTTAATTTTTAATAAAAGTTTCGATTAAAAGGTAAAAAAGCATTTTTTTCCTAATTATGGCTGCCAATCCGAAATTCGAGAAATATGAAAAGTACGACATGCTCGTTTGTTATATTCAGTGTGACGAAAATTCGAATGAAGCTTTGGAAGTTTATTTTAACAGGTATAAGCATTTTTGTATTTTTCTTTATTTTTCAAAATTTATAAAAACTTATTATTCGTAGATACCCAGAAAGAAGTCAGCCGGATAAAAGAATATTTTTAAGGATAAAATCAAACTTAATTGAAGGCGGGTCATTTTCTAAACCCCGGCCCAAAATCTACAATAAGGAAAACCGGGACATTGATCAAGTAAACGTTTTGGCTTCAATTGAAACAAATCAAAGTAGTTCTTGTAGAACAGTAGAAGGTTCTGTTGGTGTTATAAAGTCAAGGGTTCAAACGATTCTAAAAAAACACAAGTTTAAGCCACATAAATCCCATCTCGTACAAAACTTACATCTTGGTGACTCACAGCGCCGAATAGAATTTTGTAATTGGTATTTACAACATTTGAATACAGAAAATAATTTTGAAAGAACAATTATATGGTCTGATGAGAGCCATTTTACCAGTGCCGGTATATTTAATCGGCAGAATACTAGGTTTTGGTGCCAAGAAAATCAACATGTAATATTTCCACGGGAACGGCAAGGCAGGTTTGGCTTTAGCGTTTCATGTTTTATATTGGGAAGAAAAATCGTACATAATATATTCGAAGGCAGCCTTACTGCAAATAAATATTTAGAAATTTTGGAAAACATTGTGCCGGAAATAGTAGAAAATGTGCCCCTGGCGCAACTTAACAACTTGTATTTGCAACAGGACGGAGCTCCCGCTCACAATGCGCAAATTGTAAGAGCCTATCTGGACAATAATTTTTCCGGCCACTGGATTGGAACAAATGGACCTGTAAGATGGCCACCTAGGTCACCCGACTTATCGATTTTGGATTTCTTTTTGTGGGGATACCTACAAAATAAAATTTATACTGTCCAGTATCAGACAATGGCAGATTTAAGAGGAGCCACTGAAAGAGCATTTAGGGAGTTACAGGCACGGCCTTTTATTATTTTAAATGCATTGAGGCGAATAAGAACAATGTGTGAAAAATGTCTTAGGCATAATGGAGAACAATTCGAGCAATATTGATAAGACAGTTTCCTAAATCATCAATTAATAGCAGTTTTTAATTTTTTAACACAACACAACTGAGTTCATTGTTAAATTTTTTTAGAGTAATAATAAAATAGTTTTTTATATTTATGAGAAGCTTGTGACAGTAAACTGAATTGTTTTATCTAAAAATCTATAGGGTGTCCCATTTAAAAACATGCAAGTTTGTTTTATTACGCGAAAACAATTGAAACTAGGAAAAATCTAATCAAGCTACTGGATTTTGGACAAGACATATTTTATTCTCCTAAGTACCCGTCATGGCCTACTAAAAAAAAAGTAAGTATAAATGTTTTAAAAATGTAAATTTTAAGCTTAATATTAAAAATAAATATAAGGTGTTATATATTTTTAAAAAACTTATGATAAACTGAATCATACTGTCTAAAAATATATAGGGCGTCCCATTTAAAAAAATGCAAGTTTGCTTTGTTTCTCGAAAAAAAAATTGAACCTACAAAAAAGCTGATTAAGCCCCTGGATTCCACGTAAAAAACCAATAAGTTCATTTTTTACCTTTTTGCTAAGTTACAGCGTAACCGAGATACGAGGGGTGTCCCAAAATGCAAAATTTTCAAAAACATCCCGTATCTTAAAAACTAAGAGGGATAGGAAAATACTGTGTGCGGCATCTTTTGTTTCTCAAAAAAGTAGCACAGTGCCGCGAAAACCGCATCCTTCTCTCTGTACTAATATCGTAGATACCCCGTAAAACCATCGAAAAATGGACACCCTGTACATCACAGAATATATAATTAAGACCAATAAAATCAAGTACAACTGCAACGAATTCAGATCGATAGGGAACCTTCGCAATATTAACGCCAATAAAGGTAAAGTTGTCCCTTATCAATCGCTTAATACTATATTCAATATAAAAATAGTCAGTGGCACCATTCGTGATCACGGCCGGTTTACATATCACATCAGTACCAATAATTATAAATTACCAACATAGTTAGGCATGTAACCAAAAATACGCTAAATAATAAACTTAAATATGCCGCAGAACCCAAATGTCTTTTTCCCTTTTTTTTTTCTTTTTAAATACCCATTAAGCATTACTTTACACTATTATGGAGTAATACACCTGACACACTCTAATAATGTTACTCTTACCGTGTTATGCAAATAAAAAAAAATAATTCGAACAATACACCCCTGTCTTTATATTCCAATTAGCACATTTTTAGCTTGAATAGTTAACTGCATTAATAAATGTTTGGGGAGCGCCATAATAGACATTGGGGACAGTACAAACAGAAGTTACTTTGGTGCCTGGGATGTGTTTATCAAGCACAACCAAAGAAGGTCATATTTCCTCCGATGGTAGCAGCTACGGAAAGAACCACCAGCACACCACAGTCGACACCAAATACCATAGGAAGAAGGAATGAAACTGTTACCAAAGATGAACCCCCACCAAGGTGGAACGCCTTTACAAGGTGAACTTCTGGAGAAAATAACCCCGGGAAAAAACCCTAAAATGTGCGAAAAACGGTTTTACAAATTATAGAATATAGGTTTTAGATTTCTTTTCCTCATTTTTTTTTTGTTTTTATCATATTATTATTATTATCATCATTTTCAGAGAAATACTTAGTTATTCAATTAAAATTAATCACTAGCATATTTATCCAAAATAAATACACATATTTTTTTCTCTTCATACTTACACACTATCTTGTGTGGTTATCGAGTGGTTGGTATGTGTGAAGCTGGAGGGTTAAAATTCACTGAATTAGAAGGAGGTTTTAAAAGTAGATGGCGGTTGGTTTTCCCATCTAAAAGAAAATTAGTCCTAAGCAATTTTGCGCGCATTTCGCATTGAAATAACGGGAAAGCTACGAATACGGTAAAGAAAGGGAAAAAACGTAACGACTTCCACGCCGTTGAAATGGAAAATCTGCTCTTGGATCCAGCATTTCAAGCTGAGTAGTGCGTAAAACGGCAAAACGAAACGAAACTCGCACTACATTTATACTTTGTAGGCAATTTATCCCTTAAAAACTAAAGGAGGCAAGAAAAATACCAATAGTTCCAGAAAGTAGCAGCAGCTCTCCTATCTCGAGCGCGGTCAAGGAGAAAAAAATGGCCCGTTGTCTTCGTACGGTAGTACCCAGAAAGGTACAAATTCTATGGCGGGAAAATAATCTAATCGTGAATCATCAAAGAAAACCCATCGAGTAAAATTGAATCCACCAAAACATGCGGCATCCCCAAAAATAAACGTTTACATCAATATTTTCTTGAATGTCCCTATAAATAGCCGTCAATTAATTTTTTAAATTAACGATATTTTCAAATAAATGTCAAGCATCACGGTAGCCATCCTTATACCGACAGTAATATTGGAGGGGATAACAATTTTAGTATTCACCTTTGGAATAAACGAAGTCATTGAACCGATCCTAGATAGTCATATTGAAAACTTAAACGCAGCCAAAAGAAACGTTTAACAAATTCATGTCGATTCTTGGAATTGATCATATATTGATATTTCAGAAGGCGTCGCGTCGTCGCGGTACGAAATCTGCCAGCGCAGGATCTAGTCGTACGAACGGCAGTATTCCTGTACTACCCAAAGCAGGAATTTGCTTAGCAGGACAAATTTAACACGATGGCGTGCTCTCCATATACATGAGATGGCAGGACCGTAATGAATGCAAGAAATTTTTATTTAATTTTTAATACCCCAAAACTGCTAATCGTACAATTACATCTAATCAGAAGCTTATAAAAAAATATATTATCCTAATACATGTACCAATACGCAATATACACAATATATACAATAAATAACTCCTGGCTTTGGACCGTTACAAGGTATTACAGAAATATAAAAAAAGTTGCAAAATAAAATATGCAGTATGTGTGTCTGTTTATTATATTTTTGAGTATATAACCTACGTATGTTGGCTTGATTAGAAGCCTTTATTTAAACAGTAAATTATTATATAAACATTGCAATATACTTTATTTAAGCTTGGTTTAAAAAAATATAAGTGTCCACCTCTTCGTTACCCCCACAGCCTCCACACTTTTAAATCCGGCCCGGTTTATAAAGGTATAACGTTGTATTTTAAATCAGCTGATTAAGACGCGTATTTTTGTACCCCATTCAATCATATATCTTCTAGTATTTAAAGATAACCTACAGCATATCCCGTTTATTCTATATCTTCCATCTTTTAGTTTTCCATATGCAACACCCTGTATACACGCTACAAAAACCACAGGCTTTAATAGGCGATTCGCCTATTAAAGCATATGTATGTATATCGACCAATCAGGCGGAGGCGCGTAATTTAACTTATTGCTATTTGAAATTGGTTAAATGGATGTGCTTTTCACCCTGGTGATAACAAATATATTTTAAAATAGATAAAACAATTAAAAAAATTTAGTTCTGATTAGTCATATTATGGCGGTGTTTTTGAAAATTTACTAGTAATTTAGCTGGCGTTTTTATTTAATAATATGCTAAATAACTAAAGATGGTAGTTATTTCTAAATACAGATTTAACTATGGGTCTCCGCGGGTTCGAATCCCGCTTCGACCATGGATATTTTGTGATTGTCATTGGAAGGTGGTAGTGGTAGTTTCTTCCTCGACCGAGGTAGTACCACCCCACACATCCTCTTAAAGGGCTGGTGAAGTCCGTACGGATGTTTCCAGCCCTGGATGTGTGAGTCGGATTTCCCCAGTACACCCACGGTACATAGTACTTAGACTTCGGTCTTCGTGGGTTGTCAGAACATAAAAAAAATGATATGATATACGTTTTTTTACCTTGTTTCTGAATATTGTGTTTCTTGTTAAAAAACATACTAAAAGCTTTATGGTTAAACTTTATACAATGCAATACTAAAAATTTGCAAGTGTTATGTAACGTTTTCGGGTGCAAGTTGTAAGCGATTTAGATACTCATTTAGGGGACCTTTTCCAAAATTAAAAAAAACCGTAATTTTATTGACAAAATGGCGAATGCCACTAACAGCTTTCTAAATGTACAGCTCGAGAAAAAAATTCTCTCGTGCCGCAAATACAGCAGGCTGTTATTAACATTCGCCATTTTGTCAAGAAAATTGACATGTTTTAGATTAGATTTTTGTAAACCTCCCCTAACTGAGTTTTTCTAAAGTCGAGATGTACCTAAAGTGTTTTCAAACGTTACATAAGACTTAAAAAATTTTAGTGTTAAATTTAATCAAATAATAAATCTTTTGGTATGTTTTTAATAAGAAACAAAACAAAAAACCGCAATAGTTTAGTTATTTATTTATTATATTATTATATAGAAACCCTAAATTACTCGCACAGTTTCAAAAACGCCACCAAAACCTGACTAATCAGAACTAGGCTGACCACGATCGTTAGATTAGATTTGTCAAAGTTCGAAAACAAGCGTTCTATGGCTGATTTTGGCGTCCAGGCGTGGATTTTGTATTTAACTGAATTTTTGCTGTAATCCAAGAATTTGAGTTGTAATTTTATAGTACTGTGTAGACATGCTCAATTAGTGTGATAGTAATTTATGTGAGGCTCTAGTGCAGGGGTCGGCAACCTTTTAACAAAGAGGTGCCCATGTACAATTTTGAACAAAGCCAAAGTGCCACTATACAAAACTGTATAATTTTTATACGAATAAATAATGTATAAAATTGTTAAAAGTAATAAGGAAGGTAACTAATAAAATAAAAAAATGATCAACAGTATTTCTAAAAATTTTAATCAAAAAGGAAACATAGCACAGACTTTACTGTTAAACGAAATATATGTTTTTATATAAGGCAACATTTTGTTTAAAATTTGAAACGTTTTCAGTGCGATCCTTGTCCTTGTGTTTCTCGCGAAAGCTTTTCTATTTCTGGTTCATGTCTAGTTACTTTTAATATTACACACGCCTCTGAATTTTCTGTTGTTAGCCGACTTCTATATGGATTCAAAATGATTTTCATATGGGAAAAAACTTGCTCACACATATAGGACGATCCGAATGCTGAAAGCATTGCAAATGCCACTTTTTTTAGGCAAATAAATTTATCTGGCAAACTAGCCCAACAATTCAGTATTTCGTTTGATTTATCCTGAGGATCACCTTCTAAAACTCTTCTTAGTTCCACAAATTTTGTCTTCCATAACTCGGAGTTCCTAAATTCAGTATGCTGAAGCTCAAAATCTTGAATTTCCGTCCATGCGAAAAGAGAATCATTAAAAGGAATGCTAGTAAAATCCATTAAGTCTGGTTTTATCAAGAAGGAGAACATGTGTACCTTGTTTATCAAAATCTTGGCGTCTTTCAGCAAATTCTTCTTTCAGTGAAGTCATGTAGTTTAACATTTCCTCATTAAATGCAGCATTATCGCAATTATCAAGGTTGGGTAAGTATGTTTTTAGATTTGGAAAGTATTTATATGTATGGGAGGCAGGCGCGGCCCGTGAAATTTTAAAGTTGTATATCTCTGTTGCGACTTATGGGACACATGCCAAATTCAGGTCTTTTACTAGTGAGCCTACTAGGAGTGTTTTGGTAAAGAAAAAAATTATTTTGTAATTTGCGAAAAAAAGTTGAATTTTTGAATTGACCCACCAGGGTAAAAAATTAACACGCTGAGGTATTTTATTTATTATTTTTTCTAAACAAATTTTACATCATTTTGTCGAGAAATCTTAAATTTTAAGAGAAAAAACTGTGTTAGTAGAAAGTTATAGTTATTTGAATTTTTTTAATCCTGATATATAATTTAAAAAAAAAATTCAAATGACTATAACTTTCTACTAACACATTTTTTTCTCTTAAAATTTAAGATTTCTCGACAAAATGATGTAAAATTTGTTTAGAAAAAATAATAAATAAAATACCTCAGCGTGTTAATTTTTTACCCTGGTGGGTCAATTCAAAAATTCAACTTTTTTTCGCAAATTACAAAATAATTTTTTTCTTTACCAAAACACTCCTAGTAGGCTCACTAGTAAAAGACCTGAATTTGGCATGTGTCCCATAAGTCGCAACAGAGATATACAACTTTAAAATTTCACGGGCCGCGCCTGATGGGAGGTAATATCGCGAATAAATACATCTATTTTCATTTTAAAAGACTTCCGGGAATCATACAAATCTAGAACAGTTTGACCCAATCCTTGCAACTTAAGTTCGCCGAGATGATTTGTAATATCAATTAGGAACATCAACTTACAAATCCATTCTTTATTATCTAGTTCAGGAAAGACTTGAGCTTGTTTTTTTTTGCAACAAAAATGACCTAATTTCTCCCAAGCATTCCACAAATCTAAAAAGCACTTTACCGCGGCTCAGCCAGCGTATATTGCTGTGTAATGGAATATCTGAATATTCACTTTCCATTTCTCATAAAAATGACTTGAATTGTCTGTGAGTTAATGAAGAACGACCAGCAATGTAGTTGACAACTTTTACAGCAGGATCCATCACGGATTTTAAGCTTCCGCTTGAGATCTTCGCGCATAAACTTTCTTGATGAATAATGCAATGAAAATTCAAAAGTGGTCTACCATTGCGTGCAGTAAGAAGAGATACAAATCCCTTATGTGTCCCTATCATAGCGGGTGCGCCATCTGTAGTTACGCAAAAAATCTTAGTTAAGTCTAGTCCCCGTTTCTGAAAATGTTTAACGAATTCTGATAGTATATCTTCGCCTCTTGTCGTTCCTTCCAATGGTAGCAGACAGATCAGTTCTTCATACACACGGTTATTGTCAAAGTACCGCGCAACGATTGCCAACCGGGAAATGTCATTAACGTCGACACTTTCATCCAACGAAATACTAAATACGATATTCCGTTTAATGGCGTCGATCTGTTGTTTCCGTACATTTTCTGCCATTTCAGTAACTCGCCTCTCAGTAGTCTGCGCTGATGCTGGTATATCTTTAATCCGGACCAGTATTGCTTGTTTATTAGGAAAATCATCAAACAATACATCCGCACTTCTCAGAAACGTTTGCTTCATAAATTCCCCATCAGTGAAAAGTCTTCCCTTTTCTGCCAAAGATTGTGCAATTTTAAAACTGCATTCGGTTGCTTGATCTTCCTCTTGACTATTTTTTGTAAAGAATGTTGCCTGCTTTGTATACTGAGCAACTGCTCTTCGGATTGTCTCCATTCTATCACCATTATGCTTAAACCCCGATTCATGTCTTGTTTGAAAATGTCGTTGAACACGTCCGGAATACTACGCTTTCCCGACATAATGCACATATGGCTCGATCTCTTTGCTGTACAAAACCATAATCGCTTGTCCAAGAACTTTGCTTTTTAGCCGCCATAACACTAACGTTAATCGAGCACTTGTACGTTACAGGTTGATAAATAATGTTACGATTAACTATCCTGGGTCCGTCCAATAACAACACCTGGTACAACTTTTACCACTAAACTTTTATTTCGGAACTTATCTTTACAATAGCTCGTACTAAACTAAACTATCTCTAACTGAATACACGCTTATATAATGGTAAATCCGCCACCTAGATGTTTCCCATATAACCGTGGCAATGCCGCTCACCGGGCGTTCGAAAAGCCGAGAATCACCTCCTCGCGTCTTCTATTTTCTAGAAACGTCCCGTCGCGTCGCGGTCGTGTCGTTCTAGCCTGGCCTGCCATCACATCGCTCGATCGAGCTACGTTGCCAGCTTGTGTACAGTTCCGTAGATTATTTTGAATTTACAATAAGTATCCTTAAAATTAAATCTTTAATATTATACACCAAACTTCACAAAGTTATGCGTGCCATTTTAAACTTCCAGGCGTCCCAAGTCTGGCACGCATGCCGTAGGTTGCCGACCCCTGCTCTAGTGCGACCACCGGGATGGACGTGTTGCGTTTTGATTTTTAATCTGTTTTTAAAGACACAAGTTTTAATTTAGTAGGAATGATGCTCATTAATAACGAAAGAAATATAGGGGAAGTCATAATTTGTGTTAACAGTATAAAATTGCTTGTTTCACTCTGCTTACAATTTTATTCTAACCTATTTCACAAGTGTATAGTTCGTATTTAGCGGCACTTACTGTGCCATATTAAGTAAAGACATTTCTATTAAATTAAAAAACGCATTTTTCTTCTTTGGAATTAAAATACTTCGGATTATTATTTTTGATTCTTACTAAAACTAATAAAAATATGAAATGTTGACAGAATTTGAAGTTTGACAACGCCGCGGCTGGGTCGTTTGTTTCTCCTGTATTCCACTAGTGCCCATGACGTAAGGCTCTAGGAGCGTCGGATATGGGCTGGTATTAGGATATTTTTTAAAATAACAAGTCGATATTAAAAAATGTACCATTTGAGGGAAAAAAGTACTGGGTGTGTCTGTGGAGTACCCAAGGAATCACCTATTTCAATATATTAACCCATTTCCATTTATTGTTTAAAAGCCCCTAATAAAAAATTTCATTTTTTAAAAGGATTCTAGGAAAAATCTTATTGGAGCGCATAATAATATAAAATAATCTCCTGTGTAAGATGCTTGTGTTATGATAAAGGTTGTTTTACTTGACTGGTAGGCAGCGTTGGAACATTGAAAATAAAACAAATGTGCTTCCCACATTTTGTACAAATCCAATATCTCCATCAAAATAATTGTTTTTAATAAAAATAATTAATTTTTTTACGATAAAAAATTTACGTTCAGATTTAGTACTGGTTTAAATTAAGATCGTGTAGCTGATCAGTTATGTTTGACAGGTTTTTGTCCTGTCATTTCAAATAAGTCGTCATTTGAAACTTATGAATTATTCTGATATTTCAACGATTTGCTTGGTTTCCAAATGATTTTCATCTTGGAACGAGTAGCTGTAATGAATTTAGTTCTATTTTTGTCGAAAGTACGTACTGAAATTGCCATTTTCTTTATAAATTTGCGAAAAAGTTTAGAAATAAATTCATAGTATAAAACTTAGTTGTCTTATTCTTACACCTGTCAGTTTAAAACCTTTGGTTGTCAAATTAGACCGGACTAGCGTTGGAGAATCTGGCTGTTAAAGTTTAGTTGTGCAAAGTCGT
Source organism: Philopedon plagiatum (assembly GCA_963971165.1). Taxonomy (NCBI): domain Eukaryota; kingdom Metazoa; phylum Arthropoda; class Insecta; order Coleoptera; family Curculionidae; genus Philopedon; species Philopedon plagiatum. Next base: position 79,748,354 of record OZ020191.1, on the reverse strand, counting down.
ACAAGAAGATTTTTGAAAAATTCGTTGTCAATCATAATGCCATGTTATATTTATAGCTTTAATGTCTACGTTATAAGTAAATGTTTTTTAAAAATCTGGCTGTGTGCATTACATCGATTGCTTTTTGGGCTAAATATAATCGGGTACAAGAAAAAAATAAAATTGAAGTATATTTAAATAGTTTTTTCATTTTCGGGCTTTACCAGAAAACTATTAGATTCTTCTGTGTAGCAATATAACCCTTTTTGGGAATATAATTAACTAACTTAGTTCTATTTGAAGAAGTAAAATATATTAACAGCACAACGAGCATTAATATGACTACATAATCGTAACTGGTGGCCTTAATTAGGTACTATTAATATTAATCTTTTTTTCTTTGATATTTTTAGCGGACTGGCTTCTAAAAATTGCACCTCAGTATTATGACTTAAACAACTTTCCACAGTGTGAAGCAAAACGACAACTGGAAATTATACAGAGTAGATTGGAGTCACGGCAATTTCAGCAAGGCTTTTAAATGATTTACGTTACAGTTATGGAATTTTCATTGCTAACTTCAGTATGTCTGGTGATGTTAATTTATCTAATTCTTTTAAATATATTATTCCGAATCGAATGTTTGGAATTGTAACGGTTGTTTTATTATAAAAAACATTAACCTGTTTGTTAAACCTACTAGATTAAGTACCTGTTAGGCCTATACAGAGTTCCAGAGGCCCACAGAGTTCTTGCCATATGGGAAATTTTTTTTACTGAAAGTTGAAAAAAAAACACTGGTGTAGAAAAGTTCTGCATATTAATAAACTAAGAATCCCTATGGAAAAAAATTAAAATATCCATAGTATTCAGGGTAGCGACAAAAACGTAATATATACTCAAGAATAAAGGTGCATTTCCTATGGAGCGGCTGACGCTCGCGGCTGCCGCTCAGCGTCTGACGCCTAGTACTGCTCATGTGACAATTTAATGTATCCGTTTCTTTTCGAGCGTCAGACGTAATCTTCAACGTCAATGGATTACTGGCGTCAGCCGGCCGCTGAGCGGCAGCCGCGAGCGTCAGCCGCCCCATAGGAAATGCACCTTCAAGTACCCTTATTCAGGAAGATACAAAGGAAAGATATTTTAAAGATTACTTGGAATTGGAAAATTAAGAGTTTTAATATAAAACAAATGTATTACTTATTAAGAAAGAATAAATTTACAAAATTCAAACTTCAATATAGCCACCTTCCTTTTCGATGCATTTTATTGTTAACTTAGAGAATTTTGAAACAGCTTCTCTCAAAACAACTTTAGAAATTTCTAGAGCACATCGGGTTATTAGTCTTTCCAAGCTGTCGATATTTTTAAAAGGTCGGTGACAATACACTTTTTCCTTTAAATATCCCCAAAGAAAGTAATCGAGTGAGTTCAGATCCGGCGACCTCGCCGGCCAATGATTTTCTAAAAATCTTCTTATTCAACGCCCCTGGAACATTTCCTGAAGAAACTAGTTAACAGCTCGGGAACCATGACATGGCGCACCATCATACTGATACCATAAATTATTTCTAATGTTAAGTGGAAGACTATTAACAAAGCCAAACAGCTGATTTCTCAAAAATTGAAGGTAAATATCCGCCATTATATTGCCTCGGAAGAACAATGAGCCTATCAGTTGGTTATCTAAAATAAATTTTGGGAGCCAACTACTCCATTTGATGTAAAACATGCTTCATCAGAAACAATGATTTTTTGCAAAAATGCATATCTTGATACCAAGCCGAAAAATCAAACCGACTATTAAAGCCTCCAGGTTGTGACAAGTTAATTTCGGCCACAGTGTCAGGGATTGCTTTACTGACTAGTTTTATTCGCGAATGCCCGTTTAGGTTTTACTTAATAATTTACCTTGATTAAGAAGCTGAACTTCACTCTTACACTGGGTAGGCTCGCTTTGCCCTGTGTTCCAGGTTACTCCCTGTCCATCTTGTTTGCCTTCTTTCTTGCCCAGATCAGCTTGACATCAGCTTGTCCATCTTTCGTAGCTGGTAGTTTGGTTTAACATCTCTCTTTTGTTGAGCCCTGAACTTTGTTTTATTCGCCTTGTTTAAGGTCCACCCGTGTATAGACAAGTCGCCCTTAGTCTATTTATGCTAACATGTCTACATAATAAATTTTGAAGACCTACCTACCTATTGTTTACATTCTGTTGAGACATTGTAACGCCCTTAATTTGTTTGGCTTTTGATCGCGTTGCCTTTACTGTCTTGAATTCTTGGATTTAGCATTTTCTATTATTTATATTCGTTTTCCAAACATTTTCTTTGCTCAAACATTAATTTTTAGAAATTCTGTTTTAATTTTTGTAGATTTTGTGGGGTTAGGTGGACTAACGCTGTCATTGACAATGCCTTCCAATGTTGACGAACCGGAGGGTTTAAAATTTGTCCTGTAGCACTTGGCATTTTCGCGTGGCCAGCGCGGTTATTCGATGCTCGGTCGTTAAGGCCACAGGTTGTAGCGGAAGATTTTTAGTAGGGTCGACCGCGCAAGGACGGAAATTCACGGGCCCCATTTTGTTAGGTGTCGGTAGTGGGGTAGCAATGTGATTCTTTTCTTCTGGACACGAGACGCGACTTAGATACTGACTTTCGACGAAGTTGCCTTGCAGTGTGGGACTTAAAAGCTTCAGTTTGGAGGCTCAAGTTTTTTTGGATTAAAGTTCGATACTGCGATTTAAATTCTTTTGCTGAATTTTTACTTGCAAGACGCAGGATTCTTGTGACGACTTCGTTCGATAACATCATATCTGGTGAGTTTTTTTTATACGTTTTTTTTGTCAATGCGTAGACCCCACGTGCATGGGAATATTCATTCTCAGGGTTTTCTTTCTTTTATTTTTATCAGCCACTAACATCGGCCTGACGTTTGGGACCCGCTGGTAGCTGCCTTTCGGTGTTGCTGTCTGTGGAATTTGGAATTTCGAGCCCTCTTAAAAAAACAAAGAGGTAAGGAGTGACCTTGAATTTTTTTTGTTTAGGCCCATGCCTTTTTCTTAGATATATATTTGACTATTTTACGCCTATACATTATAATTAGAATTTTCAATCATCTCATCACCTCATCATTATTAATATTTCTTTACCTAATTTGCGTTCTTTTAAAAGCTTGGATATTTTATTTCTAGTTGTTTGCCGTTAAGCTAGTACAATCTATAAGTTATGTCGAGAATCTTTTAATGTACAGTAGTACAAACAAGTTTTTTTTATCAAATTTATTTTATCGAGAATCATGTGCAGTGGGCTATCTGATCCTAATTTTAAATCGTAATTTGTTAATGGGGGGAGCTTGGGGTACAGAAATGCAGGCTGTGCGATAAGAGGCTTTTAAATATAGTAATTTGCTATTCGTAAGGGTCGCCAGCTTGTCAAGAAAGCTTATAATGTAATTTATATTCGGGATGAGTGCCGCCAAATCATTTATTTTTTTTATAAGTTAAAAGGTGTATGAGCTTGAACTTTCGGGTTTATATTTATGAAGATGGGAAGTTTAGATTTATTTTTGCGGTTGCTATAACGTTTGGTTAAATAATATTTTTTATGTTTTCTGAGAGATTAATTAACCTATTATTATTTTCAAATTGGTCATTTGACTGTTATTGGGCTTATTAAGCTCGTACACATTTTACACTTCTTATTTTATCATACCATTTGCTTGGTTGGAATTTAAGGTAGATAGATGCTATATAATTAGTTAAACTTGCTTTTGGGAACCTAGAGTAGTAAGTAGTTTTATGGTAGCAATTTATTTGCTTGTGATTTAAGCTTTGTGTTTTATTTATTTATTTATTTATTCATTTGCGGTCATAAACTCAAAAGTTACACACTAATTAAATCTAAATTTGTGATAGATGTACATTAGCGGTATATTTTGCTTTTAATTTAAGCTTTGTGTTTTATAAAGGCACATAAACGGTGTATTTTGTTTAATTAGACGGTTTCTCCATATGGGGGGCGTTTTCTCTTAATTTCAGTGACCAGAATTTTTCTAAACTCAATTATTATCTGTTTTTTTCTTATGTTATCTTACATGGATTTAGTTTACTCGGGTAGTGCTAAACGCTTGACCTTTAACTCCAGCTACTATAGGGGTTTGAAGTTTTTATTCCCTGTTTTTTTTTGGGCTTCGCTTAAGCTTTTCTTTTACTTTGAATATTGCTTGAACATTTAAATTTTAAGTCAAGGTGTAAATTTTTAGTTGTTTTTCAGGCTACGCTTAAGCCTTATTCTTTGTTTATACTTGTAATCTTCGTGAACTCATAATTTAGTTATCAATTATTTTGCTTTTGCTGTACCTTTATTATCTTTATTGTTAATGTAAGATAGCATAATACAGCGTTAAACCTGGTCAGTTAATGAACATTTATTTCTTTGTAAATATTAACGTTTATCGTTCAAGTGCCAATGAACTGTACCATTGTATTTAGTTATCAATGTCTTTGAGTAATAAGTTCTTTTGTTTATTAACGTAACTTTTTTCAATCTTATCTTAAGCTTGTTTAGATTTTGCAATCTGGGTTTTTACGTTTACTTCTTTCATTGGTAACTTTTTTTTTAACTCAAAGTAACTTCATATTTCGGTTTTTGTAACTCAACTTAAATTTTGCGATTGATTTCAAGCCACTGGCTTTCTCATTTATTATTTGCCTTTTGTTTAATATTCTTAAATTTTGCGGATTAGTTCCAGTGAATTATTTCTCCAAATATTAACCTTTTTTTATTAACGTAACTTTTTAATCATATCTTAAGCTCGTTTAAATTTTGCAATTAATTACTTTCTCTTTTATTAGTGGTTTTTTTTATATTAACGTAGCTTCTTATTTTTAAATACTTTTCTACTTATCTAAATTTGTCGATTCTGTTCAAGCCAATGGCTTTCTCTTTTAATATTAAATTCATTAATTAATAAAGAATTAATTAAATTTCGGCGCTTTAGTTCCAATAAATTGTTTCTTTCCGAATTTTACCTTTTTCTATTAACGTAACTTCTGATTTTTATTTTTAATTATTAGCGTAACTTCAAACATAGTTTTTTTATTATTTAGGAATTGTTTTGTTCCTAGGGTCTTTGGTAGGGGCTACAAGGCACCCCTATTGTCTTCCGTGGGGGCTACAAAGCATCCCTACCTCTTTTTTGCTGGGTGCAAAGAAGCCTCCCTATTGTCTCTAGTTGGGGCTAAGGAGCCAGCTTATTTTTTGTGTGTGAGGACAGACTTCCTCACGAAGTTTTACTTTTCAGTAAATTTGATTTAATTATTTTGCGGGGCAAAATCGCCCAATTCTCTTGTCTCTTTGCGGACAACTATATTTGTAAACGCCTGAAGGTTTTTTTATGTACAAATAAATGTATATAGGGTTATATGTAATCACGTTGTTTTATTCAGCTCACTGCGTCCTATGTTTTGAATTCTAAATTATGAATAGCGGGATTGTTGTGTGTTGAAGCAGGTTCCTAAACCACCTAGGCGACTTCCAGTTTGTGTCGGTGTAAAAAAACTGGTGGCGTCCAATAGAACCTACCCGGCTAACTGAGCTGAGGGCTAATTTGCACGCGCTCTACTACACCAGGCTTCATACAGAACTCCCTGCTATTTCTGTTTCTCTCTTAGAGTATCTTCCTGGATTTTTTTTTTGTGTTTAATGTTCTTTTCAAGCTATAAGCGGTAAGTACTTGGTCAATGATACTCATCATAGTATCATTGACAGTTTATAACTAAACACTTTTTCTTGAACAAAGTGCGTCGCAAATTTTTGGCGCCCAACGTGGGGCTATTTAAAAAAAAATTACCGCTTTTTTTTCTAATTTTACTCTTGTGCGTCTAGTGAGCTGGATGGAACTTTGAAAATTTCCGTCAACTTTAACTCTAACTGTACTAGCCCTGTATTACTGCATTTGATTTTGGCGATTTATTATCGATTTTATTTTACTTATTACGTAACTTTGATTTTCTTTGATTTGGCGATTTATTACCGATTTTAATTGACTTGTTTACGTAACTTTGATTGTCTTTGAATTTGTAGTTTATTACCGATTTTATTTTACGCCTTACGTAACTTTGATTGTCTTTGATATTGCGATTTATTACCGACTTTATTTTATTTATTTACGTGACCTTGATTATCTTTGCGTACTGTATTTTTGCTGATTTAATTTCCTTTGTTTGCTATATCTGACTACACCATTGGTGTGGTTTTGGTAATTTATTCGAGTTACGCGTTTATATCTAGATTTGACTTTTTTTACTTTGACTGTTGAGTTGCTATTGTTTTTGTTCACTCCAAAATGGATTATAATATGCAAGTTCATTGTCTTCGGAAAGAAATGCTTATTTACGAGCTCACGATTCGTGGCATTCCGGCTAGTAATGCTAATACCGCAAAAGAACTTGTAGCATCGTTACGTCCTATTTTAAAGATGGAAAGAAAAGGCAAAATTTTTACTCGTCCGGCCTATAACTTTGTTTTTGACGACGAATGTGACTACATAACCAAAACTTTACATGATATCGAAAACGCGATCAAGAATATGTCTGGTGACTCAGCCAGAGCGAAGTTCGTGCGTTTGCAGTCGCAACTTGTCCATTTATTCACTCGTGTTGATCGAATTCCGGTTGAGAACCTCAGTGCCGAGGAATTGCAAACTCGGTCTAATTTGTTGCTTCAAACTTTGAGCAAATTAAACAGTTTGGATGATCTCTTAAAACAAGATCCGAATTTAAGCGCCTTACTTGATCAAACTCATCTCAACGATTCAGATTCGGATTCGTCTGGAATTAGCAATGCATCCAATAGTCGACCGCGTCACACGCGCTCGTCGCCCAAAGTCACTCCAACCGTGGCTAGTCCCAACGTAACAGCTGCGGCTACCTCCGTTAGCCATCCTTCGTGTAGCAAGGCGCAGCGTGTCGAAAAATGAGGAATTAGATTTACCGGTGAAGCTAAACAGATGACGGTGCATAATTTCTTGGAGCGAGTATCGGAACTACGCGAAGCTCGTGGTATTTCAGAACGCGAGTTATTTGAATCTGCCATCGACCTATTTACTGGTAGAGCGCTAAATTGGTTTCGCGCAAATCGTCATCGATTTTCGGACTGGTCTAGTTTGTCTGACCTTCTGTGCAAACATTTCGAGCCGCCAGACTATCGTCATCGGCTATTTAAGGAAATTCTGGACAGGACTCAAGATTCGAGTGAAAGTATAGTCGATTACCTCTCGAGCATGAGCGCGCTATATAGACGACACGTCTCTCTCTCTCAGACGACGTTCAACTGGATATCATGACACGGAATTTATCTCCTTTTTACACTACCCAACTTCCGGTAGTTAACAAGTTGGAAGAACTAGAAGAAGAATGTCCCAAACTGGAGGCAAAGAAATATCGTGCCGAAACCTATGTCCCACCTTCTCGAAAAAGGCATAACTTTGTGGAACCAGACTTTGCTTTTATAGCGTCTGAAGCATCACGTTCGAGGAACGATGGACAGTTACCGATAGACGTAGTGAGAGAATCTCGTCCAGTACCATCAACCTCTAGAGACGATAGACCGTCAACAAGAGAGTCACGTCCAACAGCACCCAGAAACTCTGGACCATTCTTGTGCTGGAACTGCAATAAGCCAGGTCATCGAAATAGTCAGTGCACTGAACAGCGCAGAATTCATTGTTACCGCTGTGGTGCGCCAAATGTGACCAGTAAAAACTGCCCTAAATGTTCTTCGGGAAACGATTCTCGGGAGAGTCGATAGGTCGTAGGACTGCTCCCCTCCCTTTTACTTCACCGACCAACAACCTTCCTCCCCACAATAACATTTTGCCCACCAACAATTCTCTTCCCCACAAAAATAATTCATCCTCTAACAATTCTCTGTCTAATAAAATCCTTTTGCCGACCAACCACTTTCTTTCCAATGAAAATATTTCACCGAGCCACAGCTTTCTTCCCGATGAAAACCTTTTGCCCACCAACAATTCTCTTCTCCACAGAAATAATTCATCCTCTAACCATTCTCTGTCTAATGAAAACCTTTCGCCAACCAACCACTTTCTTTTCAATGAAAAAATTTCACCAGCTTCCTTCCCGATGAAAATCTTTTGCCGACTAATAACTCTCTTCTCAACAAAAATCATTCACACGCTAACAATTCTTTTCCCAATAAAAACCTTTTAGATTTTATCATAGCGCATGCGCATGGCGACCAGCGCCCATATTTAGAAATTTCAATTTTAGGTTATAAGATTTTAGGTTTATTAGATTCTGGAGCGTCACGCACTATTGTAGGTCAACCCGGTTTCCGAATTTTAGAAAGTCTGGGATTAAAACTTATTAGGCAACAGACTGATTGTACCGTCGCGAACGGCCAAACTTGCTCTAGTTTGGGCTATTTTCAGGCTCCTGTGACTTTATTAAATAGAACTCGGGTGATAGATATTTTAGTTCTTCCCGAACTGTCCCACCAACTAATATTAGGCATCGACTTTTGGAGAATCATGGAAGTGATCCCCGACTTGAAGCAGGACGTCTGGCATTTCTCCTTTAATGATCAACCTACGGAAATCTGTAGCATTATAGATGGCGACTCTTTATCTGAAACCGATCGAGCGCCTTTAAATGCACTGGTTAAGGAGAAAATTTCAGAAATGGGAACTGGTCTTGGCTGCTGCAAAGTAGCAGAACACGTCATTGAACTTGAACCCGGCACCAGGCCAATTAAACAACGTTACTACCCAGTTTCTCCATTCAAGCAAAGGATTATGGACCAGGAAATCGACGAAATGTTGAAACTTGGCGTGATTGAACCTTCTAAAAGTCCTTGGTCCAGTCCAGTGTGTTTGGTACGCAAGAAAGATGACAGCTATAGGTTTTGCATAGATTTTAGAAAGCTTAACACCAAAAGTAAGAAAGACGCGTATCCTATACCTTATATCTCCGCCATTTTGGATCGCCTCAGAGACGCCCGCTACATTAGCTCCATCGACATAAAATCAGCATTCTGGCAGGTACCTCTTAGTGAGTCCTCACGTGAATTAACTGCTTTCACTGTTCCAGGTAGGAATCTTTATCATTTTCTGCGCATGCCCTTCGGCTTGACCAATGCGCCAGCCACCTGGCAACGTATAGTAGACCGTGTACTAGGCGTTGATTTGGAAAATCATGTGATGGTGTATCTTGATGATATAATTATCATCTCCAGAACCTTTCCTGAACACCTTAGAATTGTAGGCCTAGTGTTTGACCGTTTGAGAGAGGCAGGACTCATAGTTTCCGAGGAGAAATGTCACGTTTGTAAGCCTGAATTAAGATACCTTGGCTACATCGTAGACGCCCAAGGTTTAAGACCTGATCCTGAGAAAGTGCAGGCGATTGTAAATATAGCACCTCCACGAAATATCACCGAAATTCGACGTTTCATTGGCACCGCTTCTTGGTACCGGCGTTTTGTGCCGAACTTTTCAGCTATTATAGCCCCAATTACTCGGCTTACCAGGAAGAATATCAAATGGGAATGGACTTCCGAGTGCCATCAGTCATTCAACTTGATTAAAGAAGCTCTTATCACAGCTCCCGTGCTTACATGTCCAGATTTCAACCGCACATTTACTTTGCAGACTGATGCGTCATTTTATGGCTTTGGAGCAGTTCTGACTCAGCAATTTGATGACGGAGAAAAGGTTATTTCCTATCTTTCACGTTCTCTCACCAAACAAGAGATGAAATTAACCGTCACGGAAAAAGAGTGCCTTGCCGTAATTTGGAGTGTGGAAAAGCTTCGCCACTATCTGGAGGGTATACACTTTAAAGTTATAACCGATCACCATTCTTTGTTATGGCTTCATAACCTAAAAGATCCACAAGGACGCCTCGCTCGATGGGCTCTTCGTTTGCAACCTTACGACCTGGAATTAATCCACCGCAAAGGCCGAGATCATGTTGTGCCAGATTTTCTTTCCAGGTCAGTGCCAGTGACTACTGATTCTGTCGCAGCTGTTGACGAACCACCGTCGCCCTAATTTTCTGACACCTCAGACAAATGGTACAAAGGTATGATGCAGAAACTGGAAGAACGTCCTGATAAATATCCTTGTTGGCGAGTCGAGAATAGCAATCTCGTTAAATATGTCAAGACGAACAAGCCTAATTTTCCAGATCATTCTACCTACTGGAAAATAGTAGTGCCGAAGGATAAACGAAAAGAGATATTACTTCGATGCCATGATAATCCAGCAGCAGGACACGTGGGTGTTTTTAAAACATTTTGGAAGGTCGCCGAGAGATATTATTGGCCGAAAATGAGATCCGACGTTGCTAGTTATGTCCGTGCTTGTAGAACAAAAGTTACACACTAATTAAATCTAAATTTGTGATAGATGTACATTAGCGGTATATTTTGCTTTTAATTTAAGCTTTGTGTTTTATAAAGGCACATAAGCGGTGTATTTTGTTTAATTAAACGGTTTCTCCATATGGGGGGCGTTTTCTCTTAATTTCAGTGACCAGAATTTTTCTAAACTCAATTATTATCTGTTTTTTTCTTATGTTATCTTACATGGATTTAGCTTACTCGGGTAGTGCTAAACGCTTGACCTTTAACTCCAGCTACTATAGGGGTTTGAAGTTTTAATTACCTGTTTTTTTTTTGGGCTTATTATCTTTATTGTTAATGTAAGATAGCATAATACAGCGTTAAAGCTGGTCAGTTAATGAACATTTATTTCTTTGTAAATATTAACGTTTATCGTTAAAGTGCCAATGAACTGTACCATTGTATTTAGTTATCAATGTCTTTGAGTAATAAGTTCTTTTGTTTATTAACGTAACTTTTTTCAATCTTATCTTAAGCTTGTTTAGATTTTGCAATCTGGGTTTTTACGTTTACTTCTTTCATTGGTAACTTTTTTTTTAACTCAAAGTAACTTCATATTTTGGTTTTTGTAACTCAACTTAAATTTTGCGATTGATTTCAAGCCACTGGCTTTCTCATTTATTATTAGCCTTTTATTTAATATTCTTAAATTTTGCGGATTAGTTCCAGTGAATTATTTCTCCAAATATTAACCTTTTTTTATTAACGTAACTTTTTAATCATATCTTAAGCTCGTTTAAATTTTGCAATTAATTACTTTCTCTTTTATTAGTGGTTTTTTTATATTAACGTAGCTTCTTATTTTGAAATACTTTTCTACTTATCTAAATTTGTCGATTCTGTTCAAGCCAATGGCTTTCTCTTTTAATATTAAATTCATTAATTAATAAAGAATTAATTAAATTTCGGCGCTTTAGTTCCAATAAATTGTTTCTTTCCAAATTTTACCTTTTTCTATTAACGTAACTTCTGATTTTTATTTTTAATTATTAACGTAACTTCAAACATATTTTTTTTATTATTTAGGAATTGTTTTGTTCCTAGGGTCTTTGGTAGGGACTACAAGGCACCCCTATTGTCTTCCGTGGGGGCTACAAAGCATCCCTACCTCTTTTTTGCTGGGTGCAAAGAAGCCTCCCTATTGTCTCCAGTTGGGGCTAAGAAGCCAGCTTATTTTTTGTGTGTGAGGACAGACTTCCTCACGAAGTTTTACTTTTCAGTAAATTTGATTTAATTATTTTGCGGGGCAAAATCGCCCAATTCTCTTGTCTCTTTGCGGACAACTATATTTGTAAACGCCTGAAGGTTTTTTTTTATGTACAAATAAATGTATATAGGGTTATATGTAATCACGTTGTTTTATTCAGCTCACTGCGTCCTATGTTTTGAATTCTAAATTATGAATAGCGGGATTGTTGTGTGTTGAAGCAGGTTCCTAAACCACCTAGGCGACTTCCAGTTTGTGTCGGTGTAAAAAAACTGGTGGCGTCCAATAGAACCTACCCGGCTAACTGAGCTGAGGGCTAATTTGCACGCGCTCTACTACACCTGGCTTCACACAGAACACCCTGCTATTTCTGTTTCTCTCTTAGAGTATCTTCCTGGATTTTTTTTTGTGTTTAATGTTCTTTTCAAGCTATAAGCGGTAAGTACTTGGTCAATGATACTCATCATAGTATCATTGACAGTTTATAACTAAACACTTTTTCTTGAACAAAGTGCGTCGCAAGGTTTCAACGTTTGGACAAAGGTTTGTATGAATGAAAATGCTTTGCCTTAAGAACTCTTCCAGCAGTGGATTTACAAACAAATTTCTCAACAAAGTCTTGGGATTTTCAACAACGGTTTGGATAATTCGTAGGTGAATATCTTCATCATCTTCGGCCTGAACTTGATTTTTTTTATTGAAGCGGTTTTCCGCACTTCCACTATTTTTAAATTTTGCCATTATGTTCAACAGTTTGATGGGATACAGATATTTCGGGATGCCTTTCACGGAAATCTCAACGGCTTCCCTATCACTTTTGTAGTTGTCGCCAACAATTAAAACAATTTCAATTTTTTGTTCCGTGGCTAGTTTTGGGGGCAAAATTATTAAGGAAAATAATAAATTGATAAACTGAATTAATAGAACTATACTGCAAATAATGTCAATGTCTATGTCAAGTAATTCTTAGCATATTTACCTGTGTGAAAGATAATCACTTTTTATTAACTTATACCAGCATTGATTTCGTAACGTTAAGTAAAAATGTAAAAACTTTTTTTCATAGGTGGTTATGATTTCGTATTACGAGATAAAAATGATTCCAAACAATTCTTTAAAATAACTTTTCGTTGTATCTTGCCCAATAAGGGCAGTTTATTCTTTAGTACATTTACGTTTTTGTTGCTACCCTATATACTATGGGTCTTTGTAGATTTTTTCCAAATAGGGATTCTTAGTTTATTAATATGTATAACTTTTCTACACCAAAGTGATTTTTTTTTCAACTTTCAGTATAAAATTTTCCCATATGGCTAGAACTCCGAGGGACACGCTGTATATAGGAATTTTAAGATTAAATTCTTACTATACTGCATAAAGGAAAATTTTTTATTCAAGTATAGCATAAGCTATTTTAATTAAATACTGGGTGTAAATACATACATATAAAATAAATAAATAATCTAAAGGCAACTTTGCCGATAATAGAAAGATAAGGGAGAGCACATAATACTGCAGCCAAATTAGTCACGACAGTGCACTATTTGCAAAAAAGTTAAGAGATAAATAAGGGGTCATTTGTAATAATACAGACACCTTTGCCTCAAGTTAAAATGTTGAACACTATGGGTAAGGGGGGGGGGGGGGGGTGTCACTGAAAAAATAGACGTTTTCATTTATAGCTCGGAACGGAATGGAAATGAAATATCACCTAAATAAAAGTTGTAGGTATTTAAAAAATGTAAAAGATGGAACCTGCAAAGTCAAGATGGCGGCACCACCATAAAAATGAGATATTTTGAAAAACTGTTTTATCGGACAGTTTTAATGAAATTTAGTGCCTATAATTGTTAAATGTTTGTAATTGAGTCTTAAACAATAGGGAATATGCATGTAATCCAAAAAAACCTGAAATATTTTTTTGTATTCTCTACATAAATTAAATGTTCATGGTAGTTGCTGTTTTTTATTTATTTCGGGTTTTATTAACAAAAAAAGGTTTTATTTTGCAAATTTTACTGCAAAATCTAACATCTCGTAAAACGCTCTCCTTTTGTTTGTGACGTCACGTTTCAATTAAGTAAACGTTTTATAATTGGTAGTGTAATGTAAATTCCAGTATTAATTCATTTTCTTGATTGTTTCCCGAAGATTAGGACATTTAGTTGATAGAAAACCTTTTATTTGATTAAAAAAAATGTTTAAAAATGACCAAAACGGAGTAGGTGCAAAGAAAATCGGATAATTTGCTGGAAGTTGATGCCCTTAGAAGGCTGCTGTTTTGCCTTCAGAATTTCGTTACCAATACTTATTATTTATTATACTATGAAAATTAATTTACAGTCACATATGCTTACTTGAATTTGGCGATACTGACCTTTATAGATACCGCTTTATGTAAAATTTTTGATTACTTTTGCACTACGTACTTTCTTCCAACACCGGCTCTTTTGGACTCGTGAAAATGTAGTTTTCCAAGCCTTTCGCTGAGGAATTTTTTTACACTGGCACAATATAATACCTGTAGGGTAGTTTTTAAATATTTCCTACTGTTTAATAAAAATGATTATTAACAGAAATACGATATAATTGAAGATAAACAATATAAACAAACTTCGACAACAGCTAACCAAATAAAGCGGCCGCCACACTGAAGAAGCAACGTTGCCACCGCTGCAAATAGCTGATTTCAAACGGTAAAGAAGAGCTCACTTGAAAAATTTTGTGATCCTGAGGCGTGTTCGATTAACAAAAATTGGATCAATCAGGATCACTTTATGTCACTCCAACGCTATTTTATCTCTTTGCACTGCCATTCTTGATTTAATTAATATCAAGACAAGTAACACAGACAAAATAAACGTCCAGACGAGGGACGGAGAATGTTAGTAAACAATATTTGTTGTGTTGTACTGTATTGTTTACTTAGTCCTCCACGAAACGATAAACCCAAAGCCGGTAATCAAGTGAACTTTGAAGACCAACGGATACCGGTTATCCTTTTTTATTTGCAACTCGTAGAGAAAGATAAGTTATCAGCTGATGTCTGAAGTAATCCTTGGGTTATAATAGAATAGTTTCTCCTAACAAACCTTTTGTTCTGTGGTTTCGTTTCGCTAGACTCGTCATTCATGTCATTTGTTGTCATTTATTTGTGTTGTTTTGGCGGTATTTTTCGCCGTTTTAAAACCTTCACATAGCGTGTTTAATATGTGTTTCTGGTATATAATGATTATTAAATGCATAATTTGTCCCAGATGCGACACAAAAGGTGGAGTACCCTCATTTCAAGGTAAGTAAACAATAATGTTTCATTGGCGTTTCCTGCACAAGGGAATCTGGCTAAATACCAAACATAGTTTTCACCATGATTAAAAAAATTTAAAAAGCTGTTGGTTTCACCTTTTGGAGGGATAGCTATTGCACTTTTTCGGATTTGTCACAATGTATTCAGTTATACTATAAATATTACATTACTTTTTAGATATCCTAATAAGGGAAGCCGTTACTCATTCAGTCACTTAAAATAAAATGTGAAAATACAGATCAGTAGTCAGAGCATAGATTTTACCTGAAGAAAATCTGGAATAGGAATCCTGAAACTGCGGTTCCTGTTAAGTTGAAGTACGTATTTGTAAGTATTGTTCATGCCAAATATACACCTTTGTTTTATTTCTGTAAAATAGGGCCATTACTTGTTTGCTAAGTATTTATGTTTCCACAATACTTTATGTATTGGGACAATATATTACTGAACTGACTCCGTAGCCTTAGTAATGGAACCTGTAAGGGGTTAAATGCGAGTTCTTCTAACCAATTTGTTATTATTTTTCTATAACTTCAATGAAATATCCTGTTGGGTATGAAAACATCGTGCAAACATAAACTCAAACTTAACATGGGACCAAGTAATCAGAATAATTTCTCTTATTGAAGATGGGCGGAGTCAGAGATATGTCGCAAATTTAGTTGGCGTTAATCAGTCGACCGTATCTCGAGTGGTTGTCAGGTACCAGGAGACAGAAGGGTATGAGATACGAGCAGTGCCAGGTCGGCCCTCAGTAACTACGCCTGCAGGCATTCGATTTTTAACTCTTCAGGCTCTGCGTCGAAGACACGTGACTTCTACTCAACTTCAGCATGAGTTAGCTACGACTCGAAATGTACAGGTATCTTCAGAAACCGTGAGACGCATCTTAAGACAGTCTGGAATTGGAGCTCGAGTGGCTGTTAATGCTCCTCGCCTCACCAGGGAACACCGTGTAGCTCGGTTAGCATTTGCGAGAGAACATGTCAATTGGAATATCCATGACTGGGGTAACATGCTCTTCACAGACGGGTCGAGATTTTGTTTATATGCATCAGATCGACGAATACCTGTTTATAGACTAGATGGTGAGCGCTATTCACAATGCAACATAAGATCTACCAATTTCGGGGGAGGGTCTATTATGCTTTGGGGCGGAATATCTTTAAGGGGTCACACGGAATTAGTGCCGCTAGAAGGAGGTTCCCTAACTGTCAACAGATACATTAGAGACATTTTGGAACAACATGTTGTGCCTTATGCTCCATTTATCGGTAATGACTTTCTCCTAATGCATGATAATGCACGCCCCCACGTAGCCAGGATAGTAACTGAGTACCTTCAGGAGGTAAATATCCCAGTTTTGGGCTGGCCAGCGTGCAGTCCAGATTTAAACCCGATAAAGCATGTCTGGGACTTCCTTTACAGAAGGGTGATATCTGGAAATGTGTTTGCCGCTAACCTTCAAGACCTTCAGCCGTTATTAACTGCAGAGTGGAAGAATCTGGAACAAGATTTGGACAGATTGATTGGAAGCATGCCACGACGTTGCCAAGATGTGAGAAGAGCCAGAGGAGGCAACGCACGTTACTAGAAAGTTTTATTTTAGTGTTAGAGTATTTTTTTTATTTCATATTGTCATTTTCCAATTACACTGAATTATGAATTGTATGGAATTAAACCATTGTTTTACGTTTATTTTATGTTTTTTATTCGGTTTACTAATAAAGATGCATAAAAATATCCGATAATATCTATAATAATTATATTTATTTATTTTTCTTAGAATTTTACGAAATCACGGTGATGCGATACTTTTGTGGGGGAGTGTATTTTCAAATTAATTACCGACATTAACAAAGAGAATCATTTTTTTTTTAATTTTTAGGCACCGTTATCCATGACAGGTTATCCAGTACATTAACACCCACAAGTTTTCATAGCTACAGAATTCACTCAGGTTTTTAGCAGTTCATATCCCAGCTGTGAAGAAAAAGAACCATCGAATTAATGAAATTTGAATGATCAATGATATATTTACGTATTTACATGTAGGACACAGTGTATGTAGGATGTAGTCATAAATAGAATATTTTTCAGGAGGGTTACACTAGGAATAATTTCTTCTTTGCAACTTATTTTATAATGTAAGTAACCAGTGATATGTAAAAAAAGTGCCTACTGATAATAAACCATAGAAAATGCAACGTAAAATGTAATTTAATTTATTTTTCTGTAACTACGACAATTTTTCTTGTGACAATTATTTCTACTGTAAAGCCATATGACCACCTTAGTATGGTCATTTTTAGAAATATTTTTGTTTCATTTTAAACTACACATATTCTTGAAAAATAAGCAAACACCATCACCTTTCCTATAATACTTTGTATAATTTATCCTAGGGCAGGTTGTGTAGACTATTTAAGGGGGTTTAAAGGCAAAGTAAATATGTAATTGTGAAAAATTAGAAATTTGTCAGAGTGAGGAAGGGGCCAAAAATATCTCAAAAACCGCCCTTATCATATGCTACTTCCAATTAAATTTTCATAATAAACTTCTACTAGATGGTGGATGCGCTGGCCCACGGCGCTTTGGTTGCCGTGACTCGAGAATATTTGCGTTGTTTACCAGAGTCACCGTACCTGTGTCTAGATCTCTTTGCTTTTCGTCTTGGTTAACCTCTATGTGGCCGCTGGTTTTCCAGATTTCTTAATGATAGAGAAATGGTATGCATAACATAAATGATTTAAAAAACTGGGTTAGTTCTTATCAAAAAAAGTTCACTTACCCAAGTGATATTTGAACAACGATGAAAAAAACTTCAAAAAAATTAACCCTAAACCGCTCATTTTTCAACAAGTTAATCATAAAGGTAAATGATTTTCTTGTTTTGAACACAATCTCTTTGGTTTTTTTTTATTAAAAATTTTCAGGCTGCCACTGACGCATAGTTATCAACAACGTTGACCCACCTCTTCGGATTTTTGTTTATAGTATGGGACAAACAATTCCTATGCTTTGGGTATTTGCGTTACGTATC
Source organism: Philopedon plagiatum (assembly GCA_963971165.1). NCBI lineage: Eukaryota > Metazoa > Arthropoda > Insecta > Coleoptera > Curculionidae > Philopedon > Philopedon plagiatum. Next base: position 79,730,391 of record OZ020191.1, on the reverse strand, counting down.
TTTATAATAATTTCATCTTAGTAATTAAGTATTTTCTTAAAGTTCGTCAACTGATCCGGATCAATCCGATTTTGTCAATCGAACACACCTGTGCATAAAAGAAATGACACTATACGGTATCCATTTGGTTTTGAGAATGATGACAGAACCCCATTTTACAATGGACAAATAAAGTATATCTATCTCACCTTTTTTTCTTTATCATACTCACATACTGTGAAATTTTGACAACTAGAAAAAGTTAGGTTAAGTTGAGATAAACATCAAAGATGACATATTTTGAGCATGTCCCATAAGTTTTTTCTGTAGTGATAATAAACGAATAAACCTTTATTTTTCTGTGTAGAAAATGTTTGTACAAAGTGTTGGCCGCTTAAATTTATTTATTCTATAAATCTGTTACTGGCTAACAACTGCCGAAAAAGTACGCAGTTACGTTACTTACTAAGGCCGGGCATTGTGGAGATGATTAACCAGGAACCTCGATTCCAAATAAAGTTCGATAAAGAAGTCAGAGAGGAGGAAAGATTGAAAATTACCCTACCCCTAATCATACAAAAATTTTGGTTTTCAGTTACAGTAAAAGTACCAGTGCAAAGTGTGTTTATCCTTCTAGAGCTAAAACTTTCAACATTTAATTGAGAAACTGTCACATTGAGTTAAACAGTTATAATTTTTATTTCGACAAGTACTTTAAGTTAAGAATTTCACTGTTCGCAGGTAGGTTTTGTAGAATTTATCAGAGAATAGGGAATATTTCTTTAAACTCTTGTTATGATTTATTTTAATAAAAAATCTTTACTCAATTTTGCCTATTTTTCTTTATTTATTAAAAAAATGCCCGTGCATATTAGGTATACAGAAATTAAGACAGAATTAAATTATCATTCATAAGCATATGGTTATTGGGCAGTAGCTATCTTCAAATAGTAAAATTTTTACGTTTATTATCTGTTAGCAGTACCTATGCTAACAGAGTTATGTTTAAAAAAAATTAGTTGAAACCCAATCAAACTCCTCTAGGTTCACATTGTTGTGAATGAGGTTTGTGTGTGTCCACACAGAGCAAGAAAGACACTACTGTTACGAAAGAATAAACATCTGTCTATTAACATTATGATAGTGGATATTTTGAAATGAAATTTACAAAATTCTAAGTCTGCAGTAACAAACAAATGTAGCAAAAGGTGGAATTGGCAAGGCACTGATTATTGTTCATATCAACTGTAGGTTTAGAACACTAATATAAAGAATCTTATAGACTGATAGAGTTGCGATAAAACACTCAGGTGCCTGAGGAGAAAGGATTGCATGGAGAAGCAGTGTATAGTATTTTGACAAACTTTGTGTCACCCTCCAATGGAGGTTTTTTTTCAGTTACTTAGTTACTTTCACTCCTAGTAAAGTTATTATTAACATAATTAACATACAAAAACTTTAAGTTGTTGTATGTTCGTGTCACAAACAGTGACGTCAGGTACAAATACAAATAGTTTATTGCTGTTAGATACAAAAGTATTTACAGACGTCAGTAATACAAAACGCATATTATATAAATTATTAAAGATTTAAAATACAGTTTTATAGTAGACACATTAAAACAAGAGAAATAAAATGTTATAAAATACAAATGTGAACAAACAGTACAACACTACAGAGTATCAAATCATCACACAACTTCAGACTCAAAGAACTCCGCAACACTGAAAAATGCATTCCTCGCCAATAATTCTTTGAGTTTATCTTTAAAATTTAAAATCGAAAGAGCTCTCAAACCGCGGGGCAGTTTATTATAAAGCTTTAGGCCCAGGAATTCGTGGCGATTTTGGCACCTTCCCAGTCTAGAGTAGCAAGTTACCAGGATGTCCTTATGCCTGGTGTCGTGACTATGAAGGTCTTTATGCTTTTTAAACTGGCATTCCCTTTTTTTAACAAAAAGCAAGTTCTCTAGTATAAATACTGATGGTAGTGTTAATATTTCATACTGAACAAAAGCATTCCGGCACAGATAGGCAGATATCATATCGGAAAAGTAAGCAATTAAAACCATACAGACATAAGTGAAGCCGCAAGAACCGTCACATTGGAAGTTTTAATTGTCGTTTTTCTTCAAATACATACTTACCCCACTACTTTAGCCTATCAGAATAATTGAGAGTTAAATGCTGTAACCCTCAAAAAGGTCCATTTACGAAAGAATACAAAAACTTACACCGAATTAGGAGTTTTATTTTAAAAAGGAGCCCGTTTTGTAGTTTTGCAAAAAAAAACTGTTTAATACTTGTGCAATGGACTTGCGGACTTACTTATGGTTCATAATAAAGTTTAAATTACAGGCAATCATCCTCAAAGAAAGACGCGGGTTATTTCATATTTCTTTATTTTAATTTTTGCCCAATTTGTTGTTTATGACCTATTGGGTATAATTTAACTTTAAACTGTCTATTCCAAACCAACTATACATAGTTTGTTACATGGAATATGACAGAATAAATATAATATTAAATAAAAAAGTAATCAAATTAACAGCAATGTTTTTCAGATTAATCATAGAATATAAAAAATTTATATTTTTTTAGAAGGAATTTTTTCAGTTTTCTTGTAAACATTGTCAATGTTTTTATATTTTTTATTTTTGGAAGACAACGCATTTTAATACCAGATTAAAGAATATACTTTTTTAAGAGTATTATTAAAACAAACGACTCTAATAGGTAAAGTGTAGGTACAGAGTTTAAAAAGAAAAAAAACAATTCAATTTATATTTCAAAATTTATTTAAAGAAACAATTTAAAAATATCAAAAAATATAGGGTATAACCGAGGGTAAAACATACGGTTGTTGGCACCTATATAGTGACTGGCACCTAACTGATATTTTTGTCGGTTCTAAGGAGTTCAATAAATATGAAGTAAAACCAACCCTGTATTATTGTGCGCAGATTATTTTTTCATCACGTGACATAATATCCAAGCAAAGTTATGGGTGCCTTCTTTCTCAGGGCATGCTTTATGTCGCCAAAAAAAAGTTAAAAATAGTGAATGTTAGGCTAAGCAGACTATGTTTTATTAAGCCGTTCTGCCGGAATTTTAAAAGAAATTTAATACTGGTAAGTTTTGTAGACTTACACTAAACTACAAAATCATATAAAAATGTGACAAAAAAATGCGCGAAATATTATTTTTGATTATGCCAATCACTGTACGGATATTAATTCATTGAAAACACTGATTGGCAGATATCTATCTATAAGGCCCGTTCACTTTTATTTGGATATCCCTGTACAAAGAACAATAAAAGGCAATATAATTCCAAAAAAAAGTACTTATAATTTTAGTGTTTTATTACATTAAGTGGAGAATAAGTTAGTACCTTCATTTATTTTTTTTGAGTTGTGCATTACTTAATATTTTAACAATAAATCAGTTTTTTGAAATTGTATTGCTTAATTTTTTTTGTGTAATACCTCTTAGAATAAGAAATTTTATTTTTAAAATTTGGTTACATAATGAAAAATAGATTTAAAATATTTAGGCTGTTTCTTAAAATGCTATTTAGTTCCGTAAAATCCATCTCCGCACCTCAAAGGTAAAGTGTGTTAAGTTACAAAAAGCTAAATTTAGAGGGAAGCGATTTTAATGTTGTCTTAAAATGTATGCCTCTATACAATTACTGGCCACGATACTGTATACCTTTGTTTATCATCCTAATAAAGCAACAAAGGACCTACAACTGTTTTCCTTAAGGTAAGGCCTATTTTATTAATTAGTACGATAGACAGACTTTTTACAAAATATATAACCTAAAACACCTTACCTTTAAAGTGCTGATTTGGATTTTAGGAATATTTGTGCTTATATAGTATTCTTTTTTCCAATGTTCATTTGGAAAATACATCACATTAAGAAAACCAAACAAATTCTGCTAAGGCTGTTAAGTACAAAATTATATTTTAATGTTTAAGACTGGTAGTTTTGGTATTCACTTAGGTACTTTTTTATTTACTTACCTTACAGAAAATTAAGTTCACGCAAAAGCTTATGGAAAGTACTCCTTTTAAAATCAGGTAGACCTTCCTCTTGAATCACTCTTTTTAAAATTTTGTCAATAGAAGGAGGTTCATTCCGAAAAACAAACATGGACAATTGTCCTTATCTGCGACTTGGTCCTTTCTTCAATATTGTCCACTACAGTACCAATCTTTGACGTTGCGGCTATACCTCACGTAAATGAGAGAAACTCATGCTGTTATGGTGTTCCTCCAGAACTCTATATAAAGTGGCAAGAGATATACCTAAAACATACATAAACTTAAGAAAAAATAAAAAAAAAACTATAACAACCTTTCGTTAATCTAAAAAAATATCGAAACTTATATAAACCAAAATTAGTTTTTGAATTGTATGTAATAATTATGTTGAAGATGTTCAGAAAAAAAAAATAGAATTCAGTAGAATGGAGAGTTCGATGGAAATTGTTAAATCTAAAAGTAACCGAAACCTGACCTAAAAAACTCGAAAATAGTTTTCATTAAAGTTTTTTAAAATCCTTTATACCCGTTCGTTCGTTCATATAAGAAGCTCAAATAGCCCTGGCGTTTTTTTTTCTCATTTTAAGGAAGTCCCAAAACATAACTCGAGTGCACGTAAACATTTGAAGAAAAATATTTCATTTTTCAACTTGCCTATAAATTTAAAAGAACTTATAGTTAAACAGTTGTTTTTGCTAAATTTAGCGCACTTCCTTTTAACAAAATTAGTGGTTCTGAAAAGAACCTATTTTAAAAATTATGTCTGTGAAGTTGACCCCCCAAATGCAAAATTTATTAAAACTTAATGGAGTTCTGAGTTTCCTGTGAATAGTTGAAAAAATTTAACAAGAAAATGTCATTATCCTTATGCAGAACTGTAGAACTATTGCAGCACTAACGGGAACTCATGAGATTCAAAGCAGATCTCTTGTTAAAAAATATTTCATTGGGGGCCAACTTCACACTTTTTCAACGGTCAAAAACTTAAGTTGTAAACAAAAAAATATCATTCCAGTTCTACAGAACTGTAGAACCATTGCAGCACTATCGGGAACGCATGAGTTTTAAAGCAGAACTCTTGTTAAAAAATATTTCATGGGGGGCCAACTTCACACTTTTTCAACGGTCAAAAATTTAAGTTCTAAACAAGAAAATACCATTCTAATTCTACAGAACTGTAGAACTATTAAACCACTAACGGAACTCATGAGTTTTAAAACAGAACTCTATTTAAAAAATATTTCATGGGGGGCCAACTTTACACTTTTTTAACAATCAAGAATTTAAGTTGTAAACAAAAAAATATCATTCCAATTCTACAGAACTGTAGAGCTATTGCAGCACTAAAGGGAACTCATGAGTTTTAAACCAGATCTCTTCTTAAAAAATATTTCATGAGGGACCAACTTCACACTTTTTAACAATCAAAAATTTAAGTTGTAAACAAGAGTCCTGGTTTAAAACTCACGAGTTCCCGTTAGTGCTGCAATAGTTCTACAGTTTTGTAGAATTAGAATGGTATTTTTTTGTTTACAACTTAAATTATTGACAGTTAAAAAAGTGTGAAGTTGGCCCCCCCATGAAAATTTTTTAAAGAAGAGTTCTACTTAGTTTAAAACTCATGAGTTCCCGTTAGTGCTGCAATAGTTCTACAGTTCTGCATAAAGATGACATTTTGCTGTTAAATTTTTTCCTTCTCAAAAAGCAGAAAACATGTATTACAATTTTTATGGTAAGAGTTCTGGCCTCGAAAATCATAAAGAACTGTAGAACTCCTTTAGAACTATTAAGCACTGAGGCGAAACTTTTGTTTTTGCAATAATGGGGGGCTGCGTGAAGTTAGCACCCCATTTTTAAAATAGTGTTTTTACTTTTGTTTTAACGGAACTATTAAAAAATATAAAAAGAACTCTAGAACTATTCACTGGAAACTGAGAACTCCATTAATTTTGAATAAATTTTACATTTGGGGGGCCAACTTCACAGACATTAAAAATTTCAGCAAGATTAAAATCGCTATCTTAACTCCAACGGCTCCTTCTCACTAGACTCCACAGGTGTTTCCAATTGGTTTTTGAGGAGTAACATCTTTTTCAACCTCTCCAAAATACCACGATGCCTCCGTAATGGGAACAACGTATGACATATCATTTATCCTGGGTCTTGAAATGTAAATGTAATTAAATGTATTGTAATGTAAATTAATTTGCCAGTTTCATTGTGTTCCTGCAAGTTTATTATTTTCTCTTCATTTTACTAAAAACAAAAAAAATTTCTAGATAAGAAAATCAAACCACGAAATATTAATTTTAATATTAAATCTAATTAATTAAGATATAAATTTAAATGTAAACTTTAATTGTAAACCTTTTTTTCCCTTTTTGGAGTACCTGTAAAGTTAAAAGTACTTAGGTACTTTGGTTTTAGCCTTTTTTACATTCTTACAGATTTTAAACATTTTGTGTATAATTTTTATAAATTAACATACACCGAAAATACAAAAGTTTTCCTCTAGGGTATTTACAGTATTGTAGGTACTATAAAAATAACCGTTTCTAAAAGAAGTGGCAGAAAGTTCAGGGTTTTAAGGCAGGCAGTAATACAACACATAATTTAAAAGACATGCCCTAAATGTAGGTATACACTTATTTATTTGTGATAATTCTTGGTGGTTTATTTGGTATCAAAAATCAACTGCAATACAGTAATGTATGGATAATCCGAACTCCTTATAATCCTAACAACCTTATTGTGTAAAATGATACTAATAATTTGAACTATCCTAACTCCTGTCTTGGGTAGTCCAAACTACCAATCGCGCTTTGATTTAGCAATCTATATATCATGGTCAGTATCATGTATGCATTCAGCTGAACTCATTCATTCAAAGAACAAGAGTCGTATCTCGATTGATGGCTCCAAAATGGAAGCATGTAATATGGTTTTCCCTTCAGAAGTTTATTTTTTATTTTTTTGTATTATATAAATAAAATTATGAAATGAAAATTTAAGAATTTATTTTATGTTTTTATTCTCATAAACAATTTTGTACAACCATTGGGTATCTATAATTCATCCATGTTTTGGATTATTATTATGAAGTCCAATGTCCATAGTCCATAGTAGAATGTGTAGGTAATCCTAATGGGGTCTGATAATTTTCTGGTCGGATAATCCAGACATTACTGTATAACAGACAAAAAATGTAAACAAAATGCTGGATAAAATACCTATTACGTATGCATTAAAACATATCTACTAAGAAAATGATAGTAAAATCTTTCAAAATGTTAATTTGGGAAAAAAATTATGTGCAGTTACTTACGTATATGCACGACTATTGCCAACAGCTACTTGGGATTAATTAAAAGCCAGATCGAACAAAGAATCTATCTTTGCAGTACATACATTTTTTTAAAGCAGTCCACAGTGTTTTACATGTTAAATTTTTAAGCCCATGTTGGGTTCTATTGTCATATAGGATAGGGTTAAACTTTGACATTTCTCAGAGTTTTAAGACAATGTTAATTATTTGCCAATATTATGGCCAAAAAAGCTTCAAAAATAGCTAAAAATGCTTTTACTTTTTGAAAAACTTTTAAAAATTTTTCACATCCCTTGTATTATTGTTTTTTTACCTTTTCATACCAAGTACCTACCTAAAGGTTGATTGATAATAATTTTCTGACATTAAAAACTTTATTGACACAATTTTAAATGCATTTTTTAGCCTATTTGGCAAATTAACATAACCTTAAGACTCTGAAATTTATATAATATTATGTCAACTTTTATCTCTATACTTCTAATATAACAGGGCCTAACTTGGGGTTAAAAATTTAACATGGAAACTATGCATAAATAAACTGTTTACAGACCACAGGAATATTTTGAAATTGCTTTGATACCTACTTACTTATGTATTATTACTAAGATTCTTATAAACAGGTGCCATTATAACATAATGTAAATGCTTACAAAGAAGCTCTCAAGAAAAAAGGTTTAATGCTACCATAAAAATTATATAAAAAATACTTTAAAGTTTCTGACAGTTTATTGTTTTAAGTACTATGTATATCTATGGTCACGTGTGATTTTAGCTGCTTGCCTTATAAACATAAAAAAGGCAGGAAGCTGTCGAAAAAATTCCGTTTTTACTCACAGGTTTCCTTCATACTGGAAATAATTTGTGAGCATTCTGAAATATTTTTTGGTACTTACCTTTTCGATGAGCAACTATACATACTCAACTGAAGGAACAGCAGTTTATGTGTATATAAAACGACGTATAATGTATAAATTAGAACGTTTAGTATTTACCACCACATTCAGCTGCAAACTCTGCATGCTGGGTCCTGGAAAAGGTAGAGTTCTTTTGTAATGAAACTTTATTTGTTTTGTAATGACATTACATTTAAGTTTTTTTGTCGTTTTCTTGGCGGGGATAAGGCCCTCTCGGTGGAAGTTGCTGGGATATCGTAGATTCCATTCCAGTTAGCCATTGGGAACACAAAATGGGCACAAATAACGCGAAAAACAAAAAACCAAAATACGAGTCTGGCATTTTAGCAACAACACAACAAAGAATTTTTAGAGGTTATGTTATGTCATATCCTCTGTCGCCAGGTTGTCTCAGATACCAGACCAATTTATGGTTGTATCAGAATTTGTGAACGTGTATTTAAATCGTAGTGCTTTATAATTTTATTCTTAATTTAATTTCTCAATTAGTTTAAAACAAATAATTATTATTAAGTAATAGACACATTTTATTCCAAAAATTTGGCAACCTTGCCAGAGGTCCCCGGCCGGGGAACGTAGGCTACAGTTCATCCTCCGATTGACAACATCTCTTTATCTGATACATTAAGTTAACAAAAGACGACGATATAATGCAATAGTCGATTCTAGTTTCGTAATTCGGCAAGGTGTGTTAGGAACTCGCGTATACGTGAGATCCCTAACACAGCTTTGAGCTATAGCTCAATCGTTTAATGTCAAATTTAATACCGATGAGCACCAGTCGCTCCTATTGACGTTTTTTTAACAATATTGTAGGGATTTATTTGATTTTACAGTGATCTTATGTTATAAAGGTGTTCTACGAAATGCAGCAAAATCAGGCAATTTCTCAAGAATAAAACATATACACGCATATACATGCGTAAGTAGACAAGTTAAACTAAACGAACTTGAACCTCAAAACATCTAGACTGCCATGTGTATAGTTTTTCCCTGTGTAAGCTGCCCATAGAATTGGCCAATGAGATGAATTTTTGTTCATTTGTTTTTTCTGTCATCATTCTCAGAACCAAATGGATACCGTATAGTCAAAAACCGAACCTATTGCGAAAACACAGAAAAACGTTATTAAGAAAAGTTGTTTAGAATACAAAGGTATGTCCAAATACAATATCAAAAAAACTTATAAATTAATATCCGAGGCCATTAGCGAGACGCAAAAAAAATGTTTTACCACTGCAAATCGAACCCGAAAATAAGCAAGTCTTGACAGATTCAAAAGATATTGCTAATTGTTTTAATAACTGTAGCGCCTACCTCAGTTCGACTTTTTCTTTCTTACTCTTTCTTATCCCACGTCGGCGTCGTTTGGTTGGCTATCTGGTTCTCGCTGAGGCTGCTACAAACTTTCCAACGATGTGTGGGTCCGGGGAAAACCTGTGTTCGCAGTGATAACTTATGTTTCTTGAGTCGAAGCACTCCAATTTGTGAAGGTGAAGTACTTATTAGTGTATGTTTGAAATATTTTAGATTAATTCAGTTTGCTTTCGCCCGTAGCCTACCGTTAAATAAACAACGATATGTTCAGAACAATACAGTTTATTACGATATAGTCGTGGAGCCACCCATAGAACAGTACAAACGTACATAGAACACTTATTTCTATAAAGCCTATTATAATGTGGCACACAACACTTACTCTCGCGACGCCGTTTTCACGGTTTGGGTATTACTTTATTTGGTTTTTCCGGTTAGACGAGGTTACGGTGACTGGACTTTCCGCGTATTCCGACTTTTACTTTTAATTTTGGATTTTTACGGTCAACTACTACAAAGAGAACTCTGCTCTTTTTATTGGCTACCCAAAATATATCTGTACTGAACTGCCCGATCTGCACTACTTCTTTTTTCTACTTCTACTTCCTTTGCTGCGCGTCCAGTACTCTTATTTATAGGGATGGTTGCGTCAGTGATTTCAAGTTTGGGGAGGTGGCTACCCTCCCTAGTTTCAACCAATAGTTGCACATATCTGGCCGAGATTGCGAATTTCTAGCCAATCATCCCAGCCTCGCCTACACATATGCCCTATTATGGTAAACGCATCTTACGCAACTAGGTACAATACAAACAAAACCCGGGAATTTGGCCCGAGTACAATACAAACAAAACCCGGGAAATTCGCTGGTTTTCCATATATGGAGGTATGACTCATACACGAGGTATTTACTACGCAAGCTGAATTGTGCAAGAGCTGGGGTTGTTGTCACCCACGCTGGCTATGCAGATCCGGGGATATTTCTAGTTAATTAATTTTTCTTGAGGTCCGCAAAGAAACAAAACATGTATTGAAATGTATCGGCCAAGAGTGAATATTTATAAAGCAGTTAGAAATGGAATCAGTTTTATTCAAATACTTTTTGGATTTATTTTCGGAACTTAGAAAAGTGAGTTTATAGACTTTAAAAATTTTTAGGATTAAATGTTAGTTTTAGTTTTTGTTTCCTTTTATCTTTTCGGAAAGATTTTCTTTCTTCAGTTTTACACAATAATTTTGAATATAATAAAGCATCATTTCCTTTTTAATAAATAATTAAATACACTGATCACTACATAACTATTAATTAATATAAGGGAAAAATGTCAAATAAAATCAAGGAGCCTGCAGAGCCATTCAGAATGTCGTATCAGTCCAGTCATTCTGTGTACTTAAGACCTGTGACCTCGGCCGAAGTAACTCTATACATTAACAGTTTAAAAAACAATTGTGCTTCCGGGCTTGATGAAATCTCATCTCAAGTCATAAAGTCATTACATCCGTCTCTGATAGAACTACTAAAACATGTAATAAACTTAATCTTTAAAACTGGAATAGTGCCTAGTAAATTTAAAACCTCGGTCATGATCCCAATACATAAATCTGGAAGCACGACAACACCGGGTAATTATCGCCCCATCAGTGTTATATCAAATCTGGGCAAAATTTTCGAAAAAAGCCTTAAAAATCGACTGACTCAATTCTTTGAAATGAGTAATACTATTAGTTCAAGTCAGTTTGGATTTAGGGGGGGATGTGCACAACGGATGCCTTGTATGCACTGATCGGTAACATTACTGAAGGTCTGGATCGCGGTAATGTTTGTGCTGCGGTATTTCTGGACTTTGCCAAGGCGTTTGACACGGTGTCCCACGACATACTTCTTCAAGTTCTGGAGAGGTATGGCGTGAGGGGTATTGTGTTGGACATTTGCCGTGATTATCTTTCGGAACGTACCCAACACGTTAGGGTTGGTAACGCTCTCAGTGAGCCGGGTATTGTTCAGATTGGGGTACCGCAGGGCACGGTTCTGGGGCCCATTTTGTTCAATGTATATATTAATTCTGTGTTCCACCTAAATATTGATGGCGCCGTTATTGCTTACGCTGATGATTCGGCCCTACGGTTTGTGGCCTGAACTTGGGCTGAAGCCAAATAAAAAATGGTCGCTTCACTAATAAAAGTAAAGTTTTTTCGATTCATTTATCATTCATTCATCATGATTGACAGTCATTTAAAATGGGAAACCCATATTTCATATTTATGCAGTAAAACAAGATACCTTGTCCATAAATTTTATCTCCTAAGAGAAATCTTAAGTCACAGAGCGATGATAATGGTTTATAAGTCCCTGTTTGGGCAGATCGTTAGATATGGCCTATTAATTTGGGGTGGTCTCTACAATGGCGCTTTAGAGTCATTAAATGTAACCCAAAATGGCATACTTCGTTAATTTATAAAAAGCCCAGGCTTTACCCAACAAATCTATTATACACTTTCTTTTTAAAACATTTATTCCATACAATGCTTTTACACGTTACATAACATACATAACATATAAAATATAACATATAAAAAATATAGTTTTCGCAAACTTGTCGCAAGAGCATCCCTATTTGCGAAGGGTACCAGCAAGCTGGGAGTCGTTGGTAGACTCTTGAGGAGGACAGAATGAACGTTGCGTGATATTATTCGGCCTACGTCCGGAAAATCCATGCGAGGCCCAAAGAGCTTTGATTTTACCTAAGTTTTAAGTTTGTTAGTCTCGTCAGTTTTTTAGTTAGTTTAGTGATTGTTCGTTATTTGTTTTTGGTGGAAAAAGATTTAAAAAACCACCTTGATTTAAATAGGAACTTTAGGTTTACTGATAGATTCTACCAGGCTTCATTCGTTGATATATGTTAATATTTGCCGAACGGAAAGAACTATATGCTTATGTGTTGCCGCTCTGGCAAGTGTGCCGTGGTCCAGCGGTATATTCGGTGCTTCGGCCGCGCGTGGTTAAACCAGAGAAAAATAAGACAGAGAGAATAATATCTCTTCTTCCCGCCAGCTCGACCACGCTATGGCCTTCAAACGGCAGCATCCCGAGATTGGCCAATACCTACTCGTAGAATTCTCACACGACAACCCGACATAGCCAGTGCGGTAGCAACACGGTAAGAAGAGAGAGTTTTCTGCGGCGCGTCTCAATACTCACTCTCGCTGTGCTTTATAATAACCCAAAATCTGCAGTGCACGCCCATGGCAGCTTATTTCGACGTCGGTTTGGAGGTCATAGAAAGCAAATCGTATTTATGAATGAACTCCGTACGAGATATTATTCTCTCTATCTTATTTTTCTCTGGTTAAACATCATGTAAATCAACAAGGCACGCGCCGTGTCCCGACGACCGGGACGGCGGTGCTCTAGCGGTGTATGTTAATGTGGGAGTTTACCATATAAGTAATTTAGTTTTGCTATATTAGTTTTGTTTTATTTAATTTTGATTTTTTATTTGTACATTTTAATAGGTTTATGTTGGTTTTATTTACATGTTTTACTTGTTTAGTTTATATATTACAGTTACTATATCTAATGGTTTATTTTTACAGTTCTACCTATTTACATTTTCTATTTACAGTTTATTGGTGATTTTATTTACATGTTATTTAGATTTATATTTTATATATTTAATAATAATAATAATAATAATAATCGTCTTTATTTAAAGAAAAGAATCCAAAATTTACAAAACAATACAATTAGGCGAATTTTAGCTAAACAGCTACTCTTACAATTAACCTAAATGTAAGGACATTAAACATAATGAAAGCGAAGTAGATGGCCTAGACTCAATTTATCTCTAAAGTTCAACGAAAGGTATGTAGATATAACAAATGCAGTAAAACACCTCTGCACCCGCCCGCTCCCCTCGCACAAGCAATCCAAAGCAAAAAAACTGTCACCCCTAAAGTCATAAGACACAGATTACTAGTTAAGTTATAAACTTTGCATAGTATAATTGTTTAATCTTGGCTTTAAAAGTTATCGGTAGAGATTTCTTGATTAAAGGATCTATTTTGTTGTACAATTGAGCAGCCATATATGAAAATGAGCGTTGATAAAATACCATTCTATGTTTAGGAGTACTTAATAAATGACCCGATCTTATGTGGACGGAATGCTGATTTGATCTAAAAGTAAGTTTTCGGCGAAGGTAAGGAGGAGTTCCCGTGAGCAACAAGCGATGAGTAAAAGATAGTAAATTAATCTATTAATTATTAATTTACAGTTTGCTTTATATACAATTTATTTTATGTGCATTTATATTACTCGGGAATATTTACATGATATATGGGGAGATTTTTGTACACAGGGCCGTGTTTGACACGTTGGTCTGGATTAAATCGTAGACGTGTTAAATTTCGGGTTATTTCCGAGTTATTTGGTTTGGTTGTGTAGAAATTGTTACTAATTTATCTTACATATTCGGAAACCATTTCCATATTTGTCATAGCGTGTAGATCCCCAATAACAGTCCTACGAGGTGCTGACGTCACACATCTCAACAACTTGTTTTGCATTCTTTGAAGTTTAGCGTATTGGGTTGGGGACATTGAGCACTAGACCGGTGCTGCGTAACACATGACCGGCCGGATGATCTGTTTGTACACAGTGAGCTTGTTCTGTGACGCCATTCGTGACCTGGGTGAGAGGATGGCCTACAAACTTTGCATAGCCAAAAAGGTTCTTTGTATGATTGCGTCTGTATGCAGCTTGAAAGACAGCCTCTCATCCAGTGTCAGTCCTAGGTATTTCATCATACGTTTTGGGATGATTGGTGTGTTTTTTATGCTCAGAGGTATAAATATCTTGTTATGTGTAAACTTTTTAGTGAGTACGCAGTCTTCGATGGATTTACTTCAATTTTCCACTTATCGTAAAATGATATTAGGCGCTGAAGATGCCCCAGTAGTTGCCTTTTAGCAGCTTCTGCGTAATAGGAGTGGGCGTACACTAGGGCATCGTCAGCATACATAATCAGTTTTGTCGTTGGGATAGTTGAAGTATCAGCAGTAAACAAGTGGTAGAGAGTGGGTGACAGCACTGTGCCCTGGGGGACACCGGCCGTGATTTGGACTAATTTGCTTCCACCCTTACTCTTATTTTTCTGTCTGAAAGATAAGAGTGTATTAGGGTTATCCAATATAGGGGCAGCTGGTGTAAGTAATACAATTTATGTAGAAGGCCATCGTGCCACACGGAATCGAATGCCCTCTTGATATCCAGAGAAAGAAGAACCGTATTTTGCTATGTATTAAATTTGTACATTGCGTCCTGGACAACTCTAGCTATTAGCAGAGTTGTGCTATGTCCAGGACGAAAGCCAAATTGGTATGGTGGTATTTTTTGTTCTAGGTTCTCCTTTCTGAGGCTTGACAATAGGGCTCTTTCTGTTATTTTAGATAATGTGCTTAGCACCGAAATGGGCCTGTATGACTCGGGGGATGTTGGGTCTTTGTTAGGCTTAAGTAAAGGTATAATTATTGCCTCTTTCCATTGAGCTGGAAAGTGCTGAAGTAAAATAATGCTATTTACAATGTGCGTGAATTGTACTATCGCTTTTTTGCTTAAGTTCTTTAGGAGAATATTGGTTATGCCATCGATACCAGGCGCTTTATTATTTGCTGTCTTTTTGATGATTTTTACAACGTTTTTGGCTTAAAAATAATTTTTGCATACAATGTCGGTGGGATTGGGTATTTTTGTTTTGTAATGTTGTTTGTTTGTTCTGTTATTTGTCTTTGTTCGTCCGTTATGTCTGGGCTGCTGGTGCAGATCCCAGCAATTGTCCTTACTAATGTGTCTGCTTTTTCTTTATTGCTTTGTATTATATTTTGTACCAGTGAGGGTATTTTATTAAATCTGTTTTTTAGTCTTTTCGTGAGTTTCCAAAGGGAGTTGTCCTGTATGCACAACCCCCTAAGGATCTCACCCCAGGCATTGTTCTTGTGTGTGTTTATTTTTTCCCTGATTGTCCTTTGTAATTGTGTCAGTCTGTCTCTGTCCTGTATTCTCCTAAATCTTTGCCATTTTCGTCTAATGCTATTTTTAAATTTTATCAGGTCTAAAATCTCGTCTGGTAATCTTTCCTCTTTGTGCTGCATTTTGACCTTTGTCCCCACAAGGTCTCTTGCGCTGTGGATGTTTTTTGTAAATTTGTCTACCTCAGCTTCGAGTTGTTCTTTTGATTGTATGTTGTTATTTATATTTATGTTTCTATTTAATGATTGTCTGTAATTATGCCAATTGGCATTTTTAAATATCATTGTCGTCATGCCATCCTCCAGTCGAATCCCGGTTTTCCAGGTTATTTCGAACGGAACGTGATCCGACGACAGTTCATTCAATGCTATGGCGTCTGATAAATTTAATAAGTTTTTATTTACAGCTAAATCTATATAGGTTGGTCGCATTCCATTAGTGGGGTAATGGGTAGGAATGGGCGTAACTATTATTTGTAAATTATTTGTTGTGGCGTAATCATTCAGCAGATTTCCATTTCTGTTGTTTAGATGATTACGCCACAACAAATTTCTCGCATTTAAATCACCCACCAACAGGATTTGTGGGTGTCTATTAAAGAAGACAATGACATCTATGTTCGGTAGGGGAATGTAGGGTCGGGCGTACCCTCCGCATATTACAACTCCATTTTGGAGTTGTATTGCGACGTTTTCAATTCGCGATCTGAAATTTTCAATGTGCTTATGCGGAATATTTTGTCTTATTAATAGGGCTACACCTCCACCCCTTCTGTTCCTGTCGCTTCTGTAAATATTATAATTACGGATTTTTAACTTTAATTCGGGAGCTAGTTTCGTTTCGGTCACCACCATAATATCAACGCTATGAAGCCTCAAAAAATGAATCGATTCACCCACCTTTTCCCTTATGCCATTGGCGTTCCAATTTAAAATTTTTAATTCTTTAAAAGTCGTAGTCATTGTAAGATTGTGTAAAGTTTATCATTTCAACGAATTTTGTCTGTTTGTCCTGTATTTTAAGTATTCTAAGTAAGTTTGCGAGCATTCGTGTTACTTCGCTCATATTAAAATTTGAAAGCTCTGTTGCGATTCGCATGAACTCACCGATATCGCCGTTGTCTGCTATTGGCTCATTCTGTACTCCTCTCGTTGTTGCCGGTGCCCTTCGCAAATTATACACTAAAGACATAGTGAATATTCGATCTTTATATGTAATAATGGCCTGTATATTTGTGTTTAAGGATACCAAGAAAGTCATTGTGAGCAATCCCTATAATTCCAGAAGCCAGAGAAATCAGTTGTTGACATTTCCGTCTAGTAAACGTAATATTAATCAAAGATTTATCAATTATCTGGCACCCAAATGCTATAATTTCCTTCCTTTAAACTTAAGAAACGCAACATCTAATTTAAACTTTAAAACCAGGATCAAGACTTATGTCCATGAAAATCTTGATCAGTTCCGTCGATTGTTTAATGGTAAATAAGTAGTTATACCTCACAGGTATACGTAAGTTACTCCCTAAATATTTCTAATTTTTTAACATACAGAATTAAAAAATATATATTGTGACCAGCAAATTATAATTATAAAAGAAAAAGAAATAACATATATTGAAGTGAAGACTCCAGACGCAATCGTAATGGTAAGAAAATCTAAAAATAATAGCAACTTAAATAGAAATAATCTGACAAGATGTCAATCAAAAAATCAATCATCACCTGAATTTTTTGGATTTGACAACAAAAATCAAAATAATAAAAAAAATTCAGCTCTTTCTTATATTTCAAAAGAGGATGAAAATTTAGAATATAAATTATCTTCACTTAGTATTTCAAGTGACGATGAATACCTCCCAGTGAAATATCCCAATGATTCACGTTTTGAAAAAGAAATAAAAAATTTTAAAGTACTTAGCCAAGACCTAAGAGAGGCTGGAACGTCTAATGAAAATTTTTCTAAATTAGAAGAATTTATGAATGAAATAAAAAAATCTATGGAATTTATTAACAATGAATTTGAAAAAATTAAAATTGACTCAAAACATATAATAGACTTAAAAAAAGAAATATTTAATCTTAAAGAAGAGAATAAGGAATTAAGAAACACGATTAATACAATAAAACATAAAATAAATAATATTGAACAGCATGAAAAAAACAACAATTTCGTCCTATCTGGAATAGAATATCGTGAAAATGAAAATGTTAATAAAATAACAGAAAATTTTTTGAAATGTATAAAATTTCAGAAAAAAGAAAAAGATTTTCTTAACATTCAGAGAATTAACAAAAATAGTCCAATTTTGGTAAAATGTATAGACAAAGAAATAAAAGAAAAAATTTTTAATCTAAGGAAAGAGAGAGGACCTGTCTTTTGTGAAGAAATTGGTATTAAAGGAAAGAAAGGAGTTATTTATATAAATGAAGATTTAACCAATGAAAATCAAGAACTTTTTAAAAAAACAAGAAATTTGAAAAAGCAACTGAAATATAAATTTGCGTGGACTAAAGATGGGAAAATATTTATTCGAAAAACAGAAAAATCAAGAATAATCCAAATAAGAAACGAAGCAGACCTTAAGAACATAGAATTATATAGGGAGTAAATTATTTAAAATGTTTATTTAATTTTTCTTTTTTATATACTAGTTTTTCCTATATGACAATATTTTTAAGTAATATTTTAATTTTATTGTTTTTTTTAAATGGATTTAAACCTTATGTTTCGTCCCTACTTCCATAATTTATTTTTTCTACTTTAATTTTTAATTATAATATAAATCGTTAGCTTAGGGAATAATTTAGTTTAAATCTCATGCTATTTATATATTTAAATGAACGTTTAGTAATCAATATAAGCTACATTTTAATTTGCCTACAAAACGATTATCAGTAGCTAAGTTTCGTACTGCCCTGGTAATTTCATTTTCTTAACATTTAATAATTTACCTTTTACATATACAGGGTGTTCCTAAATGTCGTGCTGATAATAAAGAGGGTGATTCTACAAGCGATTTTAAGAGAAAAAGTTCATGTGACCATATGTCCTAAATCGTTTAAATTTTAAAATACAGGGTGTTAAAGTTTAACTTTTTTATTCGTTTTTGGCGTATACCTTGTACATTTTTTACGATATTTAATTTAAATTTGGTATACAGTCTACCATAATTAAGCTTTATGAAATGGTAATATTACATTTTAAGAAATTATACAGAGTACTCCTTTTTTTGGGACACGGTTCCTTTAGGCCCTCCCAACTTTTTATTGGAACGCCGCTGGTTATTTTTGCTTCTGGAATCGTATTTCGCATTTTATTTTGTAACTTTTTTATGTCTTGTAATTTTCTGATATTTTGCATTGTTTAGAAGATATTATACCTCACATCTTCTCCTCATTAATCCTCACACTCAAAAAAAAAATCAAGATTGCTATGGATACATTTTTATTAAGTGTTTTCTATTGTAATCTTGGACAGTACTATCATAAAGCTTAGTTATGGTAGACTGTGTACCAAATATTTAAATTAAACATACCTAACTAAGCTTTCTGAAATATTAATTATTCTAAAAATATATTATTAATAATACAAGTTAGTTAACTAATTACAATAATTGTTGAAAATGGCTCCCTCCTGCCATTAGGCACGCCTCAGATCTTCTTCTCATTGATCCCCGCACTCTTTCAAAAATACCGGGAGTGTTTCTAACCGTTTCAAATCCAGCGATTATGCGATTTCTTAAATCGTCCACAGTATCCACTGGTGTTACATACACTAAGGACTTAATATGTCCCCATAGGAAATAATCTAAACTGTTTAATTCGGGTGACCTAGGAGGCCATGGTTGTGGTCCTCCACGACCTATCCACCTTTCAGGATACATTTCATTTAAATATTCACGTGCCAGAACACTGAAATGTGCTGGAGCGCCATCGTGCATATACCAATGTTGGTTTCTTAATAAAAGTGGTACTTCCTCAAGTAGAAGTGGCAATTCTTCTTGCAAGAACTGGCGATATGACTGACCATTAAGGCGAGCAGGTAAAAAGAAGGGACCTATCAAATAATCTCCAATAATACCAGCCCATACGTTTAATGAAAACTGCTCTTGATAATGCGCTTCTACTATGGCGTGTGGATTTTCCTGAGCCCATAAATGATTGTTATGAAAATTAGTTATTTGATTTCTTGAAAAGTTAGCTTCATCTGTAAAAAGGATTTGACTTTCAAAATGGGGATTTACTGCGAGCCTCTGTAGGTACCATTGACAGAAATTAATCCGTAAAGGAAAATCCCGGGGAAGCAGTGCTTGCACTCTTTGAAGATTGTATGGGTAAAGTTGCTGGTCCGACAAGATTCTCCAAACAATTTGATGACAAATATTTAAATTTATGGCAATCTTTCTAGTGCTGGTTTCTGGATGATTATCTATTTCATTTAATACAGCTTCCTCGATAGCTGGTGTTCTAACAGTACGAGGTCTTCCTGCGTTAGCTGTATCTTTTTGAAAATGCCCAGTTTCATGAAGGCGTCGATGAATATTCGAGAATGTTCTACTGTCAGGTATCACACGATTCGGATATCTTTCACCATAAATACGTCTGGCTTCAAAAGCGTTTCCATTGGCAAGGCCATAAATAAAGTGCATATCAGCCATTTCAGAATTCGTAAAATTCGGCATATTTATTAGGTAGATAAATTTCAATTCAAAACTGTAGCTTACACGTTAACTAATAATTATTGACTTACTTAGCATAAAATGACTTCTGTTGTAAATACGAAAGAATTGTACTGTCAAAGATGACAACAGAAAAAACTTAATAAAAATGTTTTCATAGCAATCTTGATTTTTTTTGACAGGGTGCGAGGGTTAATGAGAAGAAGATGTGGTATAATATCTTCTAAACAATGCAAAATATCAGAAAATTACAAGACATAAAAAAGTTACAAAATAAAATGCGAAATACGATTCCAGAAGCAAAAATAACCAGCGGCGTTCCAATAAAAAGTTGGGAGGGCCTAAAGGAACCGTGTCCCAAGAAAAGGAGTACTCTGTATAATTTCTTAAAATGTAATATTACCATTTCATAAAGCTTAATTATGGTAGACTGTATACCAAATTTAAATTAAATATCGTAAAAAATGTACAAGGTATACGCCAAAAACGAATAAAAAAGTTAAACTTTAACACCCTGTATTTTAAAATTTAAACGATTTAGGACATATGGTCACATGAACTTTTTCTCTTAAAATCGCTTGTAGAATCACCCTCTTTATTATCAGCACGACATTTAGGAACACCCTATATAATGTCTTGGCAACCCAAAATACACTTCCTTAAAATTCCTTTTAACCAAAATTCCTATTCTCGTTTTACCATTTTTTGCTGTACGAGAAAAAGTGGACCCAAAAAGGTGGAAAAGGAAACGAAGAAATCAGACACGACAAGATACTACTACAGAGTGCGTGGCTCATGCGAAGAATTTTCTACCCGCAATTCTTATACTTTTTTTTACTTAGCAACTGTGCCGTGCATGCAGATTAAACCCCGGGGTTACTATGAACTTAAGATAGTGCTCGATGTACCCCGATTAAACCTTCCTGCAGACCTACTTTGCTGTTTTTGGTAAGTACCAAGACATTTTCTAACATTGTCAATAATTTTTACGTTGCTATTTTTGCATAACGAAACAAGAGCCAGAATGGGCACTCTGCGATAGTTCAGACGCAGAGAAATTTCCACACCAGCGTTACCAAATATACAGTCCATTTAAAATTCTGAGCCGCGTATTTTGGTTCCAAAAAATATAAAGCTCAGACAACATTTATTGATCCTCCGACCCGGATAGTTTTAATTTAAAAACTGGATTTTCTTATGATTGCGTCTGGACTAAGCGTTTGGAAGGCTAGTTTTGACTCTTGTACGCGTTACCAGGCGGTATTGAAATTTTTAATATTTCCTTTTTACAAATAAAATTTAAGTGTTGCTAATATTTTTCTGGATAATTTGCTTCCAGTAATAATTACATTCATAAATAAAAGTAAATTATTTTCTTTGATTCACCTACACAATAAAATGCATTGGTAAATTTGCCATTAACATTGTTAAATACCTGTGAAGGTCAAGTTCCTACAACTGCTAACCTGTATAAAAAAGGCGTTAACTGGTTTTTTGTGCGATAGGCGATTTTGCTTTTGTTAATTTTATCGATAAAGATCTTCCTTTATAAACGGCTAATTTTACACGATTAATTTAAATTACGACAAATAAAATATACATCGTACTACCCGTTTTATTAAAGAGAATATTTTTTTTTCTGAATTTTACAGTTTTTAGAAGTCACTTTGTTGTAACGAAAGAAAATATAATTTTTAAAAAATGGTGCTTACTACTGAAGAAAAAATTTCTCGAGCGGATGCTCTGAGACAAGTTGCTATTGATCAGTTAAAGTTAATTGAAACTTGCGCTGCAACTGCAAAAGCTGATCCAACAAACATAATAAAATTTAAAATGTCTTATAGAAATCTGAAAAAGCTTCAAAGAGACTTCGAAAAACATCATAACGCCATTGTAATTGCTCTAGCTGGAGCACAGGATAAGTTAAAAGCGGAAGCAGAAATATTGGATAATTTTAGTTTGCGCTATTTAGAGATTGAAACTCTTTATCATGAACTTGTTACGGAAAAAGAAAAATTACAAAGAACAAGCTCTAGTTTCACCGCTGCATCTTTTAATCAGACTGCGAATACCTCAACCTCTAACAATGCATTTTCTTGCTTGCCAAAAATTGACTTGATTTCCTTTACAGGGGATGTTCAAAATTTTCCTACTTTCATAGAAATGTTTGATGCGTTGGTGCACAACAGTCGAGTGTTATCAAATATCGAAAAATTTAATTATTTACTTTCAAAACTTTCCGGACAACCCCTTGCCTTAATAAAAAATATTCCCTTAATTTCTGATAACTATTTAATTGCATATAATACTTTAAAAAATAGATACGATAATAAAAGACTTAGAGCAGTCAATTATTGGAAGGCAATAGAAACCTGTCCGTCTGTCGCTAAAGACAATTTTCATTCTCTAAGAAATTTACTTGATAATTTTGCGGAGAATTTGGAAGCTCTTAAAATGATGAATTATGACGTTGACAGTTGGGATTTTATAATTGCTAATATGATGCTAGATCGCTTGGATACAAATACAAGGAAGGCTTTTGAACAAAGTCATGCCTCGAATGCAATGCCCAGTTATAAAAAGTGAAAGAATTTTTACTAAAACAATGCAATGCCTTGGAAACGGTTGCTCTTTGCACAAAATCTAACGAAATTAAAAATCATGCTTCGAAATCTCAACAAAAATTCAATTCTTATAATCATAATAATAATCAGTGGCGTAGTAACAACTTTTCAAACATCCCTCGTAATTCAAATACTTTACTTGTACAGGCTGAAGTCCAAAATGAAAAAACTGAATGTTGTCTTTTGTGTAGGGGTACACATATAATTTACAGCTGTCCTACATTTTTAAGCAAAAGCATTTCAGAACGGTTTCAATTTATTAAAAGTAAGAAGGCTTGTGTAAATTGTTTGGCTGATCAGCATACTACTTCTCAATGTACCTCTCAAAGGCGTTGCCGTTATTGCAAAAAAACGCATCATTCCTTATTACACTTTTCTGCAAATACTAATAATGTTGAAAACAATTCAACTAATAATTTACAAAATACGCCCTTAAACGCTTCAAATTCTACTAATACTGAGGGTAGTGATCGGGTAGTTAATGTTGGGATGTTAACAAAAAATTACCACGAGGTGTTACTATCCACTGTTTTATTAAACGTGCGTGATGCTTTTGGAAATCTGCATAAGGCTAGAGCGGTTATTGACCCCGGAGCTCAATCTTGCTTTATTATGAAAAAGTTTGCAGATAAATTAGGTTTACCTAAATATAATATAGCAATTACTTTACAAGGCTTAGAAAAAATGTGCATGCCCGCAAAATCGGGTGTCCATTGTAGTTTTTCCGCCTTACATAATAATGCACAAAATTTTGAAGCGGATTTTATTATCATAGAAAAAATATGCGACAACATGCCATCCGCTGATTTTTCTATTGACAAATTTTCATACTTAAAGGGTCTTAAACTTGCTGACCCCTTATTTAATAAAAGAGATGAAATCCATATATTACTGGGGGCTGAAATTTTTCTGTTTATCCTTGAAGACGGACGTATTCTTGCAGGGCCTGATCAACCCGCGTGTATGAATACAGTTTTCGGCTGGATAATAATGGGAAAATTACCTTTACTAGAAACTCAATACAAGGCCCAATGTGTAAAAACATTTTTTACTACATACACTACAGATGACCGGTTAGATAACACTCTAAAACTTTTTTGGCAATCTGAAGAAGTTCCTGAGTGTAAACCCGTCTCACCTGAGGACACCTTTTGTGAAAACTATTTTCTGCAAACTACAAAACACAATGATGATAAAAGTTTTACTGTTTCTTTACCGTTTAAAATAAATGCACCGGATTTCGGCGATACGCGTTCTTTGGCTTTGCGTCGATTTCTGTCTTTAGAAAAACGTCTTTTGAATGACGAAAATATGTACATTGCGTACAGTGACGTCATAAAAGAATATTTAGAAAGTGGACACATGGAGCAAGTGCTGCCTCCGAGTTCACAAAATTTACATGACTACTTTTACATTGCACACAATGCGGTTATTCGTAGAGAATCTACCTTACCTCCGGTGCGGGTTGTATTTGATGCGAGCAGCCACGCTTATGATCGGATTTCCTTAAACCAAGCCTTATACACAGGACCTAAGCTTCAACGCGATCTAGTTGCAATTTTACTTCATTTTCGAATACATAAATATGTAATGATTTGCGATATTCGGCAGATGTTTCGTATGATTTGGGTAGAACCTGAGCAAAGAAAATATCAACGTATTTTATGGCGTTTTTCGCCGGAAAGCCCAATTTTAGATTTTCAGTTGAATGTTGTTGTTTTCGGGGTTGCTTGCTCGCCCTATTTAGCGATTCGTACACTTTTGCACTTAGCAAATAGTAATTCGGATTTGCCTTTAGCATCAGAAATTATTACTACTCAAAGTTTTGTAGATGATTGCTCTTTCGGACACAATGATCTGGAAACGGCAGTTTTAATGCGAAATCAACTTATAGAATTGCTGAGTAGGGGTAAATTTGAACTTAGAAAGTGGGCATCTAATGCAAAAATTTTACTTGAAGGACTACCTGAGTCTCATGTACAAAACATCGATTTCTCTTTTGATCCGGAACAAGAAATTACCTTAAAAATATTAGGTTTAAAATGGAATCCTACAAAAGATATATTTTACTATCCTTTTAATTACACGGAGTCAATATGTACTAAAAGAACAATGCTGTCCGAACTTGCCAGAACTTTCGATCCGTTAGGAATTTTAACGCCTGTTACTTTTTTTATGAAATTATTAATACAACATTTGTGGACTTTGGGCCTAGGATGGGATGAAATCCCTCCACCAGAAGTTGTCGACAAATGGGTCAGTTTTAAAAAGGACCTTTCTGCTCTTTCCAGCTTTGCTATACCACGGCAAGTAGACTTGTGTAATGTAGAATCGTGTCAGTTGATTGGGTTTTGCAATGCTTCAATTAAAGGTAGCTGCGCAGTTACATATTTACGGATTATTTACAAGGATTCCTCAATAAGACTGTTCTTTCTTTACTCGAAATCAAAAGTTGCGCCACTACAAACGGTATCTTTACCTAGGCTAGAGTTAACAGCTGCAGTATTACTTGCAAAAGTAATTAATTTTGTTCGCGAAGTTTATAAAAATAAAATAAAATTTCAGGATATATATGCATTTAGCGATAGTACAGTTGCTCTTTCATGGATTAAAAGTTCTCCACACAGGTGGAAAACTTACGTTGCAAATAGAGTTGCTTTTATTCAAGAAAGGCTACCACCAAACAAATGGTATCACGTTTCTTCTAAAGATAATGCAGCCGATTGCGGTTCGCGAGGGCTTTTTCCATCCGAGCTTATAAATTTTACTTTGTGGTGGAACGGTCCAAAATTTCTCCTGAATACACAAAAATCGTGGCCTTTAAAATCATTTTCAAATGCCGCAGCTGCTGAAGCTGAGATCGAAAGACGAGTAACTACTTTAAATACAAAGATTACACAGACAAATATATTTGATACATTGCTACAAAAATATTCCTCTCTTAATAAAATTAAAAGAATACTTGCTTACGTCATACGTTTTACTAACAAATTAAAATATAAACTGCAAAACTCCAAATGTAATACTAATTTACAATTTGACTGTCTTACAAGTGATGAATTAAATAATTCTCTCTTATTGCTAGTAAAACATGTTCAGTATGCTCATTTTGAACAAGAGATGTTGTTAATAAAAAATAATGAAGTGTTACCTAAGAAATTTCAAAGTTTAAATCCCTTTTTGGATGATGCTGCCATGCTCCGCGTTGGCGGTCGATTGTGTAATTCTGAATTAAATTTCGACCAGAAATTTCCTTTACTCTTACCAAATAATTCCCCACTTACTACATTACTTATAACTGATATCCATACCTCTAATATGCATGCAGGTATACAAACTACATGTTTTTTGCTCACCCAAAAATTTTGGGTCTTCTCTGCTAAAAAATTAATACGAAAAATAATTTGTAAATACTTCTCTTGCTGGAAAACTCGCCCTACGAATTTTCAACCATCTATGGGTAATCTACCGGATTTTCGAGTGAAGGAGGCACGCCCTTTTTTAAAGGTCGGTGTTGATCTAGCGGGACCGTACACTATAAAGATGGGAAGATTACGTACTGCGAAAACTATAAAGGCTTGGATCTGTTTATTCGTATGCTGTGCTACTAAAGCTTTGCATATTGAACTACTATCAGAACTATCTACCGAATCTTTCCTAGCCGGGTTTCGACGTCTAATTAGTAGACGCGGGATTTGTAAAAAAGTCTATTCGGACTGCGGAACCAACTTCGTTGGGGCCAGTAACTATTTAAATAAAATATTTTTCGAAGTGGCGGAAAAAGAAGCCATTAAGTGGCATTTTAATCCCCCAGCTGCTCCACATATGGGTGGCCTCTGGGAAGCGAACGTAAAGTCCGTTAAAACACATTTGAAAAGAGTAATCGGGCTTCAGGTCCTTACTTATGAGGAACTGTATACTGTCCTCGTGCAGATTGAGGCAGTGTTAAACTCGCGACCTCTAAGTCCTCTTAGTTCAGATCCCGGCGATCTAGCAGCATTAACGCCAGCTCACTTTCTGGTTTCGGAACCGTTAACTGCAATCCCCGATCCAGATACGTCGGATTTACCTATAAATAGATTGTCTCGATGGCAACTTTTAATGCGTATGCGTACCGATTTCTGGAAAAGGTGGAAAAATGAATATCTTCATACACTAACTCAGAGACCCAAATGGCATTTACCTAATACACCTGAACCATCTATTGGTTCTATGATACTTATTAAAAATGAAAATACTCCACCTCTCGAGTGGCCACTAGGTAGAATTACGGAACTAATACCTGGTGCCGACAAGGTTTGCAGGGTAGCAGTTGTTAGAACAACCAGGGGCCTACTTAAGAGGCCCTTAGTGAAATTATGTCCTTTACCATTAAATTAACTTCAGAAAATACCCTAGGTATTTTCAGGGGGGTGGGAATGTTTCGTCCCTACTTCCATAATTTATTTTTTCTACTTTAATTTTTAATTATAATATAAATCGTTAGCTTAGGGAATAATTTAGTTTGAATCTCATGCTATTTATATATTTAAATGAACGTTTAGTAATCAATATAATCTACATTTTAATTTTCCTACAAAACGATTATCAGTAGCTAAGTTTCGTACTGCCCTGGTAATTTCATTTTCTTAACATTTAATAATTTACCTTTTACATATATAATGTCTTGGCAACCCAAAATACACTTCCTTAAAATTCCTTTTAACCAAAATTCCTATTCTCGTTTTACCATTTTTTGCTGTACGAGAAAAAGTGGACCCAAAAAGGTGGAAAAGGAAACGAAGAAATCAGACACGACAAGATACTACTACAGAGTGCGTGGCTCATGCGAAGAATTTTCTACCCGCAATTCTTATACTTTTTTTTTACTTAGCAACTGTGCCGTGCATGCAGATTAAACCCCGGGGTTACTATGAACTTAAGATAGTGCTCGATGTACCCCGATTAAACCTTCCTGCAGACCTACTTTGCTGTTTTTGGTAAGTACCAAGACATTTTCTAACATTGTCAATAATTTTTACGTTGCTATTTTTGCATAACGAAACAAGAGCCAGAATGGGCACTCTGCGATAGTTCAGACGCAGAGAAATTTCCACACCAGCGTTACCAAATATACAGTCCATTTAAAATTCTGAGCCGCGTATTTTGGTTCCAAAAAATATAAAGCTCAGAAAACATTTACCTTATGTACCTAAATATTCGAAGCCTAACAAAAAAAATTAATGAAATGGAATTATTAATTAAAAGTAAAAACATACACATACTTCTACTTGCGGAGACCTGGTTATATAATGATGACTTACCAGCATTTCAGATTAATGGTTATAATATGGTAAGTAACTGTAGGGATTCTAGAGGTGGTGGTATATGTATTTACTTGGATGAAAACATAAATTTTAGTATAAAATTGAATAAAATATTTGATAAAAATGAAATTTTAATTTTAAATATTTTAGAAAATAACTTTAATTTAGGCTTAATATACCGTACACCCTCATCTAATTTGAATAGCTTTATTAATTCAATGGACTCAATTTTACATAATTATTCTAATTTATTTATTGTTGGAGATTTAAATATAAATCTATTAAAAAATAATTTAGTGGTAAAAAACTATAAAAATATGTTAGAAAGTAATGGTTTTAAAATATTAAATAATCTAAGTATTCCTACTAGAACCGATACTTTAAATAATTCTAATTCAATTATTGACCATATTTTATGTGATACTGTATCTGAAATTAAAACTGAAATAAGTGATTCTATTATTTCTGACCATAAACAGATATTCTTATCAATACCTAATTTCTTTAATAAAAAGAAAAAATATAAAGAAATATATATTAAAAAAATATATAAATTTCAATTTAATAAAAATACAATTGCAAGAAAAACTTTCGAAAGAAAATATTAATACTTTAAATTTTGAAAAACTAGCCAACTTAATTAATGAAGAAATAGAAAAGCACTCTGAAACTACAAAATTAAAGTATTGTATTAATATTTCTGAAGGATGGCTCACCAAAGAGCTACTACAATTAATAAAAAAAAGAGATAAAATATATAAATTAAGCAAAATGTACCCCAATAATGATTATCTTAAAAATTGTTTAATAGAATTAAAAAAAAATGTAAAAAATATCATACAATTTAATAAAAAAAAATATTATGAAAATAAGCTGAAGAAAACAGAAAATAATCCAAAAAAAATATGGAATATTTTAAACAACCTATCGAATTTAAAACAACGAAAGGCAACTAATATTTTAATATCTGACAATTTTGGTAAAAAAATAAAAAATGATAAAGAAAAAGCAAATATTTTTAATGAGCATTTTATCTCAGTAGCTGAAAATGTAATCAAAAAATATAACAAAAATAAATATGGAAATGTAAAATTAAATGTTCAGGAAATAAATAACATTTCAATGTATTTACCAAAAACTAAAATTGATGAAATAATTGAAGTAGTAAAAAATTTAAAATCTGATATAGGGCCAGGACTCGACTGTATTAACATAAAGCATCTTAAAAAGATTATTAATGTTGTAGCCCCAATACTTTTAAACTTAATTAATAGAAATATAGAAAATGGTGAGTTTCCTTTAGAACTCAAAAAAGCTAGAGTCACTCCAGTATTTAAGGACGGAAATAAAGAAGATGTAAATAACTATAGGCCTATATCTGTGTTGCCTGTATTTTCAAAAATATTTGAAAAATTATTATGCAAAAGGCTTTTAAAATATCTTGATAATATAAATTATTTAAATAAATTTCAATACGGATTTTAAAAAAATAGAAATACTGAAATAGCTGTAACTGAGCTTATGGACTTTCTTTATAAAAATTTCGACAATAAAACAAATGTATCTGCATTATTTTTGGATTTTAGGAAAGCTTTTGATCTTGTAGATCATAACATTCTTCTACACAAAATGTCTAGTATAGGAATTAAAAATAAAACTTTAAAAATTTTTAAAAGTTATTTAAAAGATAGATATCAGGTTACAACTATTAATAATTTTAAAAGTGAAGAAAGACTTGTCCTACATGGAGTCCCTCAAGGTAGTGAACTGGGACCATTATTATTTTTGATTTATATTAATGATATTTTTAACTTACATCTGAATGGTAAAATGCTCCTATATGCTGATGATATAGCGTTATTTTACTGTGGAAATACGGCAAACATAAATAATTATATTTCCAATGATATATCAGAAATTAAAATTTGGTCAGAAAAAAACAATTTTTTTTTAAATGAAAATAAATGTTTTATTATGGATATTGGGAATAAAACAAATAATATAACTAAAATAAAGATAAATGAATGTGAAATAAAAAAAGTTGAATATTTTAAATATTTAGGCATAACATTAGACAAAAATCTTACTTTTAAGCAGCACATAGAAAATTTAATCAAAAAAATTAGTAAACTTATTGGTTTATTCCGAAGATTTTCATTTTACTTGAATAGAAAAACTCAGAATTTGTTATATTTTAGTTATATTCAGTCAAATATAAATTACTTAATTGCTGTTTGGGGTGAGGCTGCTAATGAAGTTGATTTAAATAGACTACAAATATGTCAAAACAAGACTGTCAAAACAATTTTTAATTATCCATATGATACAAGAACAAATTATTTATATTTAAATAATTCAATTTTAACTATTAAAGAGTTAGTTTATTACAGTGAAATTAAATTAGTACATAAAATAGTAAACAAAAAAATAAAAAGTAACATAGAGCTTACAGTAAATCAAAATATACATACGTATTGTACTAGAAATACTAATAATTACTTTTACACCACAACTAGGACATCAAAGGCAAAACATTCTATAACTCATAACGGACTAATCATGTATAACCAAGTACCTGTAAGTATAAAGAGTGTAAATAACATTATAAGATTTAATGAAAAATTAAAAAATCATATTTTAATTAATAGAAATTTATAGGCTTCTTTTACTTTTATTTCTATTGTTAAGTATTTTAAAAAAATGTATTTTTCTTTTATATATATTAATATAATAACTAGGATATATATATATATATATATATATATATATATATATATATATATATATATAGTAATATTATCTTTAGTTTAAACTTCTTAAGTGAACCTATTATAAAATCTCTGTATTTTTTTGAGGTTCGAAAATAAAGAAACTAACAACAACAAACAACAAAATAGACAAATCCTCACGTAATGGTATTTGAATTACTGTTTGATTTCTTTGGCAGCTCTGAATTTCAAGTCTAACCCTAATTCTCCTATTTTTCTGTCATCTGTCTATAGTGTGTGTGTGTGTTGTAATTCGCATATTACTTTTCTGAATTGATTTTTCCTCGTATTAGTATTGATATTTTTTTACTTTGTATCCTGTCGCTGATTGATTTGCACATACAGGTATTGCATACCTAGGTGCAGTAATGTTTCTTTGGACTAATATTATTGTTTTGTGGCACGGTATATCCCAGTTTTGTAAACTAAATGAATTTTAAATAAATAAATAAAAATAAACAAAGCCATAACCTTCTATTCAAAAAAATATATTTTTTTGAGTAGAAATATAAATATAAGTAAGTAAATTTTACAAATTTTCTTCAACTTGATGAAAGTTATGCAGAAATGATTTAAGTGTGGTTAACTTGAAAATGTTACATGAGTCTTGGACAATAAAGCTTTTTTTGAGTTTGAGTTTTGAGTTTATTCTAGCTAAATATAAAAAAAAATCATACGGGGATAATTTCAAATTTTCAAAAAAAACTATATAGAAGGCATTGGAAATATCTTTTAATTTTAAACACCTTTTCTTAATAACGTTTTTCTGTATTTTTCGAAATAAGGATACTTTACTCCTGGACGATTTTTATATTTTTTGGCCTGCCCTGTACGCTGTTTGACTTAAGGCCATTCTAAGAGTCACACTGGACTATTCACACAGGCCTAAGTATTCTACTAACGAATCGTGGGCGTCTGAAGAGAAGGAAAATGTAACCTATCGACACAGGATTTAAGGATTGGAGGGAAAGGGAAAACATCTGCGGGCAATTTGTTCTATAATCTGAAGACCCTAGGTGTGAATGCGTGACAGAAGTGGGATGTCATAGGTTTTTGTAGCCAGACAGTAAAGGGCTGCATAGGTAACGCAGTGTTGTTTTATTAGGAATAGTCAAGGGCGAAATGACAGAGTCCAGTTCTTTCAAGCAAAATCCGTGGAAATATCTGTAAAAAAGGTACAGATGACTCCCTTTTGGATACAATCAAGGATGCTACGTGTCGAAGCTTTCTAAATGCGGAAGCAGTACTCTAAGTTAGGTCTTATTTGGGAAACATATAACTGCGGCCGCTAGCCGCTAGCTTCTGCCTCATATTTATACTAATCTTATAAAGTAGAATAAAAACATTATTTTATCGTAAAATGTTTGTATTTTGTTGAACAGCTGTATAATGCATTTACAAAAATAAATGATTTGATGGGAGTATTTGATTTTTTATAATAACAGCATGTCTAAGAATATGCAAGAACCATACATTAGAGATAATGAGAGAATATGAGAAAAAGTAATAAAAGGGATTATATAAAAAAAAGTTATTAAGGTAAGTTAATCTTGTTAAAAAAATGTTTGGGGGGCTTTAAAGAATACATGGCATTTTCATCTGGCACTTTTGTACATTTGTCAATCTTCAGTTTCAGGAACTACGAATCTGTGGGTGTTAGCGTCCTAGGCACTCTTCAAATCTGTAAATAATTGCAAGAAACTTTATATATATATATATATATATATATATATATATATATATATATATATATATATATATATATATATATATATATATATATATAGAAAAATGGAAGATTTCTTGGCCTATAGGTAATATAATAAATGTAAACGCGAAGATTTACTTCTTCGCTAGTGCAGCGATAAGGCCGTGAATGAAAAATAAAAATAATGAGGACTAACCGAGCCACTACATCTTACCCATCCTTTCCGAACATTTTGGATATAAGGACTCTCTTTGATTCTGGTCAAACCGTGGTCTGTTCTTCAGCCACCCTGGGTGTAAGCCTGCCCGCTGATGGGTAAGGGCCCAGAAATCGATAGCAGGAGGTCACCCAGACCAGAATCAAAGATAGTCCTCATTATTTTTATTTTTCATTCACGGCCTTATCGCTGCACTAGCGAAGAAGTAAATCTTCGCGTTTACATTTATTATATATATATATATATATATATATATATATATATATATATATATATATATATATATATATATATATATATATATATATGTATATATATATATATATATATATATATATATATATATATATATATATATATATATATATATATATATATATACAGGATGTTATGGAAATCATTTAATATATTGGAATGGGTGACTCCTGGGATGGTCTACAGACATATCTAATACTTTTTTTTTCTTAAATCGAACATTTTAAAAATTTTCAAAAATACCCTAAAACCAGTCTATATTCGCCGCATCTGTATCGTACACAAGGCGCTTGACGGAAATTTGCGCGCGAAAAACTTTAAACAAATGAATTTGTTGAAACGTTGTCAGACGTATAAATCTTTAAGGAGAATTTATTTTCTGTTTTTAAGCGTAATTTAAGACATTTAAGAATTTTTTTAACCTCTTCCTACGAAGAAACTAAAAAAAATAGTAAAAAGGCACTGCGAAATCAATCATTTTTGTCAGTAGCCTTAGTTTTAAGTAATATTTAAGACACCCTATATTACGTTATTAATGAAATAAGCGTTATTCTTACTAGCTTAAACTTTCTGCCAAGGAAAAGTTGAAAATCAAAACGAAAATACTAATTGAGCACAACTACATAGTACTTACTTCAAAAGTATAATTAGATCCGCTAAATTAGTTTTGCACCGGGAAACGTTACCATGATACGTAAATGTTATTAGTGTTTTAAA
Organism: Philopedon plagiatum; assembly: GCA_963971165.1. NCBI lineage: Eukaryota > Metazoa > Arthropoda > Insecta > Coleoptera > Curculionidae > Philopedon > Philopedon plagiatum. The sequence continues at coordinate 79,696,500 of OZ020191.1, read as the reverse complement.
TTAAATTTTAGTTTTCAACCCTATTACGCTACTCACTCAAAGAAACTAGATAAAACTGATCAAAATATTGGTTAAGAACGGATCGACGAAGACCATTTTCTAGGTAGTGAAAAGAAATTACATTATTTAAAACTTTAAACGAAAAAAAAATTAAAACATTCATTGGGTAGCTTGTGTGCTGTTGAAAAACTTAAATATGGCGCATCCTGACATCAAGAAATGATTCTCTGTCCATCTTTCTTCGTCATGATACCGTGTATCACGTCTCTTTGTCACTTCCTGTGTTAGCGTGTTGATGCGGTAGCTGGCGCTGATTTGGCGCGAAAATTTAAAAAAGGAAAAATAATTTATAATAATAATTTTAAATCAGTCACCTCGGCAGGACTACGTCGCCTTATCTGGCAACGTTTCTCCATATACTCAATGTTTAACCTAAAAATCAAAGTATTAAGATTAAATGAGACAGTGTTGCCCAATGGTCTGACTAGGTCATGACTTGATCGCTGATTTAAAAATGGCTTTTGTAAAATAATAGCCATATTTTGGCGTTTACCAAGAAACGCAATTTTGGTAACCTGGTATAGGTCAGTCTCTCTTCAACGATATGGAAATAAAAGAGATAGAAAAATCACCACGTCGTAACCTGGTAAACGCCATATGCCAAATGAGTGATGTGTCAAAATGAATTGAAGGTTGAAGGCAAACATCTGTATTTATTTAGGTTAACCTGTATTTGTCGCGTTTTGGTTTATTTACATTTTGCTATGTTTTTTAGCGTATAAAAGTGTTAAAACAATTCGTATTCGTTGGTTAAAACTGTTTGTTGCGATTGTAAGGTGTACTACACGTTTATAAGAAATGTTTACAAGAAAATGCCATTAACCTGTTGTGGAAGTCGCTTCAAAATGAATGAAGATGGGTTGGTTTTTATTCTGTACGTAGAGTCTTAAATAACAAGGTTTTAACCCATTTAAATGAATTATTAGGCAGGCATAGGATGGTTAACTAGTATAATAAGAGACAATCCTAAATTAAGGAAGTTTCCAGTACATCTTTAATAACAGGTAAAACACTTTAAGACACGTTTTCGTTTACATTTAACTGTCTCTCACAGTTTTAAACCTTTATATACCTAGAAACTGTTTTTGTTAAACTTAGATAGTCTGTATCAAGACTAGTGAATAAGTATGTATACCAAAAGACAAAAGTACACCAGTTACAATTTTACATTTAATTTTAGAAACACCTACTGCTCTGAAGGATGGGAATCATCCAGATGCAATTATTTTACTATGGGACTATCAAAAGTAAACAAGACGCAGTTAACAGAGGAGAGAGAAACGGAGATTTGAAACGAAATTTTCAGAGGTAAGTGAATTTACGAGTCTGTAACATTAGATTTTGGTGTAATTTATTAGATGGGCAAAGAATGTAAAATATTATTTTTGCATTTTGCATTAGGTTTGTTCCAATTGAAAAGTTCACAGTTCAGAACTGCTTGGAATCCATGCGAGAACTTATTGTTCTAGAATCGACTTGACTAGTGTTGGAACGATTTAGAACTGGTTGAGAATTTTGTTTGTTTATCCAAACCTATAAAATCACAAAAAAATACCTGTTTGAAAATATTGCCGCTTTTATTAATATATTTCAACAAGAAATGGAAGAAAAATTGCTGTGTTCTTCTATTACTAATTTGATTAATAACAAAAATAAAATAAGTGAAGTTAGATAGCACGTTAAACTGATTCAGAATTATCTTGGAACTTTAAGACCGCTTCAGAACTAGCTTGGAACACAATTCACTCGTTCTAGGAACATTGCACTATAAATTCTTACGTTCAGATTCACTAAGAAGGTTTAAGATTTAGTACTGGTTTAAATTAAGATCCTATAGTTGATCAGTTATGTTTTGACACGTTTTTGTCCTGTCATTGTTAATAAGTCGTCATTAAAAACTTGTGAATTATTCTGATATTTTAGCGATTTGCTTGGTTTTCAAATGATTTTCATCTTGGAACGAGTTGCTGTAATGAATTTAGTTGTATTATTGTTGAAAGTACGTACTAAAATTGTCCTTTTCTTGACAAATTTGCGAAAAAGCTCAGAAATAAGTTCATAGTATAAAACTTAGCAGCCAGATTCTCCAACGCTAGTCCGGTCTAATTTGACAACCAAAAGTTTTAAACTGACAAGTGTAAGAATAAGACAACTAAGTTTTATAATGTGAATTTATATCCGAGCTTTTTCGCAAATTTAGACAGAAAAGGGCAATTTTAGTACGTACTTTCGACAATAATAGAACTAAGTTCATTACAGCAACTCGTTCCAAGACGAAAATCATTTGGAAACCATGCAAATCGCTGAAATATCAGAACAATTCTTAAGTTTTTAATGACGACTTATTAACAATGTCAGGACAAAAACCTGTCAAAACATAACTGATCAACTATAAGATCTTAATTTAAACCAGTACTAAATTTTAAACCTTCTTAGTCAATCTGAACGTAGATGTCTTGTTCTTACACTTGTCAGTTTAAAACTTTTGGTTGTCAAATTAGACCAGACTAGCGTTGGAGAATCTGGCTGTTAATTTTTAAATCGACTTGTAAAGTGACAGTAAAATAGCTTTGCGCAAACTCAGTAAACTTCTGAACTTTTGTTGCAACAAACCTAATATAATACCTGTATTAAATAAAACACAATATTTTGACAATTATTTTGTCATTCTCAAGTTATTGTTTAGTAATAATTCTATTTTTTATTTACAGCGAAGAAATGTACCTCACATCTGGGAGAGTCTGTCAAAGGGAGGATAGAGAGTGGTGTTACTTTTTGTTTTTTGTATTTAGATTTTTGTGAAGGATAACCCATCTTTATAGAAATTTCACTATGTTGGGTAAAAAACTGTAATAAACGATATTCCTGATTTTTACTTTTTTTGTTCAAAAATTGCATCAGCTCAGTTTTACCAATAAGTTAACTTCCCTTACTTTACTTAACATTTTTTGAAAATAAAACATCTAAAGTTTTATGTTGTTTGTTACAAAATAGGAGCTTGAGCTATTGTGTATAGATAAAGGTATTCCTACCTTTTCATGCTTTTTATTAAACTAGATATAATGGCTAGAAACCTTGGTCACTACCTGTGGATGGTGAAATTTCAAAGTTGTATATCTCTGTTCCTACTTACAGGAACCGTACCACATTTGCAGGTTTTAATAGTGAGCCCACTGAGAATGTTCTGGTAAACCCAAGCAAAAATTCAACTTTTTTTCGCAAATTCAAAACGTTTTTTTTTTTTCTTTACAAAAACATTCCTAGTGGGCTCGCTATTAAAACCAATAAAAATCGGGACCGGTCCTGTATGTAGGAACAGAGATATACAACTTTAAAATTTCACCATATGCCACTGGTCACTACCATCTCTATAGTTGTGCCTTTAAACAAATTAAAACGATTTTGATTTTGTAAAAAATCTCATTATTTCATTGTTATAATTATATTACATAATTATCACTAAAGAAAACATTTTAAAATGTTTTTGGTAAAACTAAATTTTAATAAAATATAGTACATATGTATGTATTAAAAAAAAAAACAAAGACAAGCAGATCTTTATTAATGCCAAAAAAATACAGTGATGTTATCCTAGAAATGAGCCTAATCCATATATGTAAATTACAATAACATTAAAAGTATTAAAACAATAGTTACACAAGCAACAACTACTAGATTTCACTTTCAGTTTGCCATCAAAGCTTTGCAAATACCATTTAAACTTGGTAGGCAGCAAATGGATCAATAAAAAAAAATTAAAAGTACCTTTGGTCAAAAGTAAATTTTGTTTACTTTTGAGTAAGTTGTTAGTTTTTAGGTTGTATTTCACTATTTGTCTAGACATTTCATGAAAAGTCCAATTACGCTAAACGGCTACATACATATACATCATTTTTAGAATGAAAAATTTTAGCTATAAAAAAGATAATGAAACAAGATATATTTTTAAATTTGTGAGAAATAATGTTTTCAGTGATGTACAGACATCACTGAAAACATTATACAGGAAGTTGGCCCCCCAAATGCAAAATTTATTAAAAATTAATGGAGTTCTGAGTTTCTTATGAAGAGTTCTAGAGTTCTTTTTATTTTTATTAATAGCTCCGTTAAAATCAAAGTAAAAACACTATTTTAAAAATGGGGGGCTAACTTCATGCAGCCCCCCATTGTTGCAAAAGCAAAACTTTCGCCGCAGTGCTTAATAGTTATAGAGGAGTTATACAGTTCTTTATGATTTTCGAGGCCAGAACTCTTACCAAAAAAATTCTAATACATGTTTTGTGCTTTTTGAGAAGGAAAAAATTTAACAACAAAATGTCATTATCTTTATGCAGAACTGTAGAACTATGGTAGCACTAACGGTAACTCATGAGTTTTAAACCAGAACTCTTGTTAAACAATATTTCATGGGGGGTCAACTTCACACTTTTTTAACAATCAAAAATATAGGGTGTAAATAAAAAAATACCATTCTAATTCAACAGAACTGTAGAACTGTTGCAGCACTAACGGGAACTCGTGACTTTTAAACAGAACTCTTGTTAAAAAATATTTCATGGGGGCCAACTTCACACTTTCTTAACAGTCAAAAATTTAATTTGTAAACAACTAAATACCATTCCAATTCTACAGAACTGTTGCAGCACTAACGGGAACTCATAAGTTTTAAACCAGAACTCTTGTTAAAAAATATGTCATGGGGGTCAACTTCACACTTTTTTAACAGTCAAGAATTTAAGTTGTATCCATCTATCTAGTCAGTTCTAACAACACGTGAAATTGTAACATTTAGGCACTGTTGCAATAATCAAATACGTTTATAGTAACAAGAGTTCTGGTTCCCGTTAGTGCTGCAATAGTTCTACAGTTCTGTGGAATTACAATGGTATTTTTTTACAACTTAAATTTTTGACTGTTAAAAAGTGTAAAGTTTACAATTTGGCCCCTATGAAAATTTTTTTAACAAGAGTTCTGGTTTAAAACTCATGAGTTCCCGTTAGTGCTGCCATAGTTCAACAGTTCTGCATTTTGTTGTTGAATTTTTTCCTTCCCAAAAAGCACAAAACATGTATTAGAATTTTTTTGGTAAGAGATCTGGCCTCGAAAATCATAAAGAACTGTAGAACTCCTTTAGAACTATTAAGCACTGTGGCGAAACTTATTTTTGCAATGATGGGGGGCTGCGTGAAGTTAGCCCCCCATTTTTAAAACACGGTTTTTACTTTTATTTTAACAGAAATATTAATAAAAATCAAACAGATCTCTAGAACTATTTACAGGAATCTCAGAACTCCATTAATTTTCTTAAAAAATTTTCATTTGGGGCCAACTTCATAAGATATTTTCTGTGGCATATAAAAGCGGGGTCAGCCCCCCATACTCCAATCCATTATCTTTTCTGGTACTGGGGAATAGTTTGAAGAAGTCAGATGTACTGAATGGCGTCGTTATTTCACAACTAAAAAAAAAAATAATACAATCAATGCTTCAAGCAACAATTAAGATCATTCAGATTTAATTAGAAAATAAAAAAGGGTTTCAAGAAATTTATAAAAAAACTTTAAGAATACTTAAGAAAGGTGCCTTTTTCTTTGTAGCATGTGAGATTGATCCGATCTTTACCAAACGTTGTAAAATTATTATTTGTGACAACCCACCACAATATCAAGTCTATGGACTTTGCTCTTGGCATTTTTCAAAAAACCTAGTTACTGGGTGTAGACCCCGGTCAATAGGCTTATTTGAAAACTTTCAAGAGCAAAGGTCCCTTATTTTAGGGGCTAATGCCATCAAATCATGCTTGAAGTTAACTGTTGGTGCATACAATCACGTTGCCAAGTTTGGTAAAGATTGTGTTTGATTGACCCCCCAGTCAATAAGTTTTTATGAAAAATGTCAGGAGCAAAGTACCCCTATTTTAAGGGCCATTGACTTGAAATTATGGTGGGTGGTAAAGCTTGGGACGTACAATAATTTTACAAAGTTTGGGATTGGTTAGCTTAATCTATACCCCTGGTCAATTGATTTTTATTTTGGTCAATAAATTAGACACGTCCCTTAATTTAATTAATGAAAGCGAACTGTTATTGTCTACAATCTACTCTCCCTGGAATGTACTATAATTAGGGTAAAATAACTTACCTTGATATTAAAGCATATTTAAGTTGAATATCTGAAGTATTTCCTAGGCTGCTACTACCTGGTTGACACTTCAGACTAACAATGTGGAGATTGATCTGCAGCTGATGACAAGCCTTGCTGAATAAGCATCTCAATACTGTCAGTTTCTTTAATTGTTGAGGGAACTGCAATAGATAAAAAAGGTTTATGTAGATAAGTCAAGTAATGTTCTCATTATTTATCAAAAATATTATCAAATTCATGTATATTCATGGTCTGTTAAAAATGTTATATAATTGCGACCATGATCATTTAATTCAACAGCATGTGCAACATCTTCTGGTCTCATTTTTTTAAACGAATTATTTTAAAGAGTGTATTCTGCAATGACAGTATAGTGACACTTGGGTAAACAATGCTCTTAACATTACTATGCGATCAAAGGCTAGTCGATAAGATAATGTAACGTTATAATAACTTGTTAATAAAATTGAAAAACTGCAACACTTTCTTTAAAAATTGGTATCTTCTCTTGAAAAGCAGATAATGACGTGAACCAAAAAACATTGTGTTAAGAAAAGGTCACACTTCAAAACACAACATAATGAAGCTAAATTTTACAGCTCAATTTTTCCACAGGGCATTAAGAAATTAAGGGTAAAAAAGTACCTTTTGTGTCTCCCTGTGTAATGATCAAGCCAACAGTATTTTTGGAGAACTAAAATTCAGGCTAACATTCTGAAACACAAGTATACAGTTTGGTAAAAACTTCACCAAAATCGGAAAACAATTTAAAACTTACAGTGCTATCAACCTGACTAAAATTATCTTTGTCCGGAATTTATTGTCGGGGAGTGTATATGTTAGAGTGTCCAGTAACTACAAGTTTGTGAGATACAAAGTGAGGCTTAAAAAATTTCTTTTGGTTTTATTTAAACTGAGTTATTTTTCTAAATAATTAGTGAGTGGTGCAGAATTAAAAAAAAAAGACAAAAATTTCTAAATGAGTATGGAAGTAAGTTGAGTCAAACCTATTTTATAGAAACTGTTAAAACATAGTTATGCTAATCAAATTGGAATTATCATAAATTAAAAAGAAAACTGTAAAATATGATCATAATACAAACGAAAAATAAAAGTATTTTAGTTTACCCATTTCACAGCTAAAAACATTCTCTGATGACAGCATCATCAACTTGATACATTCCTTTTCTCAGAAAGGTTACTGGTAAATTTTGAGATGGAACAGCTCCAAAATTAAGCCTCCTGAGACGCCCCCAGGGGATAAAGTCTTCAGGCAAAAATTGTTCCGAACACACCGTGCTCCTGTCTAATATGCCTCATCTGGGTTCTTTTTAATGGCTAAAAGCCACTGACTCTTCTTGTAGGGACTCCTTGGTACTCTGTACATAAAAGAAAAAGTACTACTACAATGTAAAACATACTAATTCTTACATTGCATTCCTACAACAATCATATACCCATCATTAAATAATTAGTTTAAGGAAAGTTTTAAGGAAAAGAGAATAATAACCTGAACAAATTATTTATAATTATAGATGAAATAAACTTTATTTGAAGTTAGTTTTATACTCAGATGAAATATTTCTGGTTATTAGACTACATTTTATCTCAAGAATGTCCATATCGAAGATATCACCTACGCACTGATTAAAGAAGGTCCAATATGTAATACTCCATTATTTAAGCAAGCCTGCAACCAGCTTGTGAGTTAAATGGTGGTATTAAGTCTATTTTAACATGTTTAATATTTGATTTTAAGCAATAATATCTGTGAATATACTTGCACAATGTAATTAAAGTGTTTTACTTACCGGTGAAATGTAACATTTTCTCCCGTATTTTTGTCCATCTTAAAACAAATATGCACTATGCACTTGGGCATTGTTCAATAATTAATGTTTTTACACACTTTAATGTTTTTGACCACACAAAGACCTCAAAATGCTATCAAAATCTCGAGAACGACAGAAAAAAAGTAAACAAGGCCGCCATACTGCCTGGCCGATTTGACATTTGACCTTCGTCAAGCAGGGATGCCAAAACAGTGATATGAGTGATAACTAGGTACTACGAATTTAAAATCCTCCTTTAAGATGTATTTATTCTTCAGAAAATCTTTGCATAAATGGAATCTGACCTTCTGTGTCCTTATAATGTGATTTTAGACATTTTATATATTTATTCACAATATTAAATAAAAACACTACCTAAATTACTCCCTGAATTTCAAAAACGCCGCCAAGAACGACGTCGACACGACCTTTGGTAACTTGTATTTTTCTTTTCACCGCCAGATGTCCCACGCGGCTTTTATAGGTAGAAAAAATGACACAATGACTTTCTTTGCAATGACTCAGCGTTATTTGTCGAGGAAAGGATGTTTTGGATTTCCATAAAGTTTTATCTATAATTATTTATTATTTAGTAAAAAAAAGTGTCTAGCTCTTCACCAGTGCCGTTATTATCAAAAATATATCGTACGCGCGTATAGTTTTGACAGAATACTTGAAGAAAACTACCATTTCGTTGGCTGTTAGGTGTAGTAAACAGTATATTAACTTTATTAGGTCTTAGTGAAAAAGAAAGTTTCCTGCGAAATTTAAAATCAAAGAAAATAAAATGGTATTGTAAAATTATTAGACAGATGAAGATTCGAATGACTACAGTGGAAGAGGTTTACGAACGCAAAGTTTGTAATTAGGTACCTACATAATTTAAGTTGTGAGAAATTTCGCATAAAAAATAAAGAACGATATAAATAAACCTTTTAATAAAAGCCGAATCTTCTGATAAATATGATTAAAAATAGGTAAATAAAAACAAGTACATGCCAAAGTATTACAATTTTTTTTTGTTTTAAGCTAATTTTGAACTAATTTTTTTTGTATAGGTACTCATAGGTTTGAACAGCTGTTTTTTGGATTTTTTTGTGTTGTAGTACTTTAACTTTTTGAAATTGAATGTTTTAAAAGAGTTAGTATGATTTCTTACTTTGAAGATAACAAAAATATTATTATTAGTTACATAAGAATAGTCTAGAGAGACTTGACAACGTCTCATGTTAAAACAAAAGAATTTTTTCTGTAACTGACGTTTCTCCTTGTTTTTTATATGGCCATGTATTTTTGAACAGTGGCTCGCAGTCACAAAAAAAATAATTTTCGAGGGCCGATATGTACCTTTTTTGATCATGAAGCGCCATTTATGAATATTTTTATTCAATCTGAATTCATATCAGGAGTTACCCATTCCAATATATTAAATGATTTCCATAACACCCTGTATATAAAGTGGAGAATTTTCTTCGGTCGATTATAGGTAACATATATGTCAGAAAATGCAAAAACTTTAATTCTTTCGCTAGTGCAAAACACAAGACCGTAAACGTACGGCTGTTCGTCAGCTACTCTGGGTGTGAGCCTGCCTGAGGAAGGGTAAGGGCCAATAAAATGCGATAGCAGGAGGGCACCCAGACTAGAATCAAAAAGAATAGTCGTACTATTCTCTTTTATGTCATTTTACGGTCTTGTTAACTAAAGCTTGTGCATTTTCTGACATATATATTACCTATATCGACTGAAGAAAATTCCCCATTTTCTATATATTTATATATAGAGAAATTTCCCTACATAAACTCCCAGGCAAAAAAACCGCCACCATTTGGTTAATGTTTCATGTTTTATAACTTTTTATTTTTAATCCGATTTTTATAAATTTTTTACCAGTTTGTGAATTAATTAATTGTAATTATAGTGTATTTGTTTAATAATAAACTATTTTTGTTTATGTCATATTATACGGGTCTAAACAAAAATGTTATTTTTTTGTAGTAAGTTCACAACACCCTGTGGAAAAATTGAAGCGCCGTTTTTTTCAGTTCTTGGTCATAAAGTTACATGTTGGTGTTAAAGTTACAAGTATTGCTTTTAATTAGACAATTAAAGTATACTGTCACAATAGATGTGCTTAAACTGGCATACTCTCGGACATAGTCTCGTACAAGCTAGCTTGTCGTATGGCCTCGTCTTCTGGGGCGCGGCAAGTAGTTTTGACGACGTGTTTGTAATTCAAAAAAAGATAGTTCGGATTATGGCGGGTCTCCTCTTCAGAGACCACTGTAGACCGGCTTTTCGTGCACTAAGACTTAACACCACCCAGTCTATATATTTACCACCTTGCTCTATATGTATAGGGTGATTCAGGAGGAAATGTCAATATTTTAGGTACGTATTCGGGGGCCCAAAATAAACATAAAACTTCCTATAAACATGAGTCCTATTCTCGGTCGTTACCGAAATACAGGGGTAAACAATATCCAAATTAAAATTTTTATTAAATTATTATAACAGGTAGGCTAGGTTTTATAGTTGTTTTGGTTTTCAAAAAGTAAGTTCTGTTGCCTTTCCACTGTTGCTTAGCAATAGTAACCCCATTAGGTATTAATAAGAATAAGATTTGTCACTGACAAATCGTGTTTAGCATTTGTATTTTCTGACAATTCAAACATTAGATTCATTTCATTATGCCTGGGATATTCTCTCATCGTGAATATGCTTATGATATTCGTTTATGGCTTCTGCAACGGGAGCTCAAATCTTGCAGTTGCCGAGTATCAGCGTCGATTTCCGAATCGGAGAGTACCAGATAGAAGGGGTTTTCAACAAGTTTTTACTACTGCTGGAGAATCTGGTATGTTTCCAAGTGCGAGAATTGTATCTGAAAGGGAATCGGGACTTGATGTTGAACTAGAAGAGGCTATCCTTAACGCTGTCGAAAATGATTTAAGCATAAGTACAAGGCGAATTGCTGATACTTATCAAATTACACAATCGTCTGCTTGGACATTAACGTTCAGATTCACTAAGAAAGTTTAAGATTTAGTACTGGTTTAAATTAAGATCTTATAGTTGATCAGTTATGTTTTGACAGGTTTTTGTCCTCTCATTGTTAATAAGTCGCCATTAAAAACGTATGAATTATTCTGACATTTCGGCGATTTACTTGCTTTTCAAATAATTTTTGTCTTGGAACGAGTTGCTGTAATGAATTTAGTTCTATTATGGTTGAAAGTACGTACTAAAATTGTCCTTTTCTTAATAAATTTGCGAAAAAGCTCAGAAATAAGTTCCTACTAGAAAACTTAGTTGTCTTATTCTTATACTTGTCAGTTTAAAACTTTTGGTTGTCAAATCAGACCGGACTAGCTTTGGAGAATCTGGCTGTAATTGTTTATACCCATATCACTTACAACGAGTTCAACATTTGCCAGATGGTGACAAGGGCGGTCCTGGACTGGGAGGGGTAATTTTTGTTAACCAACTAAAATATTTAAAAACCTAAAATATCGTTCCCTGAAAAATAACTAACCGTGGCAACACTGTTTTGTTCGCGGTCCGTATCATGCCATGGGAAGCCCAGAGAAGCCATTGCCAATATTGCCACTGGCTCGGCACAGTCGGCACCTGTTTAACGGCAAAGTAGCTTGTGATTCGAATGTGGACGGAGCTCGGAGATAAGTTGGAATTTACTTCGATGCAACCGCGGGGCTAGAATTAATTAAAGAAATAATAATTATTGTACCTAATCCATAAAATTTCACTTTGAGTTATTTGTTGTTGCATGGAATAAGGTATGTCACTTTTTAGAGCTTTTATTAGTTATCCATTTCAAATTATAAGCTTTTGCATTAGCAGTCAAAGTGAATCGAAATGTTCTGCTTTAATTTACTGCGGCAGACATGGAGAAATGATCTAGGTATTAGTGTATCCAGCCAAAATAAACTGACGAAGCAAAATTATGTTATTTGTAACTAAAAAGTCCAATATAATTTTATTTTGATTTGTGATTAAATTTGTTCGGGTTTCTTCGGAAACTAACAAAAGTTATTTCGTAAATGCGGCTAAACTCGTCGGCTGTAATAAAACCATGCTGCCGATGTCGAACCTTATAATTTGAATTAAAAGAGAGTGACTTTTACCGCTAGATTTATTTTAGAAAATGAGTAAAAGGCAAACGGGAACTTTGGACAAATTTATAAAGAGAACAAAAATTGACAATTTCTCACAACCATCACATTCTGACTCCACTGATTTTTGTGATGAGAATTCTGAGTTATCGAACGAGGAAAAATGTAAAAGTTTGTGTCCAGAATCGTCTTCAACAGAGTCCTCAGCGCTTCAAACTATTCAAACCGTTCAACCACGAAGTAGTTATGACATCGGTACCTATTTAAATCCTAGCACAGAATTATTTCGGACACCGATAAATATAATCTTTTAAGAATGCCTTTGTTCCCGGAAAAGATTTTATATTTCCTTTTTCAGTACACATGAAAAATAATAAGGATGTTAGATGTTTTTTGTCGTTTAAACATTTTGAATTATTTAAATGGCTTACTTTTTCTAAACAACAGGGCGGACTTTTTTGTAAATTCTGTACCCTTTTTGCGAAATATGGTGGAATTAATAAGTTAACTCCTCTAAAAAAATTAGTTCGTATGCCACTTTCTAAATACTCTAAATTATTAGGAAAAGATGGAGATTTATTCGTTCATGAGTCAAATAAATATCACAGAGAGGCTGTGGAATATGCTTTTAATTTTATACAAACATATGAACGTCCTGAAAAAGATATTATTAATATCTTGGATTCAAAAAGAAATGAACAAATTAAAGAGAACCGAGAAAGATTGCGTCCTATAATTGAGACCCTAATATTTTTAGGAAGACAAAATATTCCTCTACGAGGATGTAAAGATTATGGAAGACTTGATATTGATGAGGCATAATCATCTACAAATAATTTTAACGAAGGCAACTTTAGGGAGCTTCTTAAATTTAGAGTTGCTTGTGGGGACCATGTATTAAAAACTCATTTAGAATCTCGTAATTCAAGGGCGACATATATCAGCAAAAATATTCAAAATGAGTTAATTGAAATATGTGGCAACGAAGTACGAAATACAATTTTTCAACAAATTAAAGTATCCAAATACTATAGTATTATCTTCGACGAAACGACGGACATAAGCCATAAATCGTAAATGTCTTTAGTAGTAAGGTATTTGGGAAAAGACAACGAAATACGAGAAGATTTTGTTGCATTTATAGATTGTTACAGGAATATGAACGATCAAGAGGATGAGCCTAAACTAACAGGAGAAGCTTTAGCGGATATTGTTCTAAGTTTCTTAAATGAGCACGGCTTCACCCAGGAACACTACGTAGGAATAAGTACCGACACTTATAGGGTAATGCTTTCAGAACAAAAAGGTGCAGTATCCCATCTGCGAAAATTTATGCCTCAAGCCATTAAAGCTCCATGTTTTAGTCATTCCCTTAACCTATCCATTTCAAAATCTATAAATATACAGGATATTAGAAACTGTACAGGCATCATGAAAGAAGTAATTGCATTTTTTAATGCATCAGCTAAAAGAAATTTAATTCTTAAAAATTCTAGCAATGAGAAAAATTATGCGAAACAAGGTGGACTGAAAGACATGATGCAGTTTTAAAGTTTAAATTGTTTTTAGAACATATAATAGATTATTTGCAAACTATATCTACGTGGAAATATGCCGAAACATCCTCGAAAGCACAAAGTCTAATGACATCAGTTCTGTCTTCAAATTTCTTAGCCGCCCTTTACTGTTTGTCTTTTGTTTTATCCATCAGTGTAAATTTAAGTAAAATTTTGCAAAAAAAAATTGGATAAAAACTGTGCCAAAACTTTGGTGAATGACATTATTACAGTCTTAGAAGACAAAAGAAAAAACGCAGATGTGGTTTTTAAAAAAATTTTTGGTGATATTCAAGAGTGTCATCAGAAATTAGGTATTCCAGTTGTATTACCCCGACGAGTTGGAAGACAAATCAACCGTTGTAATCTAAATACAAATGACCCTGCAACTTTTTTTATGGTTTTAGTTTTTATTCCTCTTCTCGAAAATATAACTGACGACCTAAAATTTAGATTCGAGGACGAAAAAATTTCAATGATATTTCATTTTAATGTGCTAATTCCAACTGTGTGCTTAAAAACGACTAGTGATGATTTTGTAGAGATGTGTAAGCAACTTTCCTCGTATCTAGCACCTATACTTAACGAAGATGCAGAATTTGTCTACGATAAGTTAAACGGAGAGCTACTTTTATGGAGAAGTAAATGGCAAAAATCCGAGGATATCATAGACAACGCTGTAACATTATACAGTGACCGGCAAAAAGTTCGCAACATATGGGAAAAATTTTTATTAGGTGAGTATTGGAAAAACTTTTCCGGGGGATCGGTTCTGCATGTCCGATAACCTAAAAATCGATTTTGACATACGTCACGTGACCACTGGTATAGCGTCAAATAAAAAAAAAATTGTTAATTTACAAAAAGTGAGGTTAGTTGACGAGATATCAAAAAAAGTTATTTGAAAAAATTGCTTAGAATTAAATTCTAGGTCCTTGTGCAAAATTTTAAGATTTTATTTAAAAAAATTGGAAAACTCAATTTTTTTTAAATATTTTTTTATCGATTTACAAATTTCCAGTTTTTTTCGTTTAGATAGCTTGGCTAATGTAAAGCCCATGTATCTGGATGAAAATAAACGAATGTAGTAGTTTTTTCTACAATTGACAGGACAAAATTAAAAAAAACAGGGTTTCCCCGGACGCTAGCTGTTGCAATGATTTGTATCTAGCAGCAGTGTCAAAATTTTAGAGACATTTCAATGAGATTACATTGAGAAAACCTTAATCGTCTTAAATATATCTGAAGTTCGACTTTTTGTAAAGTTAAGGGGAGTAAAATAGATAATAAACAAAAAATTACCTGTTTATTTAATCGAAATTTCATAAACGAACCCGCTAAACAAAAAAAGGTTGTATGAATATTTCAGCAATATTAAAAACTAACAATGTTACATTCTGAGAAATATTTATGCAACATTAACGTAATATGTAGTTCACCTCTTATGTCCCGCTTTTTGATGTTACAATGCAACATCTTGCATCCGTGCAACATTAATAAAACATTTAAATCTATGTCTTTTTTACATTGTGTACAAGTAATCTTTCCAATATTATTTTGTTATAACTTTTATCTTGATGAGAGTAATATTTCATAAGGTACTTTGACAATATATTACTTAAGCTCATGTACGAAATGTTTGTTTTATGTAGATAGTATGTAGCTTTTTTTTTGAGCCCAATATTTTTTTAATATTGTAGCTGATACATTTTCGCGCATTCGCCATCCCATTTTTAAGATGATACGTGTCCCGAAATATTGTGCATATTTGAAAATAATAATTGGGATTCTTTAACATTTTTAACAAGATTTATTATTATTGTCTAAATGTCTTCCCTCTCAACGCTGGCTCTTCCAAATTTATCATAGACTGCTCTGTAACATCACAAGGTTATATTTAAAAGGGGCGAAATCAACTGGCCTTTAAAAGGTCCAGATTTAACCTTTCTTTTTGTGGGGTTACCGCCAAGAAAATGTGTGTATTATTCCGCTAGCTAAGATACACCATCAGTCAAGAGAACGAATCACCGAAAAATTAAGGACATACCGGCGGATGTGATTCAGCGTGTATTTCAGGTTAAAGTTGGAGGTGCCAGCAACTAAAGAAAAAATATTTAGACAGCGTTATTTTTCATATATTTTCCAAACGTTTTGACATCAATAAATCTTGTTAAAAATATTTAGTGTCCTAATTATTACTTTTTTCAAATATGTGCAACATTTTTGGACACTGCATATTGACTATTTTTCTTAAATCAAAAGTTACTGCTGTAGTGCAATTCTGAATCCAAATTCCTGTACATAAAAAATTTAATTGGCACACTCTTATTCACATAAATAAAATTTGATTCAGAGTTGTAACATGCAGGCAAATTATAAACAAAGAAAAATAAAATGTTAATTAAAAATTAAAAGTTAGTCACCAATGTTTACCTTTACCAGAAAACTGCATCTTTGGGAGCGACTGAATTTACTGTAAACATAAAGTCCTATATTTTTTCTGTTTCTATATTAGTTATTAGTTTAAACTTTTAGGCCAAAAATCTCATATTAAACAAACATTAAATTTGCAAAATATATTTATGAATATATGTAATCACAAACAGAAAAATTATTTTTTCCCTTTCTTTTCTTTGTCTGGAGAATCGTAACCATTCAGCTACAACTTTCTCAAATTATTTGTCAGTCAGTGCTGGAAATAGCTTCTGACTAGCTCCTAAAATAATTACAAAACAATAAGGGCATAAACATGTCATCCATGAGCGCCCGCAGACTTTTTTCTCAGGGGGGGTAAAATGAAAAAAAGGAATATATTTTTAAAGATTTTACTACTAATAATTAAAAAGTATGACAATCTCACAAGCTCAGGGGGGCCACGGCCCCCCCTGGTCCCTCCCTGCGGGTGCCCATGATGGCATCTACATAACAGACGACTTAAATCGGCAACTAAGCTCGAGTAGGTCACCACATGGCAACAGTGTGCCATTCAATATTAATATTTTTAGTTAGGATGTATGTGGGGATAAAAAGCAACGTTTACAAATGGGGGTAACATAGTTAAGACGTGGTCACTGATAAAGAATTACATCCATTTTAACCAGTATTTTTAAGACGCCAAGCATTTCAACGATAGCTATTTGCTTAATATAAACACAACGGTGAAATTAGGGGGTCACTGCACATTAAATACTTTTGAATTCGTTAAGTATTTAGAAATATTTAACAAGTGAAGACTATATGCCAAATTTGAGATACCTTAAATTGTTCGTTTTACTTTAATGCATACTTAAAGTATTTACACACTAATTAAGTACATTTAGTACCTACTTTAAAGTATTTTTTGTACCTAAGTAAGTCAAAATTAAAAACTGTAAATATTAAAAAGTATTTACTTAATACTCGTGCTTGAAATGCTTGATTTTAAGTACAATCTTAATACTTGCAAGTAGTTTTGACAACTACTTCTGCTTATTACTTTAAATACATTTAAAATGTAAAATGTAGGTACTTTTTACTTTATGCATGGTGCATAAATATTGTATTTTCCTGCCAAAGATTTTCTTTAAATTTCAGTTTAAGCAGAAGTAAATCAAATTTTATTACTCTAATGCTGTGTGGATATTTTTATGAAATATTAATTAACTTACGTCTCATTGTGTTAGTAATGCAAAAATTTTGTTCTTCTCGGCTTTTGCCCCGTCCAAGAAATTATAGTCCCCACCGAATTGATGACAACAACAGTCATCATTCTTCTTATGTGGTTCTTTGTGTTAAGGCCACCCAACTGGCAGTCTGTTAAACTGAAAGACAAACAGCTGATTTAATAATTTCATTGTCCCTATAGCATTGCCTTAAAATGGGCAATTTATTGTTTTTACTTGTGTGACAATTTATTTTTTTGTTTATTTTTATATTCTACTTTGTAAATTTTGAGCAAGAAAGTTTTTTTGTTATTTTCTTACCCAAAGCAAAAACTACGAAGTTACTATTTCTGGCGTTCTGTTCGTTTTTGCTGGAAAATGTATTTTAACCTATAATTAATGCAAGCAAGTGGAAAAACTCACCAACTTTATTATTAGTTCCGAATTTGTTTGTAAAGATTCTTCAATATTGAGCATAGCCTGTATACTTTTTGCGGAAAAATGCCTGAAAAATCCTCGACAGGCTCAACGCTTTCTTCCAGAGAATTTATTTTATGTAAAATAATTTTTAATGTAGCGTGAGTTTCAACTGCCATCTCCACCAGTAATTCAATTTTATCTTCCTTCAAGTTAACAATTTTACATTCTTTCTGAAAAAAAAACACCAAGTTTTAAATATAAAATGGACCTAAAAACAGGAAAAGTTCTAAGCAACTTTTTCTAGTGTAGTAATTTTTCTTTAAAATGAAAAATAAAGGTAGTTTACTCGTACATAGGTCAAGTTTATATTTTTGAAGTTTTTGACCTCTCTGTATATAGAAACTAATTTTTTTTACATAAATCGCATTTTTTTAAAAGCTTTAAAAATGTTTATACGAATAACTTTTTGTCGAAAAATTAAAAATTAGATTCATTTGTGGTAGTTAACCCCATCCAGGAAGTCCCTGCGATGGGGACATCCTGTATAACTTTTAAACTTAGTCAGGATTCTTTACAACAATCGTACAAAAATAAATAAAGAGTAGGTACTTAATTCAAAATTTTATTATTTATCATGCCCTGAGGGCATAAAAATTTAGGGTAATTATTTAGATTAGTGGAAATTGCGAATTTTTTCATGAAATTTTGCACAGACCCTAATTTTGGGTCGTAGAACACGAATCCGACGTCAGTTTTTGGCGGTCTCGTAAAAAATTTTTTTAAACTTTTAGGTTAGCTTTTTCAATGAATTTCTTTAAATTTGTTAGGTGAGCAAAAAGGTGGTCAGGTTTGCTCAGTTTTGATTGATATAGATACATATATATCTATATCAATCAAAACTGAGCAAACCTGACCACCTTTTTGCTCAGGTTGGGCGAGCAAAAAAAAAAAATTTTTACGAGACCGCCAAAAACTGACTTCGGATTCGTGGTCTACGACCCAAAATTAGGATCTGTGCAAAATTTCATGAAAAAATTCGCAATTTCCACTAATCTAAATAATTACCAAATTTAGTAACGCGGAAAATGTGGATTTAACTTCTGTAGTTTCTAAAATAAAATTTAAATTTGTTTCTTAAAAATTGTATTTTTGGTACATTTAAATACCTAATTTGACCATAATTCTTTAGAAAAACAATTGCATTTATTTTAGAAAATACAGAATCTAAATCCTTACACTTTCGTGGCTATTCAATTCTTTTTTTTTTGTAAAATGATCTAGAAAATGGAATTTATGCTCTGAGGGCATCGAAGTGATAATCCCAATGCCAAAATTTAGGACTTTCAGCCCAATTAAATTCTAATATCTACCTAAAATTACTTATTAACTTCGGTTCAGAGATGAAATTTTCAACGTTGAATAGAGTCGCCATTTTTAAGACCGGAGTGGTCGATCCTAAATCTCCGAAACAAACAACACAATAAAATAGATGCCAAAAAAAGATGAAGACTTACCTTTTTTTTGAGAGACTCACATTCCATTTTATTATCAATATGATAAAAAACAAAATAAATTTTGCTCACTGCACTCATGTATTTTCCGCCAAAGAAAAGTAATGGGCTGCATTGGTAAACGCATAAAACCAAAATGGACGTTAGGTTTCTGTTCCATGTTCCATCGAAGAATTAGTTAAATAAAACACCAATCAGAGTTCGAGGTCGGGGAAGCGGAAAGTCTTATTAAAGGCGGTAAATATGAAATTGATAAAATAGAAGTACTTTTTGAAATATTATATGCAATTAAAATAATAAAGTTTTAAAAATATTTATAAAATATGCGAAATGAAATGTTGGGTCAAACTAACAAAAAAATGTTGCATTTACTTACAAATAGAAATATTATTAAAAAAAACTTGCCACAAATATGAAAATAACGTTGTAATTTTATTAGGTAGGTATATAATTTTTCTGTAAGAAAATAATGTTATTTCTGTATTTTAAGAAAGTTTCACAAATAATGTTGTCTCGTAATTGCACAAAAGGCTGTTACAATATTTGCACAATATTTATTTGCTAATGTTGTAAAAGTTATTTTGAAAAAATATTATGCAATATTTTTGTAATATAACATGTTTAGCGGGAAAACCAATGTAAGAAAAACTTAAAAGTAGTCAAATTCTGTACTAACAACATAAAAAATCATTGTTTTTCCTTGGGTGCACAAAATTTAAAACTCAGTATGACCACCATTTCTCTCCATACATACTATTGTTCTCGAGCGCAACTCTCGATTAACATTTCGGAGCATTTTACGATTTATTTGCAATACACAATTTCTAATGACATTCTCTAAATTTTGTATATTCCTAAAGGGTCGATGTTTGTACACAGAGTTCTTTAGGTATCCCCACATAAAGAAATCTAACGGAGTCAGATCTGGTGATCTCGCAGGCCACGGATTTTCAGAAAACCGTCCTATCCACTGGTTTCCAAATTCTTGATCCAGCCATCTCTTCACCTCATTTGTGGAATGAATGCTAGCTCCGTCTTGTTGAAAGTATAAATTTCTTCTTTCGGCTAATGACAAATTGTCTAAAAAGTCAGATATCTCAGTTTGTAGAAATTCTAAATATCGTTCTGAATTTAAATTGTCTCTAAAGAAAAAAGGTCCCACTATTCTGAGGTTGAAAATTCCGCACCACACATTAACCTTAAAACTATATTGGTCTTTACTCTGAATTACAAAGTCTGGGTTTTCGGTGGCCCACCATCTACAGTTTTGTGAACTGACGGTTCCGTTAGAGGTAAATGTAGCTTCATCCGAGAAAAGAACGTTCTTTGGGAAATTAAAATCTTCCTCAATCATACCCTGGAACCAGGCACAAAAATCGAAGCGGGCGTCATAATCCCTATCTTTTAATACTTGTACAAATTTAGGTTTGTACGGATGAAATTTGTTTCTTTTTAATATCCTCCGCACAGATCTTTCGTGAATGTTAGTGATCTCCGATATTTGACTAACTGCTAATTGGGGTGTTTCTGTGATCGACAAACACACATCCAGAGAACCTTCGTCACCTGTTACCGGTTTTTCATGGGAAACTTTATACTGATTTTCTACCGATCCCGTTTCTTTAAATTTATTGACTAGACGAGATACTGTGGAATAATGGAGGGATTTATCGGGGTGCCTCTCATTAAAAATTGCTGCTGTTTCTCTATGGCTTTTGTAATTATCTCCAGAAATTAAAATAATTTCTATCTTTTCCTGAAGAAGTAGTGTGGGTGCCATTTTAAGGAATAAAATATTAATAAACTTATGTAAAATATCAAACTTAGTAAGATGCGAGACATAAACCAATGACATAGGTTGAAATCAAACAAATTATAATTTGTTTGACATTTTTCTGTTGTTTTTAACCTACTAGATTATTTGGTTGTTTTAATTTCAGAGCCTGCTTTGGTAGTTTTAAGTACAACTAAATAGACCTGGTTGTTAAATTTATGTGCGAAAAATCTTAATAAAATCTTGATACAGTCATTTCATTAGATTCAAACCATTGCAACAGCGAGCGTCCGGCGAACACCTATTTTTTCGATTTTGTCCTGTCAATTATAGAATTGTAGATCTGACTCCGTTAGATTTTTTTATGTGGGGATACCTAAAGAACCCTGTGTACAAACATCGACCCTTTAGGAATATACAAAATTTAGAGAATGTCATTATAAATTGTGTATTGCAAATAAATCGTAAAATGCTCCGAAATGTTAATCGAGAGTTGCGCTCGAGAACAACAGTATGTATGGAGAGAAATGGTGGTCATACTGAGTTTTAAATTTTGTGCACCCAAGGAAAAACAATGATTTTTTGTGTTGTTAGTACAGAATTTGACTACTTTTAAGTTTTTCTTACATTGGTTTTCGTTTATAAAATTTCGATTAAATAAACAGGTAATTTTTTGTTTATTATCTATTTTAATCCCCTTAACTTTACAAAAAGTCGAACTTCAGATATATTTAAGACGATTAAGGTTTTCTCAATGTAATCTCATTGAAATGTCTCTAAAATTTTGACACTGCTGCTAGATACAAATCATTGCAACAGCTAGCGTCCGGCGAAACCCTGTTTTTGTTAATTTTGTCCTGTCAATTGTAGAAAAAACTACTACATTCGTTTATTTTCATACAGATACATGGGCTTTACATTAGCCAAGCTATCTAAACGAAAAAAACCGGAAATTTGTAAATCGATAAAAAAATATTTAAAAAAAATTGAGTTTTCCAATTTTTTTAAATAAAATCTTAAAATTTTGCACAAGGACCTAGAATTTAATTCTAAGCAATTTTTTCAAATAACTTTTTTTGATATCTCGTCAACTAACCTCACTTTTTGTAAATTAACAATTTTTTTTTTAATTTGACGCTATACCAGTGGTCACGTGACGTATGTCAAAATCGATTTTTAGGTTATCGGACATGCAGAACCGATCCCCTGGGAAAGTTTTTCCGATACTCTCCTAATAAAAATTTTTCCCATATGTTGCGAACTTTTTGCCGGTCACTGTATAACCTCTGCGATGGCGATATATTTCCAACCATAAAAGTAGCTTTTTCCCTTCTTTGTGTTTTGCCACTTAGTGTGGCATCTGCAGAGCGCAGCTTTTCTTCTTTAAAACGCCTCAAAACTTGGCTGAGGTCAACTATGTCCGAAGAGCGACTCGTAGGATTAGCTCTACTTCACATTCATCGAGATATACCCGTCGATGTATCCAAAGTAATAGATTCGTTTGCGTCGCGTAAAAATCGCAGAAATAAATTTCTTGTTTAATTTTTTTAAGTTTAATTATTTTTTTATTCAGGTTGTTAAAAGTTTTTTAAAGAAATAGTTATTGTTTGTTTAGTTTATTTTGTATGACACCTTATTTGACAAATTAAAAAATTGTTTTTTTTAAATATGTCTTTTTAATTCTGGATTCTGGGGGGAGGGGGGTAATTACCCCCCCCCCCCCCGTAGGACCGCCCTTGGATGGTGATTTTGCGTCCAGGATGCAATTCTGCAATTGGATGAATGCAAATCGAAGACTGTATAAGTATGTTCTGTTAACTGATGAAGCACAGTTCACTCGCGATGGTATTAATAATCTTCACAATGAACACCGATGGTCCTATGAAAATCCTCACCCTACTGTAGAACATAATTTTTAACATAAATTCAGCATTAATGTGTGGCGTGGTATGTTAAATTGTCAATTAATCGGTCCATTCATAATCGACTGTAATCTCACAGGACAAGTATACTTAAATTTTCTACAGAATCACTTGCAAAACCTATTAGAAGATGTTCCACTTAATGTACGACAGAACATGTATTTACAACATGATGGAGCCCCTGCACACTACAGTTTACAAGTACGAAATTTTTTAAACAATAACTTTCCAAATCGGTGGATTGGTCGAGGAGGTCCGCATAATTGGTCAGCTAGATCGTCAGGCCTTAATCCTCTGGATTATTGTCTTTGGGGTGGTTTAAATCATTGGTATATTCAAGTAAAGTAAACACTAGAGATGCATTACTCCATCGAATAATAAATGCAGCAGCAACTATAAGAAACATACCCGCATCCATTCATAGAGCGACCCGAGCTATTCATCAGAGAGCTGACTCGTGTTTAGAAGTAATAGAAGTAAACGGTGGCATTTTTGAAAACTATAAAACCTAGCCTACTTATTATAATTTATTTTAATAAAAATTTTAATTTGAATATTGTTGACTATGAATTTCAATATGTTTATTTTGGGTCCCCGAATACGTACCTAAAATATTGACATTTACTCCTGAATCACCCTGTATATACCAGGGACAATCTCTTTAATTTAAAAAAGAATTCAGGCTCACAACTATGAAACTTCCGTTTTCAGTTTCAAGTTTATATATGTCTGTTTTAACAGTCCCTTATACCCGTGTCAAGCTGTCACAGGACGGACCCAGGGCAATGGGTATCAAGATTTATAACAAACTTAGTCCTGAGATAAAGGCTAGTCAGTCAATATATATATTTAAGAATAAGCTGAAAAAAACTTCTTATAAATGCAGCATACTACTCCACAACGGAATTTTTGAGTGAGTAGACCCAGTTAACTGTTTGGTTGTCTAAATTCATACATATACAAATACATGTATATGTTTGAGGAACTGATAAATGTGATGTACGATACATACAGGGTGGTGCAACCAAGATGGGGTGGACGATTGTGAGTAAATGGTGAGGAATTTAGAAATTTTAGTAGGGGGAGCTAGTGCATTCACCATCAACCGAACCGAGCCCTACTGCGCATGCGCCATATATCGCACACGTGGGTGATTGCTATTTGACCTTGACATTGACCTTGCCATTGGCCTTGACCTTGAGAAATGACCTTGACCATCTGTCACCTGTCATACGTCATCTGTCAACTGTCATCTGTCACCTGTCATCTGTCATACGTCATCTGTCATCTGTCAACTGTCATACGTCATCTGTCATACGTCATCTGTCAACTGTCATCTGTCAACTGTCATACGTCAACTGTCATACGTCATCTGTCAACTGTCACACTCTTGGGCGTTAACTACTTTGGCCTTAACTACTTGGGGCTTTAACTACTTGGGGCTTTAACTACTTGGGGCTTTAACTACTTGGGCATCAACTACTTGGGCACTATCTATTTGGGGCCTAACTGCATCGGACTGTAGTACTATTCCTTAAAATATTATTATTATTTCACGAATATGACATCAAAAACTTTTTTCTTTATTTTTGCACATGCTAGGATTCGAACTCGGGACATGGCCGTTGGAATATCAGCGCTCTAGCCGACCTGGCTATCGGCTTCACATAAAATATTGTGCTGATGGGATATAGACTTGCAGCCAGAAGGACCAACGTTTGCAAGTAGAAATTTAATAAACGTAACGTGTTCAAAATGACCTTATAAGGTGTGCGTAAAAGCATGTCAACCGACACCAGTCATTTAAGACATGTCAACTGTCATTTGTCACTTATCAAACGCCAAAATTAATATTTGACATACATCACGTGTTCAACGTGACATAACAAATCGTTTGGAAAAAACCCAAAGTCAATCGGCCAACTCGTTTGTAAGCGGTCGCTTATTAAGTCCAGCGCCTTAATGGCTGAAAAGAATCAGTCTTTCTATTAGTTAAACTGTTTTAACCACCACCTAGAATACTGCTAAAGCCCCAAAACACTGCAATGCAGCGTCCATTGTCAATGATCTTTGCGTAGTATATATAATAAAACCAACAAGTAGAAAAATTATTTATTTAACCACAATATATAACGATATTTAACAACTTTATATACGAAATTAGTTAATAATATTAAACAGGTTACTCCTAGGAATACAAGGAGACTAGAAATACTGTTCATATTTTCGGATAAAGATGGGGCTAGTGTAGAATTAGTAGTAGGAGTAATTGCAGGAGAGGCGATCTCATTCTTGCACTTGCTAAGGAACGTCATCCAACCTGTTTCGCCAATCGTCGAGTCTTGAAAGAGAAAATGAACCTTGTAGCGAAAAGAGCTGCTGTTTGACAGAGGCATCGCTGCGGAGAATACAGGCAGATGGTCAGTAATCTGAGGGTTGAAAGCCATCGGAATCCATGGGTTGCTAGCGTTAGAATCGTCAAAATCGAACAAAACAGAGGCGTTTTTAACATTAAAAGGTCGACATACGTAGAACACGTTGTGTACTACTGCAACTAGCAGAATAAAGGATGAACTTAACAGAGCCATGACTGGCGTCAAAATGATTTAAAACGTAGAATGATAGAGATTTATAATGTCGCATAGGTGTATAATTCCACCGAATGATAGTGCGAAAAGCGGTATTAAGAACAGAGAACTAACATGAAGAGTTCGGAGCGGTTCTGATTTTATCTTTTTTAAGCTTCGGGGTGTGACTATCTTTTTCATTTGCCGACACTTCCACAATACTTTAGCTAACCGACAATGTTTGAAGTACTTATAGTGATCGGCTAACGGGTCGTCTCCTTCCTTCCAGTCAGCAAACTCACAATGACAAAATGCGCATTTAACTATATCCAATCGCTGAGTGTAATAAAAACCAGCCTGTGCTAAGTCTTTAGGACTAACTTTATTAGGCCAATTTTCAAACGTAATCAGTCTTTCTTCAAAAGTGCGAATAGTGATAAAACCGGCATCTGAGCAATGAGTACAATCTGCACTGTGGCTAATCATTTTTCGTCTTTCTACTTAGACTAATCTAACTAAACTAAGAAATAAAACAAACAAAATAAGTTATATACTTTTATTCCATATCATTTAAAAAACAATGTCGGAAATTATACAATATCTTAACATTATTACAGGCACAATGCCAAACAGTAAAGTCCTTATGATGAAAACACTCCACAACTTTCTTATATTTACTTAATTTAGGTTCAGTCTTTAAAGGAATACTAAATATAAGACAAGAATCAAACATCTGTTTTAAACAAGTTGCCTTTAAATCGCCCTTAACCAGAAATTTAGGAGAATCATACTGAAGACAGACGTCACGTAAAACACTTTCAAATTGGTTCAAGTCCAAATAACCAGACTCCCACATTAGGCCATGGTATTTCTCCTCCAGATGTTCTACTATTTTGAGGTCTTCAGGCTTTAAAAATTTCCTACCATACGGAGGCTTGAAGAGAAAGCTGCAAAATCGAGCACCATCATACACAGCCAACTCCTTTGGTATAAACCCACTGGCTAAAGGATAGCCCTGAAGATCGATGCAAACTTCCTGCCGTTGTTTAGACATCTTGTACACTGGCCAAACTCAAAGACAACAACGTCGGTGTTGAACTAACTTCTAAACAGTCTGCAGACAAGTCACGACAGGTCTCGATAGATTAGAACTGTATGTAACGATTGTTGAAACAACTATGAAATCTCTGCTAGAATCGAGTTGTATTTATTAGTAACAGCAGAAATATTTACTATCGGAGGGAAAGGAGAGGGAAGGGTGAAAGAAAAGAACCCAAAGCTTTAAAATATTTATTATTATGAATCATCAGCATACATGCACAGTTTATCAAAGTCATCGAGCAATTTTTGCGGATTATAATGCAATAATTCCAACATGTAATAACTTTGTTCAAACAGGTTTAAATTACAGAGATTGGTAATAATTTCAAAAAAGTTTTCCTTAATATCAGCAAAACATTGGGCATACTGTAAAGTATCATCTTAATAGGTTCTAAATTGTAAACGATTCACTAATTCTAATCTAAAGTTAATTAACCTCTTAATGCTAACAATAGAATTTATATCATTACAAGAAAACGTTAAAGTTACATCATTGCTTCCGAGTCGAAATATTCGTTCGCTTAAAAGAATAGCACTGGATACAGTAAAATTTTCCGATGACGACATCAGGGTTGTTGTCACACTTCCATCAATAACTTCAAACATCTTGTCAATGATCTCCAAAAACTCGATCCAATCAGAATGGCTGAGGGATACTGGTTGATGTTCAGGCGTTGTGGGAACTAGTTTAACACTTGGTATCATTCCTCTGGCAACACTGAGGCCCACAATTACTGTAAAATTGCCGGCAGGATAGCAAAATTCGCCCAAGAGTTTATTCTCCTTGCGAATTTCTCTATTACTTCGGAGAATCATACTGTCTAAATAAGTCCAATAGGGTGATGAGCTTTGGGAACTATCGTCTTCTTCTAGCAACTCAGGAGCAGCGGCACAACTTTTACTTGCCATGGTTCACACTAAAATAGTAATACCAACCAACGTAGTAATGTTATTATAGAGAGAACTCTACCCCCACTCCACATTTATTGATGTTAAGTTCGAGAAACAGTAGTCTGGATAACGCCCATCCGCTTCCCATCTCGGTGAATTCGGAAGCTTTTTTCACTAGAGACATCTGATATTCGCTGTAAAAGTCATCCAAATTAGTGTTGGGAGAAATAACACTAAATTTTGTATTAAACGATTTAATGTCTTGTTCTTGTGTTGATGCCAACAGATAACAACCATATAGCTCCATATTAGCTTTAAGCTGGGGATAAGTCTTTAAAGGATCAGTGAGTAGAGTAATAACCGTATCTTTTAGATTTCCTAAATATTGCTTGACATCAGTTAAATGTAAGTCACTCGTCAGATGATAAGTTAGTATCCGTTGTTTAAAAGCAGTTCGAACTAGTTTTACATGAGAGTACAAGTTCTCACTACATTGCTGCTTATGTTTTGTGGTACGGTTATGAGCACTACGAGACAAAATTTCCGTATCACACTCTTTGCAATAAGGCATGATTTCAACTGATGAAAACCGGAAAAAATGCCGTCTTTTTGTACAAAGATCAGGCCTAAACCACATCCTTAGCCATATCTATCCAACTATTATGTGACTTATCAAGCCCAAGCCATTTCACATACATCTTTTTGCCTTTTTTACGCAAAACTTGCTCAATAAGAAATATGTCAGGTTGTGTGGTTTTTTGCAATTCTTCATAGAATCCACCGCTAATTGGTTGACCGCCCATATCCTCTAGCAAATAAGTCGTAGGATTGGTAATCTTCACCTGAGATACTTTGAACAACTCAGTGGTCCAATTGGGTACATAACCCTTTTCAAACACGTGCTTAGCCTTACTTATGCGAACAATGTCGCCAACTTCGAATTTTTGCTTTCCCACAACCTTTAAACGGCTATAAACAGAGTCCAATATTTTCTTCTCATTACTCTTGCTAACATCCTTCGGCTTCATGTGAATCGTACGATGTTTCGTGTTGTTGTAAGTAGTTGTAACTTGTTCCAACAAGTCAATCCATTTATGATTACCATTCAAGGTAAACAACTTAAACAGGTGTTCTTTGAGCGTTCGAATTACTCGCTCAGCAATAGAAGCCTTTAAAATACTAAAGGTGCTGTAATGATGTATCCCATGTTTCTTCATAAGACTTTGAAAGCTAGCGTTATAATACTCTTTCCCATTATCTGTCACCAGCTTTTTCGGAATCCTCCGAGACTGTTTGAGTATATGATCCATTGCATTAGTCACATCCTGAGCATTTTTTGACTTTAGAGGCCTGGTCCAGAGAAATTTGGAAAAACAATCAATAACAACCAAAATGTATTTAAATCCCTTGTTTTCACGAGCGTACTGATCGAGTTGAGCAAGATCGGAAGCAAACGTATCATCTAAACCATACTGGATAAATCTGCGACGTTTAAATTTGATTCTAGCTGGTTTATGTAGTTCCTTAACAACTTGTTCTCTCGCCCTCGTAATACCCTTAGCCATTATTTCACAAAGAATGAGGTTCGGCAGCAAGATATCGAATTATATACGTTCTAAATTTTAGACAGTTGGTGGACGGGAAGATCCTTTCTTTAGCAAATCAACTGTTTGTAATAATTTTGAGAGTTCTTCACGAATCTTTCCCATATCCGTCCTGACTGGTCTGAGAGCATTTTGAATAGCCATATTGGTGTAAACTTTTAGGAGTTTTTCGAGATCCTTGAATTGGGTAGATAGGCGATCCAGGTGGGTATCCAAAACTAAAGTCTCGCTCTTTAATTTGTTGTCAAGCAGCTTAAGTTGGTCGGATACCGAGTCTAGATAATCCTTATTAGTTTTTGTAAATGCCTCCATTTGCTTTACAATACTACCGATAGAGTTGTTTACTTTTTGTTCCAACCCCGTTAGTTGTCTCAACATCTCCAAGTGGGATACTTGTATTTTATCATTCAGCGATCTATCAATGGTAGTAGAAAGTGAAGTTAGCATACTCTCTACAAACTTTTTATTTACGGCGTCAGCGATATCTGCTGGCGATTTGACGTTACAAAGCCGATGATCTCGAATATCATAATCGCCATCTTTTGTAAGAGTGATCAAGTTGGGTGCTTGCAACACTCTCACTCTCTTCTGATTAGACGACGTGGGCAAGGAACGTCCAAACTTATTCATGATTACTGCGGTACTAAGGCATAACAGCTTTAACAAACTTATTTATAGAATTCAATTACTCCAAGGTGTTCCAATTCATGCAAAATGCTCCAAATTCTCGTTCATGTTATTATTGTTGCCAACCTGATTGGAAGCGTCTAGCTTTTTTAACCTATCAACCAACTCGTTGACGTCATCATAGTAGACATATTCTTTGGGTTTTTCGCTGTATTCCATTAAGGCAGATCCAGATTTCACAGATCCAGATTTCTCAGACTTCGATCTGGTCACTATTCTACCCCCGGGCGAAGGAATTTTACTGGTAGAACCTCTCGACATTAGTGGTTTTACAATGGCATTATATTTGTGGGATCTATTACCTTTCAACTGACCATTTTGTTTCAAGTATAAATCTGTTCGCTTTAGAATATCCTTATATTGTTCGTCATCGGCAGCGGTATTAAATTGAGGAACCTTTAGAAACAATAAATCGTATAGTCCCAGAGTTCCTTTGTACGTAAGGGAACCAACTTGAATATCACCATTCTTTAAGAAATTAACCGGTTCTGAACCTAAGTTCCAAGAATCAGTCACTAAATCATATTTCATACCGTTAGCATCTATTTCGCTAGAGTCCGACCAATATAGTTTCAGATATTCTTGAGCAATCTTCGGATACTGCTCGATAAAAGTCTCAAACACCTCAGATTTTTGAAGAGAATCTTGAAAATTCTTTCTTATGTGTTCCGCAGGATCCTGAGCTGGTTCTTCAAACACAGCATCATCATCATCATCGGCAGCAGCAGCAACATCTCCGTAGTGAGTTTCATCTGTTAAAAATTTTACAGGAGGTTTCACTTCTCGAGTTACTATGGATGGTTTAAATTTGGGTTTTACACCAACGCTCTCTTCCAATTTAATCTTCCGTTTCTTAGATTTTGCAGTGGTGGCGGAAGCACTCACAAGCTTATTCAGAGGATCGGTGATCGGTATTAAGAATTTATTAAGAGCTGCATCTTCTTCGCCTCGCTCCAACTTTAATGCTAAATACTTCTTTCTTATTGTTCTTGCAGCTTGGATAATCCTACGCTTAACTTCTTTATCGAGCTGGCTCATGGGGGTAGACATATTACAAACAGACTCTGTTCGGAAAAACAGCTAAAAACAGACCCTATTCTGGAAAAACAGCTAAAAACAGACCCTGTTCTGGAAAAACAGCTAAAAAACAGACCCGGTTCTGGAAAAACAGCTAAAAAACAGACCCTGTTCTGGAAAACACAGCTAAAAAACAGACCCTGTTTCTAGAGACTTAACACATCTAACTTCTAGGACGACAAGTGTTACACTGAACCTCGAGGGCTTAGGGTATGATATAAGTATCAAACTTGTTACGATATCGGCCTTTGGAAATATCATTGTCTTTTACCACTACTAGGAACCCGTACCTATCCTTCCAACACTCGGAGCAAATATGTTTAAATGCATCGAACGCCATGTCTGTATTAACGTGATCGTCGTAGATATGTCTCAAGTTTAAATCAACTTGTTTAAATAAAATTAATACATTAGCATTATCCCGAACCAGCTGTTTAGGTATTTTCGAGTAAGTTTGCGATAAATAGAATGAATCAATTGCATTATGCCGACCCATACAAAAGTAATTACGTATTTTATCCTGCTTCTCACATGCTACATCATCAAATATGAAAACAGAATGAGGTTGGGCACTGGCAGGATCTAAAACTTCATCATTATCACTGTAGCCGCAATAGCCTAAACGGGAATGTCTCATAGCCTGTTGAAGAAAGTCATACTTGTCTTGCTGCAGAGATTTGGAATACACGTACACATTCTCGAATTTTAAACCATTTTCATCAATCAAAAGACTAATCATTACATTGGTTTTGCCACAATTACTAGGACCGCATATTAACGCTCGAATTGTAGAAGGCAAAAGCTGGCCATGTTTGCTACTGAGGGACTTGTCTTTTTTCATATCGCAGTTATAAACTTGGATTTTGAGTTTCTGCTTCTCTTGACGCATCTCTATAAATACTACTCTACACCCTCCCAGGACTTCATTACTAATGAAGACTCTGCAGGGTGCAGGTGTGTTAAATACAGCTATCAACAAGCTCCCGTTCGAGCTTCATTTGCCTGGTTATTCCTATTGCGGGCCGGGAACCAAACTTCAAGAGCGGCTGGCTCGAGGCGATCGGCCAAAGAACAAATTGGATAGTGCTTGTCGCGATCACGATATCGAATACGCAAAGTCTAAAGAGCTGGAACAAAGACATCGAGCCGATCGAGTGTTGGAGAACCGAGCTTGGGAGCGAGTAAAGGCAAACGATTCCAGTTTTGGTGAAAAAGCTTCAGCGTGGTTAGTAACTAACGCCATGAAGGTAAAACGCAAGTTGGGTGCTGGCAAGAAGAAGATGAAACCCCTATCATCAGTGGTCACTCTGCTTAAGAAACAACTTAAACATACGGGTGCTGGTGATGTTAGTAAGAAAAGGACTCTCAGTAAAATACTTAAAGCTGCACGAGTAACGGTCAAGAAGGTGGGAGGACGTAAGAGGATCAACGTACCACGAATAATACCATTACCGAAACAGGGCGGGTTTCTACCACTTATTCCCATATTTGCAGGACTTAGTGCCCTGGGAGCACTGAGCGGTGGCGCCGCGGGGATAGCGAAGGCCGTTAATGACGCTCAAAGTGCCAAGGAGAAGTTAAAAGAATCGAAACGACACAACGAAACAATGGAAGCGATTGCCTTGGGAAAAAAGGGTAGCGGCCTGTATTTAAAGACACACAAAACTGGCTATGGATTATTTTTACGAAAAATGCCAAAAAACTACCAATAAAGCTACCTGAAATCCGTTATCCGATCACGATATTAATTCGTACGCCACTCGATTAAAAATACCGCATTTTAGAGGAGTATTTATGCGAGACACTTTACCGAACGCACCCCTCAAAACAGAGTGTGGCGTTATTAATTTGGATCGGAACACAGGATTCGGAACACATTGGGTAGCTTACAAGAAACACGGTAATCGAGTTGTTTATTTCGATAGTTTTGGCAACTTGAAACCGCCCAAGGAATTTGTCAAGTACATGAAAAATGTTAAAATATATTTCAATTCCGAACAGTATCAAGATTATGGAATGACCAATTGTGGGCATCTTGCTCTAACATTTCTCTACAATGAAACTTTATAAATACAGGTATTGATGCTTATTGACATCAGTCATGTCACAGACATTCACGTTAAAAGGTCGTTCTCACCGACTTGAGGCATACTTTATACCTCCCATAGAGCTCGATTCCAGGTTTGATTACTCTTTAGCATTAATTTCGCTAAACACTTGGAACACAATCCCCAATATAGAAGAGGGACGAAACAAGTTTTATTACATTGTCAATAATCAGGAGGAGCTAGTATTGGAAATACCAACAGGGTCCTACGAGTTGGAAGATATCGAACAGTTTCTACAACGTAAGCTCCTAGATCCCAGAGCTTCTGCAGACGAGCGGAATCGCGTCTTGTCGCTTAAGCCCAATAACAATACGTTAAAGTGTGAGCTAACCAGCGTCTACGACATAAACTTTAAGCCAAAAGACAGTATTGCAAAGTTGTTGGGATTTTCACCTCAGCTGTTAAAGGCTGGCAAATTCCACGAATCTGATCAGCCTGTGGATATTATACAAGTTGTTACTATTAGAGTAGAGTGTAACATCATTTCCGGCTCATATTACACAAATAATCCCGCACATACACTTTACGAATTTTCACCAACTGTCGATCCCGGCTACAGTATAAATATCGAACCCAGGAATCTAATCTATTTGCCTGTGAACCAAAAAAGCATCTATAACATTACTCTCACGCTAGTAGACCAGGATTCTAGACCTCTTAATTTTCGAGGTGAAGAAGTAGTAGTTCGATTAGAACTTAGACGAAATGGTTCTAGTATTTAAAAGGTATTTAAACACTAATACCTCAGCCGGTAGATCATTCAGTGGTCAGAAGTCGAAGGGGTCACTCACGTTTTCCAATATAATATATTTGCAGTCGATAAGCAGTCCTTACGGCTACCATGTCAGAAAAACTTCAAATCTTCAATCAGATCAAGAGTGATGAGTCGGTCATTCGCGAAGAATGGCACACTTATCACCCCTTTACCAACTCCTTTAATAACAATGACGAAATCGAGATTGTTATCAATCAGCAAGATGTCTTTTTGGATATGAGTGAAGCTCAACTCTACATCGAGGGTACGTTTAAGGTGGAAGCAGATGCCACTGGTAAGACCGGCACTTGCGATCTAACCAATAATGCTGGAGCCTTTCTCTTTGACAACATTTCCTATGAAGTTAATGGTAAGGAGATTGAAAAGATTCGAGATCCTGGTATTGTTAGCACCGTTAAAAATATGCTATGTTTAAATGAGCAGGAAAGCCGCGCTCTAGACATAGCAGGATGGAATTGGCCTAGTGGAACAGTCAAGACCTTAGATGAAACTTCTAAGGACTTTAATTTTCGTATACCGCTTTCAATATTGTTTGGTGTGTTTGCCGATTACCACAATGTCTTAATGGGTAAACAGAAAATTAAACTAGTTCGTGCTCGTCATGACGACAACTGCTACAAGTCCACTGGTACTAAGAAGGCAACAATATCGTTAAAAACGGTTGAGTTGAAAGTGAGGCATATTTACCCGAGTGATGCAGTGAAATTAAGGCTTTTGGACGAAATTGCAAAAAACAAACCGATATATATTCCATTTAGAAACTGGGAACTACATGAACTGCCAGCTTTGAGAACGACAAAGCGTGATATTTGGACCGTCAAGACCATGTCTGAGAGAGCCCGATACGTTATTGTATTTTTTATGAAGAAGCGAAAAGATAACTTTGAGGCTGATTGTACCTACTTTGATAATTTAAACATCACCGACGTCAAATTACATTTAAATTCTGAAGTTTACCCCTATGAGTCGTTAAACCTAAACTTTGCCAATAGACAGTTTGCAGAAGCCTATCAGATGTATACGGACTTTCAAAAAACCTATTTGGGGGAACAGCGGTGTGAGCCGCTCTTGGATTTTCTCGCTTTCGCAGGCAGAACCCTCTTTGTTATTGACTGCTCTAAACAAAATGAATCCCTCAAGAGTAACACTATTGACGTTAAGTTGGAGTTTCAAAGTTCCGAAAACTTCTCGGCTGAGTCACGTGCCTTTTGTATAATTATTCATGATCGAGTGCTTGAGTATCAGGCTTTAACAGGTCAAGTACGTGATCTGTTGTAGGCAGTTACTATTCAACCCAGACACGATGAAGTTTGTTGTGGTTGACGTTCAAGGATTCAGCGTTCCAGAATCTCAAGCTAAAGAATTGACTATTTACGATGGGAAGCAAATAAAAAACTATCTTTTTAAACCAGTTAAACCGTTTTATGAACTGTCCTATGATTGCCAGAAACAAGCAATGTTTCTATATGGGAACCGACATGGTTTATACTACAATTCTGGTGAAACCGATTACAATGAACTTCACCGCATTATCTACAACGATCTACGGGATGTTGATGTCATCTATGTGAAGGGACATGTAAAGAAGACCTTTTTACTTGAAACTTTTTCCACGATGAAATATCTTAAGCATATACCCGATATTATTAATTTAGAATTTACTAGGGACAGTGTTGCTGTACCGAAATTATCTCTAAGTAAAACCACCTGTACTTATCATGGTTTAGAATATTGTACATGTAGTGCTACGAATTCAAAAATCTTGTATGAATATATTTATGATTTTTTACCTAAATAAAGAAGTTAAATTGTATTACACGTTTCATTTTATCCTATATTACTAGAACCCCTTGATAAATTTAGGCATTTAGTCTCGAGCACATGACAAAGACAGTCACCTTGTCAGTTAGATTAGACGAGCATTTGAAAAAAATACGCAAGTTGAAAAGAGACATTAAGTTTTACAAAGAAAAGAAATCTTTGGTTAGAATATTTTTTAAACTTACCATTTAAACTTACCAATGGCTACCTCCTCCGGCTGGGATAAGGTGTTTGAATCTCCTTCTAGATGTCCTGATGTTCCAGTTCTTAAGACTAGGCCTAACCGAGTTTACGAGATTGATGACTTTATAACTGTCATTTTTACTACGTCCAAGGAGAAGCGCAAACAAGTAATTTTGGATACTATTGGTTATGGCAAAATTTCTTTCTCTAGTGATGAATTTGAAGAATTTTTAAGCACTTTTGATTGTTTCAATACCCATTGGGTAGATATAGTTATGATGATTGGACAGTACACGCTAGTGTTTCATCGCAATGGCGATAAGAGAAGTCTCAAGTTTGAAGATGCCACAACAGACAAGTATCTATTTCGATGGACGGAGAAGCTAATACGCCTATTTGCAAAGCATGTTTATGAATTGTATAAGCTTAATATTGAATATTATACTGTTACTAAATAAATAGTCTAACGTCAATTTGGGTTTTCGTTGTTCTAACTAAGGAAATAAAACGCCAATATAAACACAAAAACAAACATTTATTAATATGTAAAAAATTAAAACAGTAAAAAGCGGCTGAACAGTGGCCTGTAAAGAGTAAATAGAGTAAAATACACAATATAATAATAGGGTAAACTTGGATAAAATATACATATATAGTAAATAGGTAAATACATTAAATAGTCTATATTAGAATAAAATACAATAATTA
The DNA here is from genome assembly GCA_963971165.1 of Philopedon plagiatum. Classification (NCBI taxonomy): domain Eukaryota; kingdom Metazoa; phylum Arthropoda; class Insecta; order Coleoptera; family Curculionidae; genus Philopedon; species Philopedon plagiatum. The sequence continues at coordinate 79,659,985 of OZ020191.1, read as the reverse complement.
ACTAACTACAATAAATTACTAGCCTAATATCACAGCCTGTAAAGTCATACAGCTACCAAAGGCGATTGATGTAAAGTTAGCTGTCGGTGATTAGTCTTAGCTCATGGAATTTCCAATGATTCCTTATACTTTTCAATATCTCGATGGCCCCAAGCAAGCGTGTTCTCTAAGTCGCCGGGAATAAGGTAACGCTTATCGTCCGCGTGTGATAGCGCTACCTTATTTTTCAGTTCGACATACATATCGTGTAAATGTGAGCGGAAAGTGTTCATCTGTCGATGAATGTGAGTTCCTTCTACGTCAACCGCTTCTCTATAATCATCCAGAGTCAGTTCTTTCTGGGTGACGTAGTCAGGAACTCCCTCAGCTTTTTTGGTTAGTTTTCCCTCCACATTTACACAATATGCCTTCGCCCCGGTTCCATAGAATTCCCAAATGATTTTTCCTGCATACTCGTCTTTCATTTTACCCAAAATTGACTGGTTTGCAGGAATATCATGTGGGTTATCTTGTGAGTAGTTGGACGTATCGAATCTGTCTAAATTTTCTATCATGTCATTATAAAAATTATCTGTTGTAACTTTTAGAATAAGGGAATCGGTATCAGTGTAGAGTAATACCGCGTTGTTGCCGTATTTTGGCTTAACATACCCGTACAAAAAGTCATACATAATAGTCTTGGATATTTCCAAGATGCTAAAACCTACGTAAATAGGTTTAGTATATGTGACTTTTTGTTTTTTCATCTGGATAGCTACCAGGTTCTCGTTGAAAATAGTGCTATTTTTAAAATGTGGTTTCGAGATTAACGCTTCGGCTCCCAACCTTCTACCAATATTTTCCCGATGAGAAACAAGTTTAACATCTACCCGTTTCTCCACATTTTCCATCGTTTTACCAAACACGGCGTTGTTCATAAGTTTAAAGAAATCTTTTTCAAATTTATTTTTCGCTTTATTGCGCATAGCTGTGTTCAGATCGATATATTTCTTTAACCATGGTGATTGGTCAAAAGATATAACGCGATGAATTTTTGTGAGCTTAAGCCCATAATCTAAAGCCTGACGCAAATTTTGATAATGAATTATATATTTACTTTTAGGTTTAAAATTTGGAATTAATTTTTTAATGTCTTGGAATTTTGATTCTGGTGGTGCTATGGATTGTGGACAAAAGGGTAGTTCGTTGTGTAAATAATGTAACTGTTCGGGATATTCTAAATCTACCTCTAATATGTAGCCAGTTTTAGAATCATTCGCGACATTCATGTAATCTAAATTTTGAATTTCGGTCTCATCCAACCACTTAAAATTCCCCGTTGGTAAAAATTGTGACATGGCCGCACCATATAGGGTGGTGGCGTCCAAATACATGATGTAGGAAGTAGGTTTGGAAGCATCGTAATGAGGTACAAATTTATTGTTCGCAAAAGCTTTTCTAACGCTACACTGACTGACCCCACCGCGAATACCGTGTTTAAAGAAGTGTACCATGTCTAGATCTGTCAGTAATTCCAAGCTAATTGCCGTGGCCTTGAGTGCGGCGTCCATCGAAAGGGATGGCGCCGTGAAATACTGCGCAGGGTCTAGACTGTAAGTATTAAGGCACACGTCTCTAAAACTTTCAAACACATCTGTTAATAATAAAACGTCGGACTTTAAATAAATATCTGAATATTCGCCTAAAGTTTTGGATTCAAATAAATTCCACACAGCCCAAGCACGCTTGTAATCCTCTTTGCTAATGTCTTCTTTCTTTAGCTGGTTGTAAAAGTCTTTATGTGCTGGTAGCTTCGTGTCGTCCAATTTTTCGAAACTATCCACGTAATTATATGGGAAGACACCCTTCTGTCGAATAAGCTGAAACTTATTTTCATCCGCGAAATATTTTCTAACTTCTCGACATTGTTCCGGTTTTAAATTTTGACTAAGTTTATCTAGACCGCTAGCCATGAAACGAAAGCTGTCGAGAAAGCGTAATTTCAAAAATACCTGTCGTTTGCCATCCTTGTTCTCGATGTTATCCACCAAAACATGTTTAGTAAATGAGATATACTTTTCCTTGTTTTGGGGGATAACATCCAGCTTTTCTTCGTTGGAAGCCAATTCCTTAACAAACAGGTGGGAATCAAAGTTGGACATATTATGGAAAAAGATGGGTATAAATTGCGGGATTTTGTAATTTAGGTTACATACAGAGTGCGCAGCCGCCCGATATAAGCCATTTACGTGATTATGGTCGTGCACGCGGTCGTTTAATGCTACATCAAATGGCTTTTCGCATATATGGCATACCGTAGCATTTTGATGCTCAATCTCTTGTTCCGCAGAAATAGGAATCATGGGTACTACTTCCTTTATAAAGCGATTATAGATTGATTTACAATCAGTCTCTAAACGTTTTACGAATTCTTTGTGCGCATCCGGACCCCTATAACTTTGGTAAATCGAGTGAGCATCATCAAAGTCGCATTTGATGTAGTAACCGAAAGAGTACGGGACATGCTTGTGCGTTCTCAACGTGTATGACGTATCGGGATCCTGCACATTTTCCTCTGTATCGATGGGTTCAAGGATAGTTTCGAAATCGGCATAAACAACGAAAGGTACTTTTAATTTTTTTTCAAAGTTTGTAAATTTCAAAATATTCTCGGGAATCTCTTCGCCATATTTATTTTTTTTCAAATTTGTTGTTGGGACTTTAGCTAAAACGTGCCCGCAATCATGTTCTTGGTGTTCTTTTAATTTTTGCTCTGAATAAAAATAGGATAAACAACCATCACATAAATACTTGGTAGCATTGTGATTGGATAATTGTCTTGAGATCAGGCGAGATAAACTTCTTATTAAGCAGTAATGACTATTACCATAGTCATCACTGGTTACTAACAAATTTACATGTCGCTCTCTATTGCGAGACTTTGTAAAGTATAAGGGTCCCACGACTTCAATAATATTTTTACCATCTTCGAACAGTTTCTCCAGTCCGTATACGTTGATAGAAATATTATTGAGTCGTTCAAATTTAGTTACATCGGTAAGTTTAATCGGAAATTCCATACCTGTAAAGTCCAGCTCGTTTTCAAAAGGCAAATAGTTCGCGACTCTATTTGCATTTTGAGTCCAATGAACTGGATGCAAGGCAGCTAGGACTGACCGCATGAAACATTTTTGATCGGTGTTCTGGATGTTTAAGACAGCTTTCTTTGCTTCAATCTCCTTTGGCAGCGGGATGTAGGAAGATGGCTTCAGAGGCTTGATCTTGTTGATTCCTAATTCTAAGTGGATGAGTTGTTGGAGCGCCCACCCTGTAACAATAGAAATATTTATTAGTAGGAAATATTAAACAGTTTTCAAATTTTCCAATAGTTTTACACTCACCACTATCCTTTTCCATAATTTCGGAATACTTTCTGTCTAGGATGGCGGCGAGCTGCTCGAACAGCTCCTCCAAATCTGTCCCTTCATTTACCAGCTGGTATCTGGTGTTAAATGACTTGATCTCTTCGGCGTCACTCGTCTGCAGGAGGAAGCGGCCGAAAAGTTCAACACCAACCTTGAGATGATTAAAGTTTTGCCTGGTTTCCTCCACCAGCTTGACAAATAATGCCCGCAGATGTTGGAGATAGTTCTTCACGTTGGTAGAGTCTTGGTCTGATGATAGTCGGTATGTCACAATTCGGCTTCTAAAAGATGTTTCAACAAGCTTCACACCTTCCTCCTGTACCACGCAGCACTGTTCTAGGTGGCGTTGGGTTCTTATATGTCCAGCCCAGCGGTTGGTAGAGACATCGATTCGACACGTTGAACAATACTTTGTGGCTGACGTGGATGGTTCTGGAAATAAGAACAGATTTGTTATAAATCAAGCCTGTAATAAAACACTGAAGAATTTAACTTACTATCTTGAAGGTCAAGTCTAGTCCTTTTTACTTGGTGAGCCTGCAGGGTGGGTGTTGGTCTTTTTGGCGCTCTGTGTTTTTCTCGCTGATGCCGCTGTAACACCCCCACTGACTGAAAAGTTTCCCCACAAGCTTCACATGTTTGGTCCACCCGCCGACAGTCCCCATGGCGCGTGGGGCTGCTCTTCCATGCAAACGAGCGACCACAATATTGGCAAACAAACATTTTCTATAAAAATAAAATATAGTTAGCAACGATGAATACTTTTTTAATTGTTTCATAATGTTGCGCAATATTATTTTTACCCGTATAGAACTATTGGCCTATGTGGCACACAAACGAGCAAATTATTATTTTGTAGAAATAATAAAATTGTTTTACACAGCTAAAAGGCAGCTATAATATTTTACTAGTGGGTTGGTGTTGCATACAGACAGTCTTGTGATATTTTTTTTCTACTATAAACACAAATTTCTTATTTTGTAGAAATAATAAAATCGTTTTACACAGTTAAAAAGACATCTATAATTTTTTGCTAATAGATCTGTGTTGCATACAGCCAGACTTGTGATATTTTTCCTACTATAAACACAAAGTTCTACAAGCAACAGTTAAAAAGACATCTATAATTTTTTTTGCTAATGGATCTGTGTTGCATACAGACAGACTTGTAATATTTTAACACTACTCTAAACACAAATTACTAATTTTTTGCTAAATCATAATACAACACAATAAATTTCCATCGCAGAATTCCTACTACATATCACTAATTTTTGTTTCTTGATATAATGCATAGAAATAAATGTACTTACCAAATAATATTACACACACTTTACAACACAATAAAACAAAGCACGCGTCTATTTTTAACGAACTGGCTGTTCTCAAGGAAAGTTTTCGAGCGACTGCTGGATCGCTCGACGGTTTCTCGATTAAGAACACGTCTAAAGCGCGGAAAACGCGTCGAAACGTATCTAAACTAATAATAGAATATCTCCGCTTGGTCCGTGTAGTATGATTGCTGCTGTGTATCGCTTGCCTTATTTGGCTCGCTTTGCCTAGCAATGCTGTTGCAATCTTTCTGGCGTATTGCCAATAATGCGGTGTGCGAGATTTAAAATATTAGAATATACGGGGTGAAGTATATATTACTACGCAAAGATCATTGACAATGGACACTGCATTGCAGTGTTTTGGGGCTTTAGCAGTATTCCAAGTGATGGTTAAAACAGTTTAACCACTAGAAAGACTGATTCTTTTCAGCCATTAGGGCGTTAATAAGCGACAGCTCACAAGCGAGTTGGCTGATTGACTTCGGGTTTTTTCCAAACGATTTGTTATGTCACGTTGAACACGTGATGTATGTCAAATATTAATTTTGGCGTTTGATAAGTGACAAATGACAGTTGACATGTCTTAAATGACTGGTGTCAGTTGACATGTTTTTACGCATGCCTTATAAGGCCATTTTGAACACGTTACGTATATTAAATTTCTACTTGCAAACGTTGGTCCTTCTGGCTGCAAGTCTATATCCCATCAGCACAATATTTTATGTGAAGCCGATAGCCAGGTCGGCTAGAGCGCTGATATTCCAACGGCCATGTCCCGGGTTCGAATCCTAGCATGTGCAAAAATAAAGAAAAAAGTTTTTGATGTCATATTCGTGAAATAATAATATTTTAAGGAGTAGTACTACAGTCCGATGCAGTTAGGCCCCAAATAGATAGTGCCCAAGTAGTTGATGCCCAAGTAGTTAAAGCCTCAAGTAGTTAAAGCCCAAAGTAGTTAAGGCCTCAAGTAGTTAAGACCAAAGTAGCTAACGCCCAAGAGTGTGGCAGTTGACGTATGACGTATGACAGATGACGTTTGACAGTTGACATATGACGGTTGACAGATGACAGTTGACAGATGACAGTTGACAGATGACGTATGACAGATGACAGTTGACATATGACAGTTGACAGATGACAGTTGACAGATGACAGATGACATATGACAGATGACAGATGACGTATGACAGATGACAGTTGACATATGACAGATGACAGATGACATATGACAGTTGACAGTTGACATATGACAGTTGACAGATGACAGATGACATATGACAGTTGACAGATGACAGGTGACAGCTGACAGATGGTCAAGGTCATTTCTCAAGGTCAAGGTCAATGTCGGTCAAGGACACGGTCAAGGTCACGGTCAAGGTCAATGTCAAGGTCGGTTCGGTTGATGGTGAACGCACTAGCTCCCCCTACTAATTTTTTTTTGGATATTATCGATAGTCAAACACTAAAACTTAAAATTATACCCATAATACAGGGTGGTTCGAAAAACTCGTTGCGAACCAAACTTGTATTTTTTTAAATGGGACACCCGGTATATGATGATTCCAATTTATTCTCCTGTTCGTTACGATCATTTTGACATATGGTTTATTGGGTCTAAAACTTATAGTAAGGGAATGGGACGCGGTTAAATTTGAAAAAATGCTCACAGTTCGGCCATTTTTTATAAAGATTTGAAGCAGTAATGGAAAAACCAAATATTCCATAAAACGTTACATATCCTTGAATACATTAATCGATTACAATTTGTTTAAAATTATTCACCGTTATGTGGTCAAGTTGTGCAAATACGCCCTGGACTCATTTTTTTTAAACGGAACACCCTATATATTTTATTTTCATGTTAAAGATAACATTACTAGCTTTCAAAAAATACCATGTATGATGCCTTTCTGACCAACAGTTTTTTAGTAAACTAGCCGTGAAAGCAAAGTTTCTTCATTCTAATACGATTATACTGAATTTACATTGTTTATTATTGAATATCTAATATTAGGAGGCCATGACACTATCATAAATGAAACAAAAGATTGACGAACTTGTCAAAGCTACTGCCGCATAATCGATTATTTACAAGTTAAGTGTAGGTGGCCCAATAATTATGAGTTAAGAAAACTGAGACCCGAAACTTTTACATGTTTATTAGAGATATTTCAAAAAACAGAAAATATTGTTTTTAGGAAATGTAAAGTAATTAATAAACCAGTTATAAACCAAGATAATCAGTTATCAGTATTATTAATAGTGTAAGAAAATTAATTAAGCAAACACAGAACATCTTTTAAAATTATTTGGGTATGTACTTACGTGTAAACCTAATTTAATATAAACAATTAAAAAAGCTCATATAAGGTGTTCAACTATTTTGCTGAAGGCACATTTCGAGTCTATCCATAAATGAAAGTTTCACTTTTCTCAAAGTCTGTTCTGAAATGTTGCGAAAACTGTTTCTTATTCTCGTCTTCATATCTTTCACTGTGGTTGGAACCTCTTTATATAGACTTCTTCTTTAACATGCCCCATAGAAAAAAATCTAGTGGTGTTAAGTCGGGTGATCTGGCTGGCTTCACTGGTCCACCTCGCCCAATCCAACGATCAGTCTTCCAATTATCGACAAAATATCTTACATTCCTATGGTAATGCGGGGGCGCTCCATCATATTGAAACCATAAGGATCCCATTACCATTAAAGGTAAATCTTCAAGCAATACTGGCAACTAGTTTCTCAAAAAATTTGTTTATAACTGGTTTATTAATTACTTTGCATTTCCTAAAAACAATATTTTCTGTTTTTTGAAATATCTCTAATAAACATGTAAAAGTTTACACTTAACTTGTAAATAATCGATTATGCGGCAGTAGCTCTGACTAGCATGCGTAGAGCGCCTAATCGCCCCCCGAGGGGGCTCTATAAGGTCGGTAATATCATCATTGCCATGCCCTGAAAGTTTCGTGTTTCTAGGCCATGTATTAAGGAAGATATCACACTCCTACGGACTGATGATGCAGAATAGAGCGCCCTTCGTAACGGTATCGCTACATACATACAAACACCTGCACGTAGAATCTATTTTTGCCAACAAAAAACTTTTCGGGCACCCTGTATACATACATACAAACAAATACATATTAATACAAATATATTCGATTTGCGTGAAATCCGACCTAATAAAGTTTATCTAAGTAATAATACGAGTATTTGCCATTCCAAGACTTTTTGGACACCCTGTATACATTCACACTAACACCAACACGTTTAAATAGGAATATAGTCGATTTACTTAAAATCCGAATTAGTTAAGTTTATCTTGGTACTAGTAAAAGTATTTGCCCATACTAAGACTTTTCGGACACCCTGTATACAAACATATAAATCCGTTCACATAGAAATGCAAATATATACGATTTGCTTTACATCCGATAATTAAGTTAATCTATGTACAAAGGGCAAAGGTATTTGCCCATACAAAGACTTTTCGGACACCCTGTATACATACATAAAAACACGACACAACGCGACACATAGTATTTTCGATTTTCTTGAAAACCGACTCTATTAAGTTTATCTTCGTACTAATGGCCCATACCAAGACTTTTTGCACACCCTGTATACATTCAAACTAACACACACGTTTAAATAGGAATATAGTCGATTTACTTAAAATCCGAATTAATTAGGTTTATCTCGGTACTAGTAGAAGTATTTGCCCATACCAAGACTTTTCGGACACCCTGTATACGTACATATAACACATAAAAACAAATATAATCGATTTGCATGAAATCCGGTTTAATTACATTTATCCTGGTACTACTAGGAGCATTTGCTCCAACCAAGACTTTTTGGACAGCCTGTATACAGACTATATCTCCGTACACATAGAAATGCAAATATATACGATTTGCTTTAAATCAGACAATTAAGTTTATATTTGTACAAATAGCAAAGAGTAGGTAAAGCGACGATCCGCGTAATGGCGGTCACTTTCGGGGATCGTCCCTTTACAAAGGAGCCTCAAAACCCTCCACGACATACATCACAAGGGTCATTGTCCTGCACACGCAATAGGTAGACTTTCACTTCACCTTTTACAGGGATATAGATGTCGCACTGTTGTAGTCATTCGATTTAATCTTTATTAAATTGAAAAAAAGTTTTCGGACCGAGTGAGTCTTGAACCGCCAACCTTCCGATTAGAACTCCAACGCCGTTTCCATCGAGCCACCGAAGTATATTAATAATTTTGCCTTTCAAGTCCGGGTCATTCGTATGCGGCGTAACAAACTTTTTCCATGGGAGAGTGTGCAACCTGTTTGAGTTTTAAAGCTCAAAGTTAGTAATGTAAAAATAACAAAATGATGATTTTAAGGATAGGATAAATGACATAATTTACTAGTTTTCCACGTAGGTATATCACTCACTTGACGGTACTATTAAAATCTATAAATTGAAAATTTAATTACAACGTATTTAAGATTAAGTAGATAATGATTAAAAGTGTGCGGGTTTAATTGCAGCATTGTTAGGAATAATTATAAATAGGACAGGGTTGATATATGTATGTTGATGTGAATAATATTGTATAGAGTAGCAGCTTAGAATAAAATAAAATATCTTACCCAGGCAGCATCCTCAAAAGTACTACTACATCCAAGTTTTGCTTTAATTTGACGAACTTTTAAGAACTGGAAGTAATGATAATATTGTATGGGAATTAATATTCTGCTACTCTGTGAAATCGAAAGTGATAGAAAGAAACAGTACAATAAATTCATGGGTATGGGCTCGAAAGTTATGGAAAGATTTAAACGAGCTCTCACTTAGGGCAGAGAATTACGTGTAACGTAGTAGAACATTAAAAGAAATGCGATCGCTAAGTCTTCAGGACAAAGTGACTAAGTATATGTGTTTATGTATTGAGGATAGAATGGAGAAGATATTAAAATAGGCTCGGGATGAGGAACTTTAAAATAGGTTTTCCGACAAAATGGCGAAGGTGTTAAAAGTAACAAAAGAGGGTTCGTAATATGTAGGTATTTGCGAATAAAAAGAAGTTTTAAGAAGCAATTACAAGGATTTGTAAGAACAAGACTATTTTCAATAAACTATTTTACATTTGCGTACCCTAATATTTTTGTGCAATTTAATTATTTTTGTGCGATTTAAAATACAATTTATGTTTTTAAGTATTAATACAAAACTAAAATAAAAAGTGTTAGAAACAGCCGTTTGCTATTATTTGTAAAATAACACCCCAGATATGGTATTAATAATAACACAGGACCACAAATGGGAACCGAAAAAAGTCCTTTGGCGAGATTGATATCCTATATGTATTTTGGTGCGCTGATTACGAATCCGAGGTCCATATAACCCCAGCACATCACGTTCAAGGTCATTTGAAGGTCAAATGCATATATTACGGAAAAACAGAAAATCTGATCACGGATTCGGAAAGAGCGGGAAATTTTACGTCCAAATATGTAGTTTTTAGTTTTTCCAACATGACCCTCCAAGGTCATCTGGGGGTGAAATGACTCACCGATAGACCAAATTCTTATTTCCCATATACCTCATCACAACTACAGACGTTTACGTACAACTTAGTCAGGTATCTTTAGGTTTTTTGACGCCCTGATTACGAATCCGAGGTCCATATAATCCCAGCACGTCACTTTCAAGTTGTGATGATGTATATGGGAAATAAGAATTTGGTCTATCGGCTCTTTCCGAATCCGTGGTCAGATTTTCTGTTTTTCCGTAATATATGCATTTGACCTTCAAATGACCTTGAACGTGATGTGCTGGGGTTATATGGACCTCGGATTCGTAATCAGCGCACCAAAATACATATAGGATATCAATCTCGCCAAAGGACTTTTTCGGTTCCCATTTGTGGTCCTGTGTAATCAGTTCTTATTAAATATTATGATTAAAATTAATACGTTATCTAAAATCACATATGTTCTACACTTTATTCACACTTATTTTAAACAATGTATTTATATTTAATTTGAACAGCTAGAGAAAATGTTCTGATATTGTTTTATAGAGAAAATATATCGCCTCTTACCGAAATGACTCTTGCGCCCTTGATATATTTACCATATAACGTAAAGAAATAATTTTTACTAGTGTTAATAAAAAGAACAAATGTATGGTGTTTTGCGATTGCACCCCTGTATAGTATATGTTTTAATGCAAAACTAGAATAAAAGTATTAAAACTATCGCTGATATTTATGCCTGAAATTATGCAAGCAGATAATGGGCTCATATCTAAATATAGCTGGCGTTAATACAAAATGCTCTATTCTAACACTTTTAAAACTAAAACAAAAGACCCATTCAAAACTCCTTAAACAACGTTTATTTTTCTTGTGCTATGATTTTCGAAACATAGGGTGGTCGAAAGAGATTATTTTTAGCACCACCATTTTGTGGGGTATTTGTAAAACACATTTTTCAAAATGCCGCAAAGAAAATGCATCCCCGAAAAAATAAAAACATATAGCGTTGTGATGCATTACTCCTTTTTTATATTTTAAGGGTATAGTATGATGCAGTTAGATACATGTAGGGGCGTATGCCTGTAAAAATAATTAAATTTAACAAGTTCGTCTTAGTTAAAAAGCTCTGCCACCGCGACAAGGTGCGAACATTTCGGCAGAGAACCCTCCTACCAACCCCCTGTATGTTTACAGGTCTACATAAATTATGTCTTGCTAAACACCATTTAGTTTTTTATTTTTTATTTTTTGCTTTTTATTTTCATTATTTTTATTTATTTTTTGACAAGGCTGTATGCCTGTTTTTAGATGTTAACAGCACATAATTTAAATAACTTTTTAAAATGTAATGACAGATGTTAAAAGTACATGAGATCAAAAAACGTTGTTTACATAACCCTGAGCATCTAGGGCGGGTTTTCCTAAATAAATAGAAATATCATTATCTATAATCGTTTTAAAAATCTTTAACTAATGAATATTCATAGATCTAAAAGTTCTTTTTGAAAGTACTATGATACCTGACTTGAACTGATTTAATTGTACAACTTTTTTATTAGATTTTTAAAAATCAGGTAATATTTATTGACAAATTTTTTTTTAAAATTTTACCAGCCTATTTTCAGTTATTATTATTATTATTATTATTATTATTATTATTATTATTATTACAGTGTCTAATTATTAAAATCAAAAATTAAAAACAGATACAAATTTTTTTACGTTTTCTGCTTTTTAAAACCGTAGGGGACTGAATCAAAACCTCTAAATTTACGATTTAATGAGTTTGGCTTATATTCTTTTGTCTCTGTTTTTGTTACTACCTCGTGAATAGCAGTGCGTCGAATTTGATGAGACGTGATTTGTATAGGGGTGCTGTCCTCGGTTAAAATCATGTCACGTATGGAGTAAAAATTAATCAATTTTGATGACGACTAATTCAGACAAATGCCCTTTACTTTACAAACTATTTTTTCCCTCTGTTTTAAAGGCGAAAATACTTTGTAAGCATAGTTTTTAGGACCACCACTTGTAAAATGAGATATATAACTACCTGGTCCGAACGATTCTAGTTCATCTGTCATATCACCAATGTTGTTACCTAACGAAATGTCAGAATATCCGTCTCTGTGTACAAAAATAACCGAGTCTGTATCGTAATACAGTACCTGTTCACCTAACTTTTCCAAATAACTGTATAACTTTAGACGCGCCTGTGCCATGACGTAAGCAGCAAGGCAAACGTTAACAGTAGATAGAGGATCATATGTCTCCTCTGTAAGCTGATAATTAATCAAAAGTGTTTCGTCATCCACTGGTAGAACGGCATTTACTACAAAACAAGGATTAGTTAAAAAAGAAAAAAAACTCGTTTGGTTCTCGTACTAAAAGTGTTTTGGGTTGATTAGCCAGTTGCCCCAATTTTCCCCAAAATCTATTGAGCATTAATTTAGCTTGTGCACTTAACCCCACATTTTTATCTATTAAACCAAATTCTAATTGATTCCCCTCGCTATTTAAAAAATCTTCAATATATTTATCTTTTTGAGCCGTGGTGTGGCAATCGGCTGGAAATCCACTAGCTTCTTGTTTAATTTTTATGAATTTATTCATCATTTCAACAAAAAACCCTCCAGTTTTTTTATCCTTATCATACTGCTCCACTTGATATTCCCAAAACTCAAATATATTTAAGATTATGTATCCTTTTTCTAAGGCCTTGAGTATTTCATCCACTACCCATGTACCCGTTAAAGCCCTCTCACTCTCGTTATGTTTGCAATCGTCGTAACTCATAGTTTCTCCACAAGTACCACAGAGAACAAACATTAGCTTGTTGTTCATTTTTACCGGTAATACAGGGTGGTACAAATCAGATGGTGGTAAAATTGTGCATTTAATTAATCCGTTAACGCTGTTTAGATTCAAATTTTGACATTCTTCCCCTACAAAAACCTTAGGATGTCCTATAGGGAACTTACCGTATTTACAAACCCAGGGATACAATGAACACACATCAACATATTTTATTTTTTCCCCAGGCCTAGTTTCGTAATACGTTTTAGTATTTCCCGTACGACCTCCGTAGAAAGCGTCTCTAGGGTTTAAAGGGGATAAAGTGATCAAAGGGGAACTTTCTAAAAAATTTTGTATTTCAAGATTTTCCCGCATATCTCTTCTAAAATCGCACTCCCACTTCTCTATTACCTCGTACCCAAAAGTTCTTAGCCTTTCAGTTTTGGCCACGGTAGTCTCATATCTATGATTGAGAGTTTCTGTAGGATTACCTTGTAGTGGCTTATCTCTATGATCTTTAAAGCAAGTGAGACAGCCATGCCAGTAACATCCATGAAACTGAAAGATCTTTCCGGTCTCAGAACAAAATCAGTCTACTTTTACACCCTTAACTACTGTTTCACTACCATTAATCGCGTGATGGATATTTTCGTATAATTTTCCTACCCAAAGAAGCCAATAAATAGCAATTTTTGACTGGTTATCTTTAAGACGGTACCCATTTTTTGGGATAATACCAATGGTATTTGGCTTAAGAAAATTTCTACGAAACACTTTATTGCATGCCGAGGCAATAGTAGTAGCTTCACTGAACGGGCAAACATTGGTGGTTTCCATCATTTGTTTTTGAAAAAGTTTACAGCTTTCAAACAATATGGTTGTGTCACTTTTACAATATTCAACTAATTCACGCTGTAAATTGAAAACCATATTATTTGAACGTTGCTCATCATACCAATTTTAAAATTCTTCACGCTCTTCTTCTTTCATACTATCGGGAGAGTAATATTAGATCGCCGGGATAGGCCCCTCGTAATTTTGATTTTCCTTTCTATTAAATAAATGCGGAAAGTATCCCTTTTTAAATTTATCTTCCAACCCAAAGCATTTTTGAAACTGAGATAAACGCATTGGTAAATAATTTAAAGAGTCTATAAACTTTATATTTGATATTTTCAATAAAATAATTTTGGTCCCGCGCATAATAATTTCAGGTTTAATATCTGTTTGTAATAGAAATTTGTTTAAAATAAACTGAATATCAAAACCACCGCCATTATGACTGATAACAACTATTTCCTTAAAATCTGTTTTTCGACTTAAAATGTATTCGATAAACGTGTCTAAGGGGTTTTGAACACTTGAGTAGTTACCCCACATTTATCACACAACCAAGTTTCTCTGTCACGGCATAAATTGCAAAATTGTTTAAGCACACACAAATTTACCTCATGCAAAAGGTTACCGTTATCTAGAACAGTATCCTGCTGCGTTTCAAAATCAAAAAATACAAATAACACATTCTGTAAGTTAGGCTTACCCTTATCTACTTGAATGAAACATAAGTGACCCTCTGGCTGATGATTAAATACATTTACATCAGATGATTTCCAGGAAAATCATGTTTCGGCGGCTGAAAGTGTTCAAACTGTACGATTGTGTAGTTGCAATAATTATTCTAAATAATTATTCCAAATAATTATTCCACATAATTATTGCAATTAATTCTTCTAAATAATTATTCCAAATAATTATTTCAAATAATTATTCCAAATTATTATTCCAAATAACTATTCCAAATAATTATTCCACAGTTTTAAAAATTGCTTCCCTTCTCCCAAATTTCACCGCACGCCCCTGCATTATAGTGATTTTTGTGATGTAATAAATTTATTTTTTTATCAGCAGGAGGGCCTTCAAATATTACTTCCCGCCCCTTTGTACCATTCTTGTAAACTGTTATTTTGTATTCGTTAAGATGCTTTTGAAACTTTTGTAGTTCCGGTATGCCACACCCCTCAGAGGGAATGTTGACACAAGCCTCCCTTATTAATTGTAAAGTCAACTCGGTTTGTGTGTTATTTTTATTTTTTTCGATATCTTTAAAATTGTTAACATTATTTTTCTTGGCAATGGCCACTACTAATGCTCTCGGCAAACAAAGATTGTCCGTGTTTTTAATGACAATCACACCCGTTCGCCTGGCACATTCCTGATTAAAACCTACATCCCCACTTCTTCTTCTACCCCTTCCAGCTGGCATTCTAACACTGGTTACCCCGAAACAAAATGTATCTGTATCCAAGCCCGCTGAGATATTACTTCCAGAACATCATTAACATTAATTTTATCAGCCTCTTTAAAATTTATCCACCCCTCACCCTTCTCTAAACTATTTGAACAAAAGCTAAAACCCACTTGATCGCGAGGATTTAAATTAGAAGTTGCGTATAAAATTACATCAGTTAGACCCCTCTTTACCCACTGCACAGGGTCAGTATTACTTGGTACAGGCTTAAGTTTAAATTCTACCCTTCTACCTTGTAAACTAAAACGCCTAATGTTTTTAACCGCATCATTAATGATAACAAACCTCTCCATTTTAAAAATCACACTGTACTACACGTCTGCACTCTCGAGCTAAAGAAGTACAAATGAAAAATCAGCTCTTCCTCACCCCTTTTAAGTCGTAGTACCAATATAAAATTAATCAATTTCCCTCACCTCCGTATTTATAACAGTAGTACCAACATAAAACTAAATTCGATGATAATAAACCTTAATTTCAAGCCCCGTCTCTGAAAATGTATCGATTTTGAAAAGAAAAAACTCAAGTTGAAAATAATTTACGGGTTAAAAACGCTTATAAATATGAAAAACAAAAATTATACCAATTTCAGCACTACAAGGGATACACTTTCACTAAAATTCCATACAGATACCTACAAAATATCAAATCCACTACTTTCAAAACACGTACAACACTGATAACTCAGTTTGAAATTATGACTAACATCTTGGGGGAATTTGAGTATTATTTATACTCCAAGAAATAAAAAGAAAAAGACATAGTAGTCCCTAAATAAAAGAAAAAACTATACAGTGAAGTAGTTAGTAAAGAAAATAAAAAGTATAACAAGAAAACCACTCCTGACAAAATAAATAATACAAAAAGAAGACAAACCATTGGCGTGGTAGCCTCGTGAGAAAGGAAATTTCTCATACAATACGAGGATCAAGATAATATATCTCTGTATCTTTTTTGATTAGGATATGATGAACATGAGTTATCTTATACTTTTTTATGGAAGTACAAACTTCCTTAGTCTTATTCATAGTTAAAGAAATTTTTAACAAAAAATGGATCAAGGCAACTGGAATTGATTGTTCTATGTCAATAACCCTATAAATACTAAAGATAAAAAAGTAATTGCCGCTTTTTATTGTATTATTTTGAGCAACCTCCGCCTATGTATTAACACATCAATAAATAAACAAAAAAGTATTTCTTACTGCGTTATCAAATAAAAACAAATAAACAAAAATGAGAAAAACAAAAAGGCCTCTAATCTTTTATTGATCTTTTTACTTCTTTTAATACATGAATAAAAAACAAAAAGTATTTTAAATAAAAGAACAAAAAGAGACACGAAAGCTGTTCTCCGCGTTCGTTTATTTTTAATTGCCTTCGAATCTTAAAGCAGCTTTTCCTTCTAAAATAAACTTAATAAACCTGTTCTGTTCTTTATCGTTCAAGATGACTACAACGAGTTACACGTATTTTAGAATACGTATCAAGGGGTCGTATTCCTAAGTACGCCATACGCTGGGACCTTAAATTTACTTGTGCGTGCGAATGATAATATCGACCCTTCAGTGTGATACATAGTATACAAAAGCGACCCATGCTAACCCATGCCCATGAGTATTTCGGCATTCTGGTTTCATCGACGAGCCATATCTTATAGGTAGTAGCAGAACATCATTTCTTATGATCGACGGAAAAAAGATGATTCGTTTATTTAGTATCGTGAATATCGATCATCCAATCAACGTACTTAGAGTGATTTTTGATTTTTCTAATTATTATATTTAGTGCAATTTAAACAAAAAGTGTTACTTTTTAAGATATGAAATTGTTCGTAATTTTTGTTTTTTTTTGTGTTGCCGAATTCAGCTGAAACTGAAACACATCTTTTAGAAAAAATTAGAAGGATAAGTGTCAAGTTTTTATGGAGGATGACGTCATAAAAAGGTATTTTTACTTCTTAAATTTGTTTGATATTTATCTTCCTTGAGGAAGACGCCATAAAAGGTATTTTACTTCTTAAATTTGTTTGATATTTATTTCCTTTTTATAATTATAATAATTATCCCCATAACTTTTTAAAAATAAAGGGTCAAGATTACTGTTAGACGTAAACGAATCAATAGGCGAGATTTGCCAGAGAAAATGTATCGCTATTTACAACTTGGAGAATCAGTAAGAGGAATTTTAAAAATATTTCTTCTCTTTGTAATAACTAGCTTAATATGCCTAGAATAGGCACCGGTTTAATATTATTAGTTATTTTTGTAATTATATTGTAAAGCCTTTTTTATATTTCATCAATTAAAACCACGAAACAGCATATTACTCGTTTTTACGAAAAATAGTTTTTCTATACATTTGAGCATAAATAACTTTACTAAAATATTTTTGATAGAAAATAGAAAAAACTTGAAATTGAAAAAAAATTTTAACATCCTTATGATGAATAGTTTTGAATTATATCAAAATGTCCAGCCCTCTCGGGGGCTGAAAAATATATATTAATTTCTTCCTGAGCTTCAGTCTCTGGATAAAACGAATAAACTAGATACAAGTCATTTTTATCGTCGGCTTTGTAAATATTAACAGTTGTTTTAAAAATAATAGAAAAAACGGCTATTTCAAAATCAGACCAAACAAAATACAACCAATTTCAATCAAAGACTAATACTCTTCTTACTATTCCATGAAGATATTGATTTTAAATAATCTCTGAGATAGCCCGTGAAAAAAGGTGTACAATATCTCAAGACCCTGTATAACTTTAATAGTTTTTAGTTTTCAAGCAATACCTGTATAACAAAATGATGAAGCGTTATTTTTTAAAATATCGGTATCTCATCAAGTAATTAGATATATTTTAATATAATTGAAATATAAGCCAATTCTACCATTTCTTTTAATAATTAAGCGATTTTATATTAAATACTGTTTTTGCTGATTTACTTTTTGAAATTCCGGAATAAGCATATTTTACATTTCCGATAATTTACGCGTCAGTCTTCTTCAAATTTTTATTAAGTAAGGTGCTTTTAAAGATTGGAAAATGTCTGTAATTTTTTGTTTATTTTTTTTGGTGGCGAGTTCAGTAGCCTGTTACAGGAAAACTGAGGCTCAGCTTTTAGATGAGCTGAAATTTTGGAAGGATAGGTGTCAACTTTTAATAGAGGCTGACGTCGTAACAAGGTATTTTTACTTTTTAAAATTTAGTTTGATATTTATTTTTCTTTTTGGTAATTATAATTTTCAGCCGCGATTTAGAAATAAAGGGATTAAGGTTCGAGTTAGAAGATAGAACGAACCAATATGCCAGAATTGTCCAGGAAAAATCTACTACTATTTACAAGTTGGAGAAAAAGATAGGGGAATATAAAAATATATCTTCTAGCTGTAATAGTGAACTTAAAAAGTGCACAGAAACCAATTCAGTGTATAATAGGGACAATAGAGCTTTAGAATTAGAAATTATTGATATTCACGAGGAACTAGAAAGATATAGGAAGGTTAATAGGAAATATAGAAATATCATTTCTAGTAAAAATGAAAAAATTTAAAAAATGCGCAAAAATTTTCAGAAAGTTAAAAATAGAACAATGGGGGGTTTTAAAAAAGACTGTAAAAACTTTATAAACGAAATAATTGAGAAATAAAATTATTTAGTTTTAATACACGTCTTAATTTTAGTAGAGTTAATAATTTTAATTTAAATTTAATTTTAAATTATTTTCGATATAATAGTAGAGGGTTAAACTGTTAGAATTATTTTAAAAAAAAATTTCACACTATATTTTTGTTATTATTTAATTGTTTAAGTCATTTTCAATACTTATATATAAAAGTAGATGGGCTAGTACGGTTAGGAATATTTTAAATTTTCGCCACTCTTAATTTATAAAAATTATATCTTTATACTCCTCTGTTAATCTTCCTATATAAATATTTTTACAATTTACCCCTCCTCATTTTATAAAAATATATTTTTATAGGCATTTGTTTTTAGAATAATTTACTTTCAGTTATAAGGGTCTGCTTCTCAGGGGTATAGAACACCAAGACATATTTAGCCTATTACAAGAGATCGATTTAAAAGTTTTATTTTATTTTATTTTATTCTACGCTCTTGTCCTTAACTATATGTAAATGAGTTTTGTAACAGAATTTTTAACAACCGTTTTAAATAAAATAAATAAATATCTTTTAGATAGTTCTGACGCCTCTTAAAGGAGTAACACACCTAATAATCTAGTTTTCATAAATTACACCGGTCAACACGATTTTTGAGTCTGGATGGTGCATGTTTTATTGTTATTGCTTTTTCGCTTTTCAATAAGGAAATTAGTTTTTTTCCAAAAAATTTGGATTTTGTTAGCAGGAAATCGTTATTAGGTATGTAATTTAACGTTCCCTTCATTCTAATAATAGCGTCATCTTTTTTTTCTACATATCGCGATTGTGACACTGAAAACAAACTTTAGATCGTATAACCGGCGGTTTCCTTTGTTTTTGTTCCTACAGAGTAAGAAAAAAGGTCTCAACCCAGACCCAGAAATTTTTTCGGTTTGTGTTGAGCGGTGTTATTAATGCTTTGTTAGTTAAGGTCGGGAGCTGTTTTAATAATATTAATTATTTTGTAATTATATTGTAAAGCCTTTTTTATATTTTATCAAGAAAAACCACGAAACAGCATATTACTCGTTTTTACGAAAAATAGTTTTTCTATACATTTGAGCATAAATAACTTTAATAAAATATTTTTGGTAGAAAATAGAAAAAACTTGAAATTGAAAAAAAATTTTATCATCCTTATGATGAATAGTTTTATATCAAAATGTCCAGCCCTCTCGGGGCCTGAAAAATATATATTAATTTCTTCCTGAGCTTCAGTCTCTGGATAAAACGAATAAACTAGATACAAGTCATTTTTATCGTTGGCTTTGTAAATATTAACAGTTGTTTTAAAAATAATAGAAAAAACGGCTATTTCAAAATCAGTGCCATCAACCCCGTCTCTTTTCATGTGCTCTAAATACCCCTGTGCCGTTTTATACTCTATTTCTACACTTGAGGCTGCTAATCTTTCAAAATATTCGCTCCAATTTTCAAACACAAAATAAACTATTACTCTTCTCACTATTCCATGAAGATCTTGATTTTTAAATAAACTGTGAGATAGACAGCGAAAAAGACAATTACCATCTCTTTGTATGAAAACAATAGTATTAAGCTCTTTACCATTTTTATCGTATAAAATTTTATTTGTTATTTTTTCTTTTTTATTTTTAAATACAACCCTGTGAAAGTAGTCTGTTATTTTTTCTGTTTTTTATTTAAAATACTAGTATGCAATTTTTCGTTTAATGAAATATTATTATTAATCACGTGGTCAAGGTTTTCTAAAGTATTTTTTTTTTGTTTGAGGAGGTATCTGAAGTTTCAGAAGAAACAAAGAAACTGTTAAGAGGGTGAAGGGGTAAGGGGCAAATGTGACAATTAACATAATCATGAGCAACACAAACTGTTGTGCCCCTGATTAAATCAACAATTTCCTCACCCCCAGTTAAATCAATGATCTGAGACAGATTGTTAGAGTTTTGTTCTTTTGATTCTTCTTGAGTTAAATCAGAAAACTGTTCAATGTCTTTGGTAAGTTTTAAATCGTGAGAGGAAAGCTCTTGTTCACGAAAATTCCCCTTGTAGCAGTTTAAAATTGCTACAGTTTAATATTTTTTTGAAATCGCACGGATCTGAGCACATTCCTAAGATTACACATCTATTTCAGTACATCTCTAGTTTTCGATTAGATACCGAACTAATCTTAGAGCACCATATTTTGGCAATTCTTAAGTATCGGAGTCTCCGCCCGGCGATGTTTAAGCGGCACACATAAATCTTCTGGCCGAGAGGGGAGTTCATGCTAGGCGTTGCACGCGTTGCGATTCAGAATGGCTCTAGAGTAGGCCTAGGTTGATTTGTTGAACGTTCGTATTTCCTCATACGTGTTGGGATCGGAGAGCCTACTCCGATATTGTGTTCTATGTCCTGGTTCATCGTTGGTGCAGGTTGTAAAGGGTATGTTGTTCAGGTCGTGGCTCCAGTCCCGTTTTAATTATTCAGGATTTTTGACTTGGCAGTATTGATGTGAAGGGCAAGATCACACTAGCGGATGCAGACAGCTTTCGATATTCATGCGAAATGTATTTAGACTACCAAAACTACACGCCCATATTTTATTTGGTTGCAGACTAAAAAAGTGAAGCTTGTCCTTTATTATCAGAGTTATTTATATACAGGGTTTCACAAATCGAGGTGCACCATTAGTATCTCGTAAGCGGTGAGATACAAGAAAATTTAAACTGGGGCACAGTTGCGCAGTGTGGTATTTAATAAAATGACGCTTTAGAATTTCAAAAATTCCAAATACTTGCGGAGATATTCGAAAAAAAGCGAAATTTTGCAAAAGCGATATTTTTTCCTGGGCTTATTTGAAGAGATATTTCAAAATAAATGGTAACTAAAAACGACGTAAACATTTCAGGTCCGTATTTAAAAAAATTGGTTGATGATCGCCGCCCAAAGACGAAACGCCGGATTTCAACTTTAATAATGCCATCTTGTATAGAAGAAGAAGTGGCAGTGACGAAGTGTCATTTATTTTAAAATATTTCTTCAAATAAGCTCAGGAAAAAATAAAAACAATTTTGTAAAAATTCGGTTTTTTTTTTAATATCTCCAGAAGTATTTGGAATTTTTTTAATTTCAGAACGGCATTTTGTTGAGTACCAAATTGCGCAACTTTGCTCGGTATCAAACTTTCTTGTATCTTTACTGTTTAGAGAACCTAATTTGTAACATTCTGTATTAACTAAATAAATAATTGTAAATTCAAAACGGTATAACTTTATAAAAAAGGATATAATAAAAATATTAAATTACATACAAATAATAATAGAATACTAGGTGCTAACGGATCGTTTATATTACATTACATTATGTACTAATAACAATTACAAGAGATAATGTATTTTAACTAATTATACAAATGAAATGATCAAAGCTCAAATTACCTCATTATAAGAAATATTTGTGTAGCTATTTCCGGGTCATTTTTATTAGTAACATTTGACCAATCACATTGATGTAACTGGTCTTTTAGTTTATTTATATTTATTTTGGATTTTATTTGGTTTTCTTGTTTATTATTAGGCTTTTCCTTGGTCGAGTTTTTTTGACTTATACAGAGCATAAGAGGACTACGATCTGTTATATCTTCATTAATTACAAAGGAATTAAGTTGAAGGTTGGCTAGATTTAATCTTTTTTTTCACAAATATAATGATCTAAACATGTTTTAGATATAGATCTCGTTATCGAGTTAATATATGACTGATATTGACACTCACAACACTTTACGATATCATCCATTTTATAATTATCTTAACAATTCAAAGATCACCGAAAAATTTTAAATAAATAAAGTAATTATACAATTTTGGCAAACAGGTTACCAGTTACGGCACAAACCACACGATAAAATATCCTTCTAACCCTAAAGTATTTTCTTTGTTTCCTTTAAACCTTTCCGCTCCCGCCATTAGTTTCGGGTATTTTCGAGTCTCATTCGTCATCGCCCGTGATCTTGCATGAATATCGAAAGCTGTCTGCATCCGCTAGTCAAGATCACGTCTTAATATTTGAGGAGAAAGAAACTGCTTCCTTCTAAGATCAGCCATCGTAGCAGGCAGAAGCAAACGGTTTTTTTACCGTTTTTTTTATTTTTTTATATGTCGTCACCACGAGGTCCCTTCAACGCCCTTTTAGAGGTAAGATTTCACAAATTATGAGAAATTGTAATTTTGTTTTAAGGTTGGGTTTTCTTATTTCAGTTTTGGTTTCGTATTTTAGGGTTTTCCTTCCTTGAGGTACTAGGGTGCATCCTCCCCTGATTTTTCAGACCTTCCATGAAGACATGGTCGTTGGGTAATTCAAGAGCCAGTTTGTGAAGAGGGCATGTTCCCTGTTATACCCACATTGGGAAAAGCCATACTGTATTTTATTTCGGCAGCCATGAAAAAGGGGGGCCCTACTGAAGTCCTGAAGCAATAGCAAGCACAGCAACTTGGACTCGGAGTACCTAGTCACCAACAGGCCTGTATATTTTTGTACATAGACATTCATGATTCAAAGAAAATATGGAATGTGACCAATAATCATTTTTTTGAAACAATCTCAAGTTAAATACCTCATTATCTAAAATGTTATATAAAAAAAAACTAATGCTATTTTCCTAAACTTATTATAATTATATTCAGAACTTCACATTAACTACCTACTGTAAAGCTATCTCGACAAGAGGTCATCTCTTTAACCTTGCGATTGAGCGCCGAAAAGATTCATGAATCTTCCCTGAGGACAATCTAAAAATTAAAACATCTTTTTATAAATCCTTGTGTCAAGAAAAGCTAGTATTAAATTTAAATGTCATAACCTATACTATTGTTTTTCGTTGAATCTTATCATTTCTATTATCTACTTTTGGAAGGTTTTAATCATCAAGAATATATTTTAAAATCAAAATGCGCCCAAATAAAAAAAGGAATGACCTAACATCACTTAATTAAATACCTTTGGTCACAAATATAATTTTGTAGTTTTATTGAAAGGTTTTCCAACCCAATTTAACATCTGGTTATTTTCTTGATTTAGCCACATTAAATCAAGTGGCGCCTAAAGGGAATAAGGGAAGGATAACGAACCACAGCCTTTAGCCTCCAAAAAAAAATTTGAGCAGCCGGTGCCTGTTGTGCGTTGTCGTCACAAAAAGAAAATAGCGCCCAATAGCGTGGGGCATTTGGCAACTTCCCTTAATTTCAATAAATATGTTTTGGAGAAAATTGGAAAACAATTCAATAATTTTTTTATTCCTTCTTAAAAATATTGGAGCTGTCTCTGTGCAATATTTTGCTTGGCTTGTTACTGTTTGACATTTAAATGTTTAGCAAATACCTTGGGGCTATGTAATTTACCTTTTTGGTGTTAATTTTGGCTTTTATGGAAAGGTAAAAACTTTGATAAGTATAATATATGGGGTTTGCTTCACATGAAATAAGGTACGATACAGTTTTTGGGGATAATTTTGTTCCACTACTTTGACAAGTGCTTTCTATATCGATATAGTGCTTATGAGCAGTAAATACTGTTTCTATTATTAATTTTCTTGGTTACGAACACTAATTAAAACATTTTAATACAGAGTGTCCGAAATTTCACCAAATTGACTTAATTTGCCTCTCACAATGTTTAATCAATTCTGAATCTTCCTAATGAGTACGTAATAACAAATCAAATCAAATATACTTTATTATTAAAAGAATACATTATTCTTGTCAACAAAGTGTAGCTTAGAGCTAAGTAATTAACATTTAGTTACTAATTAAATACAGCACCACATATTATTATACAGTGTGTCCCAGATTTCAGAAGATTTCATTTTTTTATATTAAACTTTTATACTTTCATGTAATGCTTTGAAGATACAGTAACCTTTTGATACAGTCAGTACTCTATTGTACAGGGTGGTTGGTGTTTTTCTAAGGGTTTTGTTGAGCTTAATATTTTTGTAATTTCGTACTTAATCTTGCTTCCTTCATATGAAGGCTGATTTTAACCTTTTGTTAACCTCAGTATAAAGAGTTTTGGATTGACCTTGAACTCGACAAACTTTATTCCATAATTAAATTATTTTCTTTGGACACTTATGTTGTTGAATTTTGGAAATGTACCCCTTTGAGCTGTTGTGAAATAATTTTTTCCCTTATCGATATCTATTTGTAGCACTTGTTTGAGGATATTCTTTGGGTTTAAAAAAAAAACTATACTGTCATGGCTGAGACATTCCAAACAAATCATTTACTGGAAGCGGAATTAAATTATGAGTTAGCAATACGTGCGGTACAATCTAGCAGAGCGGTCGCGGATAAACGCAAAATTTTGACTAGACTTTTGGCTAAAGAACGGAGTAGCAACAAATCTGAAATTATAAGTGAATTGGTTGAGGGTTTAGATTTTAAAACCGAGGCAATTGAAATCGAGACTACCATGCAATCTATTGGGGGAATTATATCTGATTTTGAGGGTAGTGATAGGGATTCTACATTCTTAAGAATGAAGTCTAGATTAGCGCATCTTTTAAGCAGAATTAATAGATTACACTATCGAGCAGACGATGCGGATGCCAAGAGCTATCAAAAAGAAGCCCATGCTTCATGCTTACTTTTGGAAGCAGACTTGTATGATCGCATTAAAGACGATAACCCTGTTACCTCAAATTCAGTGGCTCCGCAAGCACCTATTATTCAGGTTGCGCCTCCCGTTGTAAATTGTGTGGGGAATATTCCGGCTATAGGTGATTGGCAAGTAAAGTTTAATGGTGATCCAGAAAATCTTTATAACTTCTTAGAAAGAGTAACCGAACTCGCTGAGTCTCGTAAAGTAAAACCAGAAGACTTGTTTATTTCTGCAGCCGAACTTTTTGTTGGTGATGCCTTTGTTTGGTTTAGGAGTGTAAAAAGCTCAGTTGATAGTTGGGATTCTTTAGTATGTAGATTAAAAAGAGACTTCTTGCACTCCGATATAGAGGATGAATTGTGGAACCAGATAAAGCATCGCAGACAAAAGCGAAATGAATCGGTCGCGGTATTTGTGGCACATTTAGAAATTTTATTTGCTCGATTAGTCGATCCACCTGCAGAAGTAACCAAAGTCAAGCATATCCGACAAAATTTATTACCAGACTATATTACTCAATTAGCTTTGGTAGATATTTCTACAGTTCAGGACTTAGTAAATCTTTGTAGAAAACTTGAGGAAGCATCTTATATTAGGAATAAAAATCATGCTGTTCAGGAGTTGTCAAACTTAAATATTTCAGATTCCTCAAATAAAGTAAGCCGAGTAATTTTAGTAGAAATAAAATTGCCAATAATTCCAATGACTTTAATAGAAATAAAAATAAATCAAATAATACAACTAATTTAGACAATTCAAGTTCTAATGCTTCCTCTTCTTCCCTTTTAAATCCTGAATTAAAACATAATTTGAACACTAGTAATTTTTCAAGAAATACTAATCATGATAATAGTAAAAGTCAAAGTAAAATAAGTTGCTGGAATTGGAACATGCCCAATCACACTCATCAGAGTTGTAGATTGAAAAGAAAACTTTTCTGTTTTAAATGCGGATTGCCTGACGTTAAGGTAAATAATTGTCCCAATTGTTCAAAAAACTTGTAAGAGAGGTGTGTTCTCGAGGCAGACGCATCGTTACCAAAACTAAGGCCTCGGTCGAGGTTCAAAACGCTAAATTTGATAGGGAAGATTGGAATAAATGGCTTAAAATAGTTTCAGATTTTTATAAAGATTCAGGGAATGAGATTTCTCCTTTGTTTATTGAAAAACCTAGGGATAACCGTCCTTACATTTCGGTGAAATTGTTTGATCAGAATATAGCAGTTCTGCTCGATTCGGGAGCAACAGCTTCGGTTGTAGGTACAAAAGGCCTAGAAATTTTAAGTCATTTTAATTTAAAAATCTGTCCAGCCAGTTTGAAAAATATATGCACTGCTGATGGTGCGCAGCAAAATGTTGAAGGTATAGTTGACTTACCTATTGTGGTAGGAGAGATTTGTCAAATTGTTTCCGTCTTAGTAGTTCCAACTCTACCACATAGTTTTATTTTTGGATGTGACTTTGCCAAACAGTTTAAAATTTTAGTTAACTTTAGGAATAATTCTTGGCATGTACAAGCTGACGTAGCTAAATCTGAAGTACCTACAGTTGAGAACTATACCAATTTCGTTTTTGATCCTTTATGTTCTTTAGATGACCTTTCTTGTTCGCTGCGTGATCAAGCCGAAAGAGTTATCGCTTCTTTTGATGAAATTAATAGCAAAAACCGATTAGGTAGAACAGCTAAATTGACTTTGACAATTGATACTGCCGATACTCCACCATTTCATAAAAAGCAATATCCAATGTCGCCATACATGTCACAGATATTAAATAAAGAATTGGATGAGATGATAGAATTAGGCGTAGTTGAACCTTCTCAAAGTCCTTGGTCGTCCCCGATACTCTTGGTTAAGAAATCAAATGGAGAATTTAGGTTTGTGTTTGATGGACGTTTTTTAAACAGTATTACGCAATTTGACTCTTATGCTCTCCCTAGTATTGACAAAATTCTTAGTTCATTACGTAACGCCAAATTTATTTCGTCTATTGACTTACGTAAAGCATTTTGGCAGATTCCATTGGACGAAGCTTCGAAGGACAAAACTACCTTTAATGTGCCGGGTCGCGGTTCCTTTTGGTTCAACGTAGTTCCTTTTGGGTTATGTAATGCAGCTCAGGCTCAGCAGCGCTTGGTGGATGCTATTTTTGGAGCGAAATATGAACCGTTTATTTTCACGTACTTGGATGATATTTTAATTTGTAGTCCGGATTTTGAGTACCATGTAAAATTACTAGGCGATGTTAAAGAAAAATTAAAAGAAGCGAATCTTACAATTAATTTGGAAAAGTGTGACTTCTTCAAGACTAGTTTAAAATTCTTGGGTTATATTGTGGGGTCAAATAGTTTGCGCACTGATCCAGACAAAATTCTTTCCATGGTCAATTATCCACGGCCTAAGAATGCCACGGAAGTGAAGAGATTTATTGGGTTGTGTTCCTGGTATAGGCGATTTATAAAGAGTTTTTCTACCTTGATGTCTCCCATCAATGATCTTCTCAAAGGTCAAGAAACGTCAGCCTATCACTTGGACGGATGCTGCAGAGACTTCATTTGTTAGGATCAAGGAGCTTTTGGTTTCCTCTCCAATTTTGTCCCAGCCTGATTTTAGCAAGCCGTTTATTATTACTTCAGATGCTAGTCTAACGGGCGTGGGAGGTGCACTTTCTCAAATAATTGATGGAGAAGAACACATCATAGCATATGCCAGCAGATCTCTCACTAAGGCTGAAAGGAATTATTCGGTTGTGGAACGGGAATGTCTTGGAGTTTTGTTTTGTTTGGACAAGTTTAGGATGTATGTTGAAGGAGCTCCAAAGTTCAAGATCATAACCGATTGTTACTCTCTTTTGTGGCTAAATAACATGAAAAATCCCACTGGTAAATTGGCTCGCTGGAGTGTGCGTCTACGTCAACATAATTTTGATTTAGTTCACAGACATGGAAAAGACAACGTAGTGGCTGACGCATTAAGCAGAATCCCTCCAGACGATCAAGAAGATTCACCTGTTGTTTCATTAATAAATCCTTTTAGTATTGATATCGATCGTATTGACCCTTGGCACGATGATCTTCGAGAGAAAATTGTTCATTCACCAAATAAGTATGCCCAGTGGAAGGTGGAAGATGGTTTTGTTTTTAAATTTATACCAAATCAGCTTCCAATGAATGTAAATATCCCCGAGTGGAAAATTTTAGTCCCGAATCCTCAAATTACCGATGTCCTTCAACATTGTCATTGTCCACCAACCTCAGGTCATTTTGGGTTTTATAAGACTCTTAATAGGGTACAAGATTTTTGTTATTGGCCGAAGATGAGGCGTGATGTTCTAAAGTTTGTGAAGTCTTGTTTAGTTTGTGGAGCCCAAAAGTCATCTAACACTGCTCGTATGGGACTGATGGGAAAAGAGAAGAAAGTGGACCTTCCTTTTCAATGTATTGCCGTTGATCTCATGGGACCTTTTCCCAGATCAAAGAAAGGTCATAAATGGCTGTTGGTTGTAGCGGATTGGTTCACGAAGTACACCCTTTTATACCCACTGCGTAGTTCTAAATCTTCCTATATTGAAAATATTATAGAAAATCAAATTCTTTTAGTGTATGGATGTCCTGAGACTTTAATATGTGACAATGGTTCTCAGTTTACTTGTAAAAGTTTTAAGGATTTATGTAAAAATTATGAGGTAACGATCAGGTATAACGCGTTATATTCGGCTCAGTGCAATTTTGTGGAACGGAATAACAGAACAGTCGGTACTGCTATTCGAAGTTACATAAATGATCATGAGGATTGGGATAAAAATATTTCGAAAATACAGCAGGCAATAAATACCTCTAAACATGAAGTTACACACTTCACTCCTGCTTTTCTAGCTTTCGGCAGGCATCCTCCTTTGTCCGGAAAATTTTATTCCCAATCGAATGAACTTAAAAATGAAGATACCGAAATTATTCGGGGTGATAGAGAATCGTATGCTAAAAATATGCACGGTCTTAGAGAAATTTTTGTAGAAGTTAAAAGACGACTTCATGCGGCCTACGAGCGTAATTCACAGGCGTATAACCTCAGAAAGCGAGAATTTTCTTTTAATCCGGGCTATCATGTTTGGAGAAAGAATCAAGTGTTGTCTAGCGCCGCTAATCATTTTATGGCAAAGTTAGCTCCAAAGTATATTCTGTCAATAGTACATAGAAGGATTTCTAATTTAGTTTATGACCTTAAAAACGTGGATGGTTCTAAAGCTGGTAGATGGCATATTAAAGATCTTAAGCAATATGACGGTACTGATCTGGGAAACACAGATCAGGATAATGAAATTTCGGATTAATTTTATGTCTGGAAAGAATGCTAAAATCTAGGGGTTGCGTTTATCTTTCCACTTAATCTGTTGGTAAAAGTGCTTTAAATTTGTATCCCTGACTAAGTGGCATTCATCTCTCCTAGATATTTTCACTGTGTTGGAAATTTTTTTGACATATACCTACTATGGTTGATATTTTGACAGTTCCTAAGCGAAGTTACTCGCTCTAAGTTGGCACTGATCTAGCATCGATTATTGGTGTAGAGGTACACTAATGGTTTTAGTTATTTGGTATATTAGTTGCCTACTTAGTATTTTTGTGATATATATTATGATTTCGGGATAGATTATTTAGTTTTTTTGTTAGTTATGCTATGCATACTGGTCTAAGTTTTAGAGAGCTAGATTACCTTAGATCAACTTCCAATTATTCATGGAGATACATGTTCCTTTTACTGATTTACACATCCCTGATATTTGTTTCGGTCGAGTTTTACAGATGTGTAGTTTCATGTTCATGTCATTGCATGATGTGATGGTTGATTTACGTTGTTGTTAATTGCTTTGGACAGACAGTAGGGAAAGTATGGGGCTTCTGCCCCACTCCGTCCTCCGGAGGAGGTGGTGCAGTATTCCATGACGTCATAGCTCGGCCACCTTTGCGCATGCGTAAATTACAAGACGTCATCGAAGTCTACGTCAGTGGAGCTTACGTCAGCGATATAAAAGTCACCTGTCAAATGTCAAATGTCACCTGTCACTTGTCACCTGTCACTTGTCAAATGTCAAAATAAAAATTTAACATATGTCACGTGTTCGGGGCGGAGGGAGAAGGCGTTTAAAGAAAGAATGGCGTCGATCGGCCCTTTGGTTCCGGAGATATAGTTTTTTGCGATTAGCGACCTAACGGCTGAAGGGAGAGAGACGAAATTCGCATGGGGGATAGTGGCGGAGCAGATCTTTCGATTTATCAAATTATTTTTCAAAAATCTCAACTGATAGTAAAAAATTAGATTTCACAATTTTTACATCATCCTGTATAGGAAATTTTCGATTAAATAGATAAATTAGGAATAGTATTGGATATAATAGCAGAAAAATATGCATTAGTACATGCAAGCTTAATAGGATGTGATCAGCAAAAAAATTAGATGTTTGGCTCAAAACTCCATGTTATTCCTTATGGAGGTTCAATCTGCAATTTTCACTCCATTGTAGGGCGTGGTCACTTTTCCCTAGGCAGATACCGCGGCAAGGCAGGAGTCGGGCAACCTCGGGAAGACTCGGCAATGATCGGAAGGGTAGGTTCAATGACCCAGATAGATCAGCGACTACATGGGAGATCTCAGGAGACTTCTAGAGGGAGATGGAGAGTTCAACGCCACGTTACCCACACCTACTGCGCAGGCGCGAGAAATGCGAAATCCATTCGTTTACTACCTAACCTGAACCAACTATTCCAAACCGAGAACTGCCATCCTGTCACCGATCATACGTCAGCTGTCATCTATCATACGACAGCTGTCATCTGTCGCCTGCCTCTACGAAATCCATTCGTTTACTACCTAACCTGAACCAACTATTCCAAACCTAGAACTGCCATCTGCAACGCCATCCTGCATAAGTATGAATATGAAAAAAAGTCCTGCCATCGGTGGGATGAGAACCCGCGCCATGCGTGTGACAACCCAATGCATTACCACTGAGCCAGTCGAGCTTCCCTGGGAATAACGCTAAGTGTATCTATACAATACAAAAATTAATATTTAATATTTGAAATACATAGAGGCCCTAAACGATAAGTGTTAGAGAATGAAAATTTTGGCGTTAGATAGAAGTCATAAAGACCATTAGATATATAGGCTGAAAAACCCCCAAAAATATTAAGGTCCTTTAGACAATTACTGGGGCGCTGACCAAAAGGGCCTTAAAATTTGTTTGCTTCGATAGGGATTAAGGGTAGGATGAATAAAAGACATACCCCAAATTTGATCGAAATCCGTGAAGCCGTTTAGGCGCTAGAGGGTTACAAAGGTGTTTAAGGTATCAGGAGCATAGAAATGTGAGAAGTTAAATAAAAACTAAATTACGGTTAGCGTCTAAACGATAAGTGTTGAGGAAGTAAAATTTGGGGGTTAGATAGAAGTCAGAAAGACCATTGGATATACAGGTTAAAAACCCCAAAAATATTAAAGCCATTTCGGCGATTTCTCTGACGCCAACCAAAAGGGCCTTAAAAGTTGTTTGCTTCGATAGGGACAAAGGATAGGAGTAATAAAATACATACCCCAAATTTCATCGAAATCCGTTGCCGTTTAGGCGTAGGCTTGCAGCTGTTGTTGTGTTTAGCGAAGTCATGATGAGAACGATTGATAAGAAATGGATTTAAGGAAGAAAACACGTAGTAGTAGGAAAATTATTTATTTAACCACAAGATATATCGAGATTTAACAACTTTATAGACAAAATTAGTTAATAATATTAAACAGGATACTGCTACGAATACAAGGAAACTAGAAATACTGTTCAGAGTTTCGGAGAAAGATGGCGTTAGGGTAGAAGCAGCAGTACTAGAAATACTGTTCAGAGATTCGGAGAAAGATGGCGTTAGTGGAAAAGTAATAGTAGGAGTAGGAGATGTTCTGAGTTTCGGAGAAAGATGGCGTTAGTATAGAAGGAGGAGTAATTGGAGTAGCAGGAGTAGCAGGAGCAAGAGTTGGAGATGCCGAACATTCGAGAAAGATTACATCATCAGTGGAATAGTGCGGAACAAAGCGAGCTAAAATGACTCAGCACGAGGAAAGGCCAACGCAACAGTCGTTTTCCGTACCTTACGGTACCATCCGGAGTAAAGTGGTTTGAAGCGAAGTCATGAGGGCTCAGCAAGTACTAGAATTTTCTAGCAAGCACAATGATTATGCATTTTAATGTAAAGCGTAGATAGTTACGATCGGGTCTGCGGGGAGTGGTAGTAATTAAAATAGGTATTTCTAGCAAAGTCACCCAGGCAAGACCAACAGTAGGAAAAGATGTTTCGACTGGCGTAAAAACTTCTCGAAAATCTCGACTAAGATCATCGATACAGGTCTTTAGGGCAAAAAGGCGACTTTCCGATTAGTGCTCTAACGGTAGGAAGGGAAGGATTCCGAATGTGGGAAAGAGAGAGAGAGAGAGAGACTCGTGGAAATCGTAGGGAAGGAAGCCGAAAACTATGCAATATATACTTTTTAAGTACTAAAATACCCATGGATGTATACTAGGGCTAGTCAAAACGGAGAAAGAGATAGAAAAAATAGAGACAAAATATAAACAAACCCTGTTCTGGAAAAACAGCTAAAAAACAGACCCTGTTCTGGAAAAACAGCTAAAAACAGACCCTGTTTGGGGAAAAAAACTAAAAATCAGACCCTGTTTCTGGAAAACAACTAAAAAACAGACCCTGTTTCTGGAAAACAGCTAAAAACAAACCCTGTTTCGGGAAAACAGCGAAAAAACAGACCCTGTTCGGGAGAAACAGCTAAAAAACAGACTCCTGTTTCCGAAAATAACAACAACTCCTGAACAGCTATGGGAAACAACTAGGAACCATTGAAAAACAACTACTAAACAGGTCCCCCTGTTTCAGGGAATCACTTAAACGTCTAACTGCCCAACATAGAAACAACATACAGAGTATTTTCTTCAAAAATATATGGGTACTAATGGTGCTACTAATAATCAGTCATTTATCTGCGAAAAAAATAAGCATCCAGTACATTCCCCCTTTCGGACTGAATTCCACATAAAAGTTTCGTTCAAAGATCTTTAATAATTGCATACGTAGATATAGACGATTTTCTTTTGACAGAAAGCCGTCAATAGGACTTATACAACAGTGCACAACAAGTTTGATACGCATATCAAACCCTAAACCCTCGAGATTCAGTATAACACTCGACGTCTGAAAGAACAGCTAAAAACAGCTAAAAACATACCATGTTTAGGAAAACAACTAAGAAATAACCTCCTGGTTCTGGAAGCAACGAGGAAACAGCTAAAAACAACTAAGAAACAGATCCTGGTTCAGGAAACTACTTAAACGCCTAACTGATCAACTACTTAACAGCTAAAAAACAGATCCGGGTTCTGAAAACAACTAAAAAACAGACTTCTGTTCCCGAAAACAACTCCTGAACAGCTATCTGAAATAACTAGGAACCATCGAAAAACAACTACTACGAAACAAGTCCCCTGTTTCAGGGAACCACTTAAACGTCTAACTGCCCAACCACTTAACCACCCAACCACTTAACATCTAAAAACATACCCTGTTTCGGAAACCAACTCCTGAACAGCTATGAAACAACTAAGAAATAGGGCTTGTTTCTGGAAACAGTAATTCGTAGTCGTACTTGCTAATAGAGAAACAATCTACAGACACTCAAAATCAGACTTTATCAATCAAGATCCGAAAATTACTCGAGAATACATATCAAAAATATTGGAGAGATTCCGCTGATATGGATCTAACACAGGGTCTTAAGCACGATATCGAAACTGATGCATGGAGACTGGGAGATTCACGGGTTGATTTTTTGGAAAAATGGTGATATTCAAGTAGGCAATATTGAATACCGAGGAACTCAAAGACTCTACGATCTTCTGTTTTGAAAAAACCGATTTATCAGAAAAAGGAAGATGAGGAACAATACAAAGATATTCTTTTACGAACAAACCTTTACCCGAAGAATAGTGGCTAGTTAAAAGGAAATAGATCTGACAAATATAAAAATATTGTTAAACCATTACTCTCAGTATCGGCAGAAGTTTCAAAACTTAGAACGAAATCAGCAAAAACACCTCCAAGTACAACAAGAATCTCAACAAGGTCGAAGACGTCGTCGCCGTTGTCGTCGTCAAAATTAGGTCAAGCGTTAATGGAATACAACGAAAAACCCAAAGAATTTGTGTACTATGATGACGGAAACGAGTTGGTTGAAAGACTAGAAAAGCTAGAAGCCTCCAATCAGGTTGGCAACAATAATAACAGGAACGAGATTTGGAGCATTTTACAAGAACTGGAACAACTTGGAATAATTGAATTCTAGAAATAATAATTTATAGTGGATTCGTAAATCTTATTACATACTACAATCTATGAGGACGAAGAAGGGAGTGATGTAGACGAAATTTGTAATCTAAGTGGAATAGCTTTTAAGAAATGGTTAGTATACCGCTGACCGACAGACAATTAACATGTCAGAAATATTAAAAATTATTCTTGCCAACATTGAAGAAGTATTCAGTCGAAACCAGTATTATGGGTCCTGTTTACCTTCAACTTTAATGGTTTGGGAACTTGCTAAAAAATATAATGTACATGTAGAACCAAAATGTGGAAAGATTTTCTATGGGGAAATAGGAGGCAACACTCATTTTTGGAACGTCTTTGAAGGAGAAATTTACGATCCCACCCGTAAAGTTATAAAACAGCTGATGCCATCCGTAGACCTTACGAAGTTTGTGTACAAAGAAGGTCCCAGTATAAGCACAGATATGGAGACAGCAGTCATGTTGGATATTTTTAATCAGTTCCAGAGAACAAACACAACACACCAATACTTTTCCAACGCTCCAGATAAACTTAAAACTCTTAGAAAAATTATCCATAGAAATGTATCTAGATGTATGAAATAAAAAGTTTGTATTCTTTGTATTTATGTGTTATTTTATTAACCTCTTTGTGGGGAACCAGATCACCAATAAACAAAGCTGCTGGAAACAGGGTTTATTTAGTAGCTATCTGAAAGATGGTATTAGAGTCCTATTGGGGTTCGAATAGGGTCCGGATCCTGTGTGGATCTTGTTCAGATAGTGTTCGGATGCTGTTCTAAAGACTCCCTAATAGCGTCCTAAAGACGTTCGAAAAAACACTAAACTTCTGATGTTCTAGCGGATACTTGGGAATAGATTAAATGTCATAGTTCCAGTTTTAGGTTTAGTTCGAATATAAATATTATGGTGATATCTCAACAAGATAAAGTATCAGCTTCTTGAAACACCAACTGTTAAATATGGGGTAAGGAAAGAGGGAATGAGGTTGTTTCTTAGAAATATACCCGTCGTTATAAAAGATAACGTTCTCATAAGGATAAATTTCTGTTATCAGAAGGACTGTTTAATTGATTAGCTACAAATCAGCCTCTAAAATTTAATAGTTAAAACAGATGAAATTTGCGCTAAGTGGAACACCAGATGTGGTTAAGATAGAGTTTTCCGTTAGTGGTAATTCGGGGGAAAGAAAAAAACTTTAAAACGATGGAATTGGAGTTGCCTAAACGAGGAGATTTAGTGAAGTGGTTTACCAAAACTGTCATCGGAGCGTTAGTTACACAAATTCATACATGCCAAGCACCTATTTGGTTCCGAAATCTTAATGCACACATTAATCTACGAGGATGTCGATCTTATACGTGAACGTATGCTGAGACATGAAGAGGAGAATGGTGCCGGTGAAATTAGTAACTTAAGTAGAGCCCCATTCTCGATGACGTTGTGTTACGTTTGCGTTAAGTTTGTGTGACGGTTGTCTTATTGTTGTGTAGGTGTTTGCGTTTTGTAGGCGTAGTGTAGACGTTGTGTCGACGTTGTGTTGACGTTGTGTAGGTGTTGTGTACAAAGAAAGGCAGTAACATCTGTGAACAACCCTCAGTAGTACTACATACGTTATGACGATAAGATGGCAAGTCGTAAAATTAAATTAAAACTGGCAGCAATGACTGGTGAAAACGTGTTTGGTTTTCGCACAGATGGATCAAAGTGGCTTATTGGAAACACACCGGTTGAATTTGACGATAACATTTTATTGATTGAGAATGAAAAATATCCTCTATCAGATGGTCTTTTAAAGTTATTAACCGAAAAGAAGCCGGAAGAATATACGGAGAACGAGTTAGCGGATTACAAGGAACTACTCTTACTAACCAGTGCCCATCGGCGGGGATTCTATCGAAACGCACACACCAGCTCAAGCGGTAGTTGGAAATATAAACACATTGTATCAAAACTATTTCCACCTCAGAGAAGTTGTACATCCAATTTAAAGAATTTACCAACAGTCTCTAAAATGCCAAAAGAGAAGGTTCGACTTGGAGAACTTGGAAGTAAAGAAGAATATCCATGGAAGGAAGAAATATTAAAGTACGAGGATGTGAATGAGTTAGTTGATAAGTTAAAATATTTAGAAGCAGAAAAGACTGAAAACAATAATAACCTTGGAAAAATAATATCTATTCTGAAAGAACTTGAAAAACTTGGTGTAATAGAAGTTTATTAAAATAGTTTGTGTTTTAGTTGTTAGAAATATGCATCACTTACTCTAAAATAAGCAGTCCAAGATACACCTTTCAACAAGGCGGACTTATTAGTTTAGCCTTTTTGCAAGATGGAGCTGTTAATAATATTAACCCTAGTGCTTGGAAGTACTGTACACGCAGAATCAACATCAGGCGAAGAAGGAATACCTACTACAGATGAAGTTAAATATGCCGAATATGAGTTAAAATCAGAAGAAGAACCGTTCACTGAAGCAGAGGCATGGAAATATTTAGTGCAATATGGGTACCTTAACAACACTAATACCAGCAACTCTTTGATGGCAATATATCAAGGTTTGAAACAATTCCAAGAAAGCTATGAGTTGCCCGCAGATGGAACTTTAAACGAAAAAACTATAAACCTGATGCGCAAACCCGGATGTGGCGTTAAAGATGTAGCGCAGTTTCAAACACACCCTACAAAGTGGTCTAGCACAGATTTAACATGGAATATTTATCCTCCAACATATGCTACATCTCGTTATCCATATCAGAGAGCAGCAAACGAGGTCTTTGGGATCTGGGAAGCAGCATCCAACCTTCGCTTTACCCAGACAGAACAGAAGGATGCAAACATAACTATCGCCTTTAAGTACGCAAACCACTCAATGACAAACGAAAATAGCTCCTGTCCATTCAAGTTAGCCTATCGAGTATTAGGACATGCTTATTTCCCCAACGGTGGCAGTAATGTAGAAATTCATTTAAATGATCTCCTTCCATGGAGTTTTGTGACAAAATTTTTTTAGAACACACACTACAATTTATTGGGGGTAATGGTACATGAAATTGGCCATGCTCTAGGCTTAGAGCACTCAATGGATCCGAATGCGATTATGTTCCCAGGGTACCAAGAACGCAATAACCTATCTACGGATGATATATTTGGCATACAACAACTCTATGGACCAATCACAAGCCCTATACCATCGCTACCGAGCCCCATACCTGCAAAGACACCTTTGGTGTCTACAGAAAAACCATCACCACCGCCACCACCACGTACGAAACCAACGGAAAAACCTGTTCCACCACGTACGAAACCAACAGAAAAACAATTGCCGCCACGTACGAAACCAACGGAAAAACCGGTACCACCACCAAGTAGGAAACCAACAGAAAAAACGCCTGTGCCGCCACTGGAACCAACGGTAAAATCCCCGAGTGTGCAAACAACAACGCAGAAAATCGAGATACGACCAGAGTTATGTGATTTAAATTTTAAAACACTTAACACATTTTTAGTGGTAAAAAATAAGTTGTACATATTTTATGAAAAATATGTGTGGATGCTGAATTTAAATAACAAAGAAATTAATAACAGCCTTTCCTGATAACTGATTACTAGCCATTCTTGCCAAAAGATTTAGAAAACATTACAGCTATTTATGAAAGACCCAATGGCGAAATTGTTACCATTGTGGGTGATACAATTTACTTTTTTGAATATGGAACCTTTAAATTAATGCGCTCGGAAAATATTGATATGCTTGCTAGAAGAGGTGATAAAACTATCATTTCTGCAGCAGTTAACACTAATAAGGGACGAACCTATTTGTTTATAAATAAATTTGAGGTATGGGGCATGGATGAATGTAGCTTTAGACCGAAAGAAACACACCTAATATCAGAACTTTTTACTAGCGTTCCTGCCCGAGTAGATGGCGTATTTCGATACACAAATGGTCGTCTATACTTCCTTCAAAATGGCATGTATTTCGAATATAATGAATTTACCAATAACCTCGTTAGTTCAGGAAAGATAGATCTTAATTTCTTTGGTATTAAATGTCCTAATCTAGGACTTTTAGAACAACTCCAATATTTACTAAGTAATATTATAACAAATAAGGTAAAATTATAGATCGAAATAAAAAATAGCTATTTATACCTCAAGACTTTTTCTACTAGCGTAAGAACCCCAATAGCCTACTCCCTTATCAAGACAGCCAACAGGGTCTAAAAATGTCTTTTGCTAGTAAATTAATAAGTGGACTATAGATACCTTTATAAGTTTTTCATCTCATTTTTACGTCTAAGTGATTAAATAAACATATGGGAGATTGTATGTTGTTGTGTTCAGGTTTGCTTGGGTTTGCTGGGGTTTGTGCGTTTTAAGGTTAGCTCAGGTCGCGGGCGCGCGCCCGCGACCTGAGCTAACCTTAAAACGCACAAACCCCAAATCACATAACTCTGGTCGTATCTCGATTTTCTGCGTTGTTGTTTGCACACTCGGGGATTTTACCGTTGGTTCCAGTGGCGGCACAGGCGTTTTTTCTGTTGGTTTCCTACTTGGTGGTGGTACCGGTTTTTCCGTTGGTTTCGTACGTGGCGGCAATTGTTTTTCTGTTGGTTTCGTACGTGGTGGAACAGGTTTTTCCGTTGGTTTCGTACGTGGTGGTGGCGGTGGTGATGGTTTTTCTGTAGACACCAAAGGTGTCTTTGCAGGTATGGGGCTCGGTAGCGATGGTATAGGGCTTGTGACTGGTCCATAGAGTTGTTGTATGACAAATATATCATCCGTAGATAGGTTATTGCGTTCTTGGTACCCTGGGAACATAATCGCATTCGGATCCATTGAGTGCTCTAAGCCTAGAGCATGGCCAATTTCATGTACCATTACCCCCAATAAATTGTAGTGTGTGTTCTAAAAAAATTTTGTCACAAAACTCCATGGAAGGAGATCATTTAAATGAATTTCTACATTACTGCCACCGTTGGGGAAATAAGCATGTCCTAATACTCGATAGGCTAACTTGAATGGACAGGAGCTATTTTCGTTTGTCATTGAGTGGTTTGCGTACTTAAAGGCGATAGTTATGTTTGCATCCTTCTGTTCTGTCTGGGTAAAGCGAAGGTTGGATGCTGCTTCCCAGATCCCAAAGACCTCGTTTGCTGCTCTCTGATATGGATAACGAGATGTAGCATATGTTGGAGGATAAATATTCCATGTTAAATCTGTGCTAGACCACTTTGTAGGGTGTGTTTGAAACTGCGCTACATCTTTAACGCCACATCCGGGTTTGCGCATCAGGTTTATAGTTTTTTCGTTTAAAGTTCCATCTGCGGGCAACTCATAGCTTTCTTGGAATTGTTTCAAACCTTGAGATATTGCCATCAAAGAGTTGCTGGTATTAGTGTTGTTAAGGTACCCATATTGCACTAAATATTTCCATGCCTCTGCTTCAGTGAACGGTTCTTCTTCTGATTTTAACTCATATTCGGCATATTTAACTTCATCTGTAGTAGGTATTCCTTCTTCGCCTGATGTTGATTCTGCGTGTATAGTACTTCCAAGCACTAGGGTTAATATTATTAACAGCTCCATCTTGCAAAAAGGCTAAACTAATAAGTCCGCCTTGTTGAAAGGTGTATCTTGGACTGCTTATTTTAGAGTAAGTGATGCATATTTCTAACAACTAAAACACAAACTATTTTAATAAACTTCTATTACACCAAGTTTTTCAAGTTCTTTCAGAATAGATATTATTTTTCCAAGGTTATTATTGTTTTCAGTCTTTTCTGCTTCTAAATATTTTAACTTATCAACTAACTCATTCACATCCTCGTACTTTAATATTTCTTCCTTCCATGGATATTCTTCTTTACTTCCAAGTTCTCCAAGTCGAACCTTCTCTTTTGGCATTTTAGAGACTGTTGGTAAATTCTTTAAATTGGATGTACAACTTCTCTGAGGTGGAAATAGTTTTGATACAATGTGTTTATATTTCCAACTACCGCTTGAGCTGGTGTGTGCGTTTCCATAGAATCCCCGCCGATGGGCACTGGTTAGTAAGAGTAGTTCCTTGTAATCCGCTAACTCGTTCTCCGTATATTCTTCCGGCTTCTTTTCGGTTAATAACTTTAAAAGACCATCTGATAGAGGATATTTTTCATTCTCAATCAATAAAATGTTATCGTCAAATTCAACCGGTGTGTTTCCAATAAGCCACTTTGATCCATCTGTGCGAAAACCAAACACGTTTTCACCAGTCATTGCTGCCAGTTTTAATTTAATTTTACGACTTGCCATCTTATCGTCATAACGTATGTAGTACTACTGGGGGTTGTTCACAGATGTTACTGCCTTTCTTTGTACACAACACCTACACAACGTCAACACAACGTCGACACAACGTCTACACTACGCCTACAAAACGCAAACACCTACACAACAATAAGACAACCGTCACACAAACTTAACGCAAACGTAACACAACGTCATCGAGAATGGGGCTCTACTTAAGTTACTAATTTCACCGGCACCATTCTCCTCTTCATGTCTCAGCATACGTTCACGTATAAGCTCGACATCCTCGTAGATTAATGTGTGCATTAAGATTTCGGAACCAAATAGGTGCTTGGCATGTCTGAATTTGTGTAACTAACGCTCCGATGACAGTTTTGGTAAACCACTTCACTAAATCTCCTCGTTTAGGCAACTCCAATTCCATCGTTTTAAAGTTTTTTTTCTTTCCCCCGAATTACCACTAACGGAAAACTCTATCTTAACCACATCTGGTGTTCCACTTAGCGCAAATTTCATCTGTTTTAACTATTAAATTTTAGAGGCTGATTTGTAGCTAATCAATTAAACAGTCCTTCTGATAACAGAAATTTATCCTTATGAGAACGTTATCTTTTATAACGACGGGTATATTTCTAAGAAACAACCTCATTCCCTCTTTCCTTACCCCATATTTAACAGTTGGTGTTTCAAGAAGCTGATACTTTATCTTGTTGAGATATCACCATAATATTTATATTCGAACTAAACCTAAAACTGGAACTATGACATTTAATCTATTCCCAAGTATCCGCTAGAACATCAGAAGTTTAGTGTTTTTTCGAACGTCTTTAGGACGCTATTAGGGAGTCTTTAGAACAGCATCCGAACACTATCTGAACAAGATCCACACAGGATCCGGACCCTATTCGAACCCCAATAGGACTCTAATACCATCTTTCAGATAGCTACTAAATAAACCCTGTTTCCAGCAGCTTTGTTTATTGGTGATCTGGTTCCCCACAAAGAGGTTAATAAAATAACACATAAATACAAAGAATACAAACTTTTTATTTCATACATCTAGATACATTTCTATGGATAATTTTTCTAAGAGTTTTAAGTTTATCTGGAGCGTTGGAAAAGTATTGGTGTGTTGTGTTTGTTCTCTGGAACTGATTAAAAATATCCAACATGACTGCTGTCTCCATATCTGTGCTTATACTGGGACCTTCTTTGTA
The DNA here is from genome assembly GCA_963971165.1 of Philopedon plagiatum. Classification (NCBI taxonomy): domain Eukaryota; kingdom Metazoa; phylum Arthropoda; class Insecta; order Coleoptera; family Curculionidae; genus Philopedon; species Philopedon plagiatum. The sequence goes on along the minus strand of OZ020191.1, from coordinate 79,617,425 downwards.
CACAAACTTCGTAAGGTCTACGGATGGCATCAGCTGTTTTATAACTTTACGGGTGGGATCGTAAATTTCTCCTTCAAAGACGTTCCAAAAATGAGTGTTGCCTCCTATTTCCCCATAGAAAATCTTTCCACATTTTGGTTCTACATGTACATTATATTTTTTAGCAAGTTCCCAAACCATTAAAGTTGAAGGTAAACAGGACCCATAATACTGGTTTCGACTGAATACTTCTTCAATGTTGGCAAGAATAATTTTTAATATTTCTGACATGTTAATTGTCTGTCGGTCAGCGGTATACTAACCATTTCTTAAAAGCTATTCCACTTAGATTACAAATTTCGTCTACATCACTCCCTTCTTCGTCCTCATAGATTGTAGTATGTAATAAGATTTACGAATCCACTATAAATTATTATTTCTAGAATTCAATTATTCCAAGTTGTTCCAGTTCTTGTAAAATGCTCCAAATCTCGTTCCTGTTATTATTGTTGCCAACCTGATTGGAGGCTTCTAGCTTTTCTAGTCTTTCAACCAACTCGTTTCCGTCATCATAGTACACAAATTCTTTGGGTTTTTCGTTGTATTCCATTAACGCTTGACCTAATTTTGACGACGACAACGGCGACGACGTCTTCGACCTTGTTGAGATTCTTGTTGTACTTGGAGGTGTTTTTGCTGATTTCGTTCTAAGTTTTGAAACTTCTGCCGATACTGAGAGTAATGGTTTAACAATATTTTTATATTTGTCAGATCTATTTCCTTTTAACTAGCCACTATTCTTCGGGTAAAGGTTTGTTCGTAAAAGAATATCTTTGTATTGTTCCTCATCTTCCTTTTTCTGATAAATCGGTTTTTTCAAAACAGAAGATCGTAGAGTCTTTGAGTTCCTCGGTATTCAATATTGCCTACTTGAATATCACCATTTTTCCAAAAAATCAACCCGTGAATCTCCCAGTCTCCATGCATCAGTTTCGATATCGTGCTTAAGACCCTGTGTTAGATCCATATCAGCGGAATCTCTCCAATATTTTTGATATGTATTCTCGAGTAATTTTCGGATCTTGATTGATAAAGTCTGATTTTGAGTGTCTGTAGATTGTTTCTCTATTAGCAAGTACGACTACGAATTACTGTTTCCAGAAACAAGCCCTATTTCTTAGTTGTTTCATAGCTGTTCAGGAGTTGGTTTCCGAAACAGGGTATGTTTTTAGATGTTAAGTGGTTGGGTGGTTAAGTGGTTGGGCAGTTAGACGTTTAAGTGGTTCCCTGAAACAGGGGACTTGTTTCGTAGTAGTTGTTTTTCGATGGTTCCTAGTTATTTCAGATAGCTGTTCAGGAGTTGTTTTCGGGAACAGAAGTCTGTTTTTTAGTTGTTTTCAGAACCCGGATCTGTTTTTTAGCTGTTAAGTAGTTGATCAGTTAGGCGTTTAAGTAGTTTCCTGAACCAGGATCTGTTTCTTAGTTGTTTTTAGCTGTTTCCTCGTTGCTTCCAGAACCAGGAGGTTATTTCTTAGTTGTTTTCCTAAACATGGTATGTTTTTAGCTGTTTTTAGCTGTTCTTTCAGACGTCGAGTGTTATACTGAATCTCGAGGGTTTAGGGTTTGATATGCGTATCAAACTTGTTGTGCACTGTTGTATAAGTCCTATTGACGGCTTTCTGTCAAAAGAAAATCGTCTATATCTACGTATGCAATTATTAAAGATCTTTGAACGAAACTTTTATGTGGAATTCAGTCCGAAAGGGGGAATGTACTGGATGCTTATTTTTTTCGCAGATAAATGACTGATTATTAGTAGCACCATTAGTACCCATATATTTTTGAAGAAAATAGTCTGTATGTTGTTTCTATGTTGGGCAGTTAGACGTTTAAGTGATTCCCTGAAACAGGGGGACCTGTTTAGTAGTTGTTTTTCAATGGTTCCTAGTTGTTTCCCATAGCTGTTCAGGAGTTGTTGTTGTTTTCGGAAACAGGAGTCTGTTTCTTAGCTGTTTCTCCCGAACAGGGTCTGTTTTTTCGCTGTTTTCCCGAAACAGGGTTTGTTTTTAGCTGTTTTCCAGAAACAGGGTCTGTTTTTTAGTTGTTTTCCAGAAACAGGGTCTGATTTTTAGTTTTTTTCCCCAAACAGGGTCTGTTTTTAGCTGTTTTTCCAGAACAGGGTCTGTTTTTTAGCTGTTTTTCCAGAACAGGGTTTGTTTATATTTTGTCTCTATTTTTTCTATCTCTTTCTCCGTTTTGACTAGCCCTAGTATACATCCATGGGTATTTTAGTACTTAAAAAGTATATATTGCATAGTTTTCGGCTTCCTTCCCTACGATTTCCACGAGTCTCTCTCTCTCTCTCTCTCTTTCCCACATTCGGAATCCTTCCCTTCCTACCGTTAGAGCACTAATCGGAAAGTCGCCTTTTTGCCCTAAAGACCTGTATCGATGATCTTAGTCGAGATTTTCGAGAAGTTTTTACGCCAGTCGAAACATCTTTTCCTACTGTTGGTCTTGCCTGGGTGACTTTGCTAGAAATACCTATTTTAATTACTACCACTCCCCGCAGACCCGATCGTAACTATCTACGCTTTACATTAAAATGCATAATCATTGTGCTTGCTAGAAAATTCTAGTACTTGCTGAGCCCTCATGACTTCGCTTCAAACCACTTTACTCCGGATGGTACCGCAAGGTACGGAAAACGACTGTTGCGTTGGCCTTTCCTCGTGCTGAGTCATTTTAGCTCGCTTTGTTCCGCACTATTCCACTGATGATGTAATCTTTCTCGAATGTTCCGCATCTCCAACTCTTGCTCCTGCTACTCCTGCTACTCCAATTACTCCGCCTTCTATACTAACGCCATCTTTCTCCGAAACTCTGAACATCTCCTACTCCTACTATTACTTCTCCACTAACGCCATCTTTCTCCGAATCTCTGAACAGTATTTCTAGTATGGCTGCTTCTACACTAACGCCATCTTTCTCCGAAAGTCTGAACAGTATTTCTAGTACTGCTGCTTCTACCCTAACGCCATCTTTCTCCGAAACTCTGAACAGTATTTCTAGTTTCCTTGTATTCGTAGCAGTATCCTGTTTAATATTATTAACTAATTTTGTCTATAAAGTTGTTAAATCTCGATATATCTTGTGGTTAAATAAATAATTTTCCTACTACTACGTGTTTTCTTCCTTAAATCCATTTCTTATCAATCGTTCTCATCATGACTTCGCTAAACACAACAACAGCTGCAAGCCTACGCCTAAACGGCAACGGATTTCGATGAAATTTGGGGTATGTATTTTATTACTCCTATCCTTTGTCCCTATCGAAGCAAACAACTTTTAAGGCCCTTTTGGTTGGCGTCAGAGAAATCGCCGAAATGGCTTTAATATTTTTGGGGTTTTTAACCTGTATATCCAATGGTCTTTCTGACTTCTATCTAACCCCCAAATTTTACTTCCTCAACACTTATCGTTTAGACGCTAACCGTAATTTAGTTTTTATTTAACTTCTCACATTTCTATGCTCCTGATACCTTAAACACCTTTGTAACCCTCTAGCGCCTAAACGGCTTCACGGATTTCGATCAAATTTGGGGTATGTCTTTTATTCATCCTACCCTTAATCCCTATCGAAGCAAACAAATTTTAAGGCCCTTTTGGTCAGCGCCCCAGTAATTGTCTAAAGGACCTTAATATTTTTGGGGGTTTTTCAGCCTATATATCTAATGGTCTTTATGACTTCTATCTAACGCCAAAATTTTCATTCTCTAACACTTATCGTTTAGGGCCTCTATGTATTTCAAATATTAAATATTAATTTTTGTATTGTATAGATACACTTAGCGTTATTCCCAGGGAAGCTCGACTGGCTCAGTGGTAATGCATTGGGTTGTCACACGCATGGCGCGGGTTCTCATCCCACCGATGGCAGGACTTTTTTTCATATTCATACTTATGCAGGATGGCGTTGCAGATGGCAGTTCTAGGTTTGGAATAGTTGGTTCAGGTTAGGTAGTAAACGAATGGATTTCGTAGAGGCAGGCGACAGATGACAGCTGTCGTATGATAGATGACAGCTGACGTATGATCGGTGACAGGATGGCAGTTCTCGGTTTGGAATAGTTGGTTCAGGTTAGGTAGTAAACGAATGGATTTCGCATTTCTCGCGCCTGCGCAGTAGGTGTGGGTAACGTGGCGTTGAACTCTCCATCTCCCTCTAGAAGTCTCCTGAGATCTCCCATGTAGTCGCTGATCTATCTGGGTCATTGAACCTACCCTTCCGATCATTGCCGAGTCTTCCCGAGGTTGCCCGACTCCTGCCTTGCCGCGGTATCTGCCTAGGGAAAAGTGACCACGCCCTACAATGGAGTGAAAATTGCAGATTGAACCTCCATAAGGAATAACATGGAGTTTTGAGCCAAACATCTAATTTTTTTGCTGATCACATCCTATTAAGCTTGCATGTACTAATGCATATTTTTCTGCTATTATATCCAATACTATTCCTAATTTATCTATTTAATCGAAAATTTCCTATACAGGATGATGTAAAAATTGTGAAATCTAATTTTTTACTATCAGTTGAGATTTTTGAAAAATAATTTGATAAATCGAAAGATCTGCTCCGCCACTATCCCCCATGCGAATTTCGTCTCTCCCCCTTCAGCCGTTAGGTCGCTAATCGCAAAAAACTATATCTCCGGAACCAAAGGGCCGATCGACGCCATTCTTTCTTTAAACGCCTTCTCCCTCCGCCCCGAACACGTGACATATGTTAAATTTTTATTTTGACATTTGACAAGTGACAGGTGACAAGTGACAGGTGACATTTGACATTTGACAGGTGACTTTTATATCGCTGACGTAAGCTCCACTGACGTAGACTTCGATGACGTCTTGTAATTTACGCATGCGCAAAGGTGGCCGAGCTATGACGTCATGGAATACTGCACCACCTCCTCCGGAGGACGGAGTGGGGCAGAAGCCCCATACTTTCCCTACTACAGACTTTACCGATTGTGACTTCTTAAATTTTGTACCAGTACCGATTTTGTCCCTACCAATTTTGTCCCTTATAGGCGGGTGATACACGCAGTTATCAGTCCAAAACATTGAAACAATTCATACGTAAAATCTCCCAGTTTCCCTGTTCATTTTATTATAAACTTCTATTTGCATTATAGTTAGTTAAAATAGTCTATTACATATCCTATTTTATTTTCGGTGGGGGGTAATGTAGCAGTTTAAAATTGCTACAGTTTAATATTTTTTTGAAATCGCACGGATCTGAGCACATTCCTAAGATTACACATCTATTTCAGTACATCTCTAGTTTTCGATTAGATACCGAACTAATCTTAGAGCACCATATTTTGGCAATTCTTAAGTATCTGAGTCTCCGCCCGGCGATGTTTAAGCGGCACACATAAATCTTCTGACCGAGAGGCGAGTTCACGCTAGGCGTTGCACGCGTTGCGATTCAGAATGGCTCTAGAGTAGGCCTAGGTTGATTTGTTGAACGTTCGTATTTCCTCATACGTGTTGGGATCGGAGAGCGTACTCCGATATTGTGTTCTATGTCCTGGTTCATCGTTGGTGCAGGTTGTAAAGGGTATGTTGTTCAGGTCGTGGCTCCAGTCCCGTTTTAATTATTCAGGATTTTTGAGTTGGCAGTATTGATGTGAAGGGCAAGATCACGTCTTAATATTTGAGAAGAAAGAAACTGCTTCCTTCTAAGATCAGCCATCGTAGCAGGCAGAAGCAAACGGTTTTTTACCGTTTTTTTTCTTTTTTTATATGTCGTGACCACGAGGTCCCTTCAACGCCCTTTTAAAGGTAAGATTTCACAAATAAATGAGAAATTGTAATTGTGTTTTAAGGTTGGGTTTTCTTATTTCAGTTTTGGTTTCGTATTTTAGGGTTTTCCTTCCTTGAGGTACTAGGGTGCATCCTCCCCTGATTTTTCAGACCTTCCATGAAGACATGGTCGTTGGGTAATTCAAGAGCCAGTTTGTGAAGAGGGCATGTTCCCTGTTATACCCACATTGGGAAAAGCCATACTGTAATTTATTTCGGCAGCCATGAAAAAAGGGGGCCCTACTGAAGTCCTGAAGCAATAGCAAGCACAGCAACTTGGACTCAGAGTACCTAGTCACCAACAGGCCTGTATATTTTTGTACATAGACATTCATTATTCAAAGAAAATATGGAATGTGACCAATAATCATTTTTTTGAAACAATCTCAAGTTAAATACCTCATTATCTAAAATGTTATATAAAAAAAAAACTAATGCTATTTTCCTAAACTTATTATAATTATATTCAGAACTTCACATTAACTACCTACTGTAAAGCTATCTCGACAAGAGGTCATCTCTTTAACCTTGCGATTGAGCGCCGAAAAGATTCATGAATCTTCCCTGAGGACAATCTAAAAATTAAAACATCTTTTTATAAATCCTTGTGTCAAGAAAAGCTAGTATTAAATTTAAATGTCATAACCTATACTATTGTTTTTCGTTGAATCTTATCATTTCTATTATCTACTTTTGGAAGGTTTTAATCATCAAGAATATATTTTAAAATCAAAATGCGCCCAAATAAAAAAAGGAATGACCTAACATCACTTAATTAAATACCTTTGGTCACAGATATAATTTTGTAGTTTTATTGAAAGGTTTTCCAACCCAATTTAACATCTGGTTATTTTCTTGATTTAGCCACATTAAATCAAGTGGCGCCTAAAGGGAATAAGGGAAGGATAACGAACCACAGCCTTTAGCCTCCAAAAAAAAATTTGAGCAGCCGGTGCCTGTTGTGCGTTGTCGTCACACCCTGACTCTTTGAAGATTCACAAGAATCAAAGAATTTTTGAGAGCTTCGGGGGATAAGGGGCAAATCGCACAATTGATATAATCGTGTACATTACACAATGTATTGTCTTTTGTTAAATCAACAGTTTCCTTACGGGGTGATAAATCGTTATTTATTTGGGAGGTATCTATCTCTGAAATACCAAGTTCCTTTGTTCCTTCTGGAGCCAAATCAAAAATATGCTCAAAGTTATCAGCAAGGGGTAAATCTAGAAGAGGATCAATATTTAAAAGCTCTTGTTCACAAAAACTATAGAGACTATCAGCTAGAGGTAAATCGTTACAGGACATTATTAAATATTTAGAACTTTTTAGTTTGATTAAATTGAATGATACAAATATTTAAATAAAATGTTACGGATTTAATAATAACTTCTATACCTACTCAAGCCAGATGCATACGTATTTTAAAAATAAAAACTCTGTTTACCTTTCTCTCAGGATACAGACACAAAAACTACAAAGAGTCTACAGTAACACTGGTCGGGTGACAGTATAACACTGGACAAACATCTTTTTAGGGGTATATAAATGTAAAACAACTAACGTTTTGTTGTTTTCTTTCGAATGCCTTTTGCTTAAACCTTTTGAATATGCTTCTTTTTATTTTAGGGGGTCTGGAGAATATTTATTTTAAGGAACAGGTTGATAAAAGGTTTATAGAGTGTACTAAGATATACTATCATATCTTTAGATTTTAATTTTTGATTTAATATGGCATTCAAAGAGACAACAGAGAAAAATAATAACTCCTATTTATCGCAGATTCGAATTTTGGTATCCCCATAAAAGCGATTAAAAACTTGTTATTTTTAAAACCGTTTTAAACTATAGGGTCTACGTGCTGGTCGTTGAGCTGAGATGATGATTTTTTGGTTGTTTTTACACATATTTCCCCACATACCTGGGTCTACCTGTCTACCAGCATATTTTATCCGAGGACGTACCTTCACGTATAAAAAATAGACGTAAAATAGACGCAACATAGACGTAACATAGACGTAACATATACGTGAAGGTTATATATAATATAATGTATGCTACTAGTATTTTACGTCTATGTTACGCCTATGTTAAGTCTATGTTACGTCTATTTTACGTCTATGTTACGACGCCATTACGTGTTAATAAATATCCTACTATCACTAAGAAAGCTTCATTATCAAGTTAGACGTCAAAGAGATAAGATGGCTAGCAGCAAAATAACTTTAAAGTTGATGGAAATGCCAAATAAAAACGTGTTTGGTTTTCGGGAGGTGTGCTCTAGTTGGTTTTTTGGAAATGTGCCAGCTGTTTTTAAAGGAAATACTCTAATTATTAGTGGGAAAGAGTTTAAGTTAACAGATGGCCTACTAAATCTCCTGACTGAGGAACACCCTGTAGAGTACACCGATAACGACCTCTTACAATATAGAAACATTTTAGTCAAACGTATGAATGAAAGTCTACTTGTCAGGGGTACATATAAATATGCAAAAATTGAGAATAAATTCTCTAACCACCTGAAAATTCCTTATACAATAAGGATTTCAACAAATAATGGTAAAACAGCTATTCTCCGGGCTATATGCCCCTCCGAGCGCTGAATTACATACCAAAATTTGCCGTATTTTCTTCTAACACAGTTAGATAAGAAAATACTAATGTTTCGAATGCAAGAAACTACCAGGAAGAAGGAAGCTTTTTCTTTAGTTAGAATGTCGTCACCTGCAGACCGGTTTCGAACTCGTTGGTTCTCATCAGTACAGGATAGACGTCTATCCTGTACTGATGAGAACCAACGAGTTCGAAACCGGTCTGCAGGTGACGACATTCTAACTAAAGAAAAAGCTTCCTTCTTCCTGGTAGTTTCTTGCATTCGAAACATTAGTATTTTCTTATCTAACTGTGTTAGAAGAAAATACGGCAAATTTTGGTATGTAATTCAGCGCTCGGAGGGGCATATAGCCCGGAGAATAGCTGTTTTACCATTATTTGTTGAAATCCTTATTGTATAAGGAATTTTCAGGTGGTTAGAGAATTTATTCTCAATTTTTGCATATAAACATTTTAGTTCTAACAAATGCCCACAAAAGAAACTTTAAACGGTTCATCGTCTGGTTGGAAGTATGTAAATATTATTAAAAAGCTATTTCCTCCCCGAAGCACTTATAAAGAATTGGATAATATAGTGGCTAAAAAGAAAAATACGAAATATTTAAAATTTTTAAAATTTCAAAAAGAAATCCAAAGGAGAAAATTAATCGAAGACAGCCGAGACACTAGCGATGGGAACTACGAAGTAGAAAAATGGGGAGGAGGGCTTCAGGAAGTTAGACGGCAAGTCCTATATTAGAGTACACAGATGTCAACGACATGATAGACCAATTTCGATGTTTGGAAGAGAATAATACGGATGGCATTAATGCACCTGAAATTATGAGTATTTTAAGAGAACTGGAGCAACTTGGAATTGAGTTTTATTAATAGTTTTAGTTGTGAATGCAATAATGTTTTTACTAAGTAAGATGTACACTGATGGGTTAAATAAAGATAGTAACACAAGCAGATGTTTTATTTGATCACCTAATAGGTATTTATTTTTAGTTAAAATCTTTAAAGCTTAGCGCTTAATGTAAACCTTAATATTTTGCTCGCCAGGCTCGTTCACAACCTTGTTAAGCGTTAAAGAATCGAATAGAAAAACTTAACTAAACCTAAGCTTTAGTTTTTAGATGGGAGAATCTAAGTGTTTTTCGTGAGAACTGTAATACGCAGTACCAACTGACCTTGAAAAGATAAGCAGATGGTGTGTTAAGTTTGCAAGAGCAAATTAATTAGTTTGATTAGTTAAAATCTGCAAGCTTAATTCTGATTGGTTAACACTCGCAAGTTCGATTCTGATTTGTTAAAATACTTGGTTTCTGAATGTACTCTACTTGGTATTTTTATTAAGTGTCCGAACGTGCCCCTGTTTTGACGAATCGAGGTTATAAGTAGAGGTGCGTCAGAGCAGTCTAATCATTTCTGTTTGAACAGTCGATGAGTGAAGACGTGCCTGACAAGATGGAAAAGTTTGTTATTGTTGTTATTCAAATTATGTGCTGTTAACATCTAAAGACAGGCATACAGCCTTGTCAAAAAATAAATAAAAACAAAAAAAACCAAAAAATAAAAATTTAAAAAACAAAAATCAAAAAATAAAAACCAATTGGTGTTTAGCAAGACATAATTTATGTAGACCTGTAAACATACAGGGGGTTGGTATGAGGGTCCTCTGCCGAAACGTTCGCACCTTGTCGCGGTGGCAGAGCTTTTTAACTAAGACGAACGTGTTAAATTTAATTATTTTTACAGGCATACGCCCCTACATGTATCTAGCTGCATCATACTATACCCTTAAAATACTAAAAGGAGTAATGCATCACAACGCTATATGATTTTATTTTTTCGGGGATGCATTTTCTTTGCGGCATTTTGAAAAATGTGTTTTACAAATACCCCACAAAATGGTGGTGCTAAAAATAATCTCTTTCGACCACCCTATGTTTCGAAAATCATAGCACAAGAAAAATAAACGTTGTTTAAGGAGTTTTGAATGGGTCTTTTGTTTTAGTTTTAAAAGTGTTAAAATAGAGCATTTTGTATTAACGCCAGCTATATTTAGATATAAGCCCATTATCTGCTTGCATAATTTCAGGCATAAATATCAGCGATAGTTTTAATACTTTTATTCTAGTTTTGCATTAAAACATATACTATACAGGGGTGCAATCGCAAAATACCATACATTTGTTCTTTTTATTAACACTAGTAAAAATTATTTCTTTACGTTATAAGGTAAATATACCAAGGGCGCAAGAGTCATTTCGGTACGAGGCGATATATTTTCTCTATAAAACAATAACAGAACATTTTCTCTAGCTGTTGAAATTAAATATAAATACATTGTTTAAAATAAGTGTGGATAAAGTGTAGAACATATGTGATTTTAGATAACGTATTAATTTTAATCATACTATTTAATAAGAACTGACTATTATTAATACCATATCTGGGGTGTTATTTTACAAATAATAGCAAACGGCTGTTTCTAACACTTTTTATTTTAGTTTTGTATTAATACTTAAAAACATAAATTGTATTTTAAATCGCACAAAAATAATTAAATTGCACAAAAATATTAGGGTACGCAAATGTAAAATAGTTTATTGAAAATAGTCTTGTTCTTACAAATCCTTGTAATTGCTTCTTAAAACTTCTTTTTATTCGCAAATACCTACATATTACGAACCCTCTTTTGTTACTTTTAACACCTTCGCCATTTTGTCGGAAAACCTATTTTAAAGTTCCTCATCCCGAGCATATTTTAATATCTTCTCCATTCTATCCTCAATACATAAACACATATACTTAGTCATTTTGTCCTGAAGACTTAGCGATCGCATTTCTTTTAATGTTCTACTACGTTACACGTAATTCTCTGCCCTAAGTGAGAGCTCGTTTAAATCTTTCCATAACTTTCGAGCCCATACCCATGAATTTATTGTACTGTTTCTTTCTATCACTTTCGATTTCACAGAGTAGCAGAATATTAATTCACATACAATATTATCATTACTTCCAGTTCTTAAAAGTTCGTCAAATTAAAGCAAAACTTGGATGTAGTAGTACTTTTGAGGATGCTGCCTGGGTAAGATATTTTATTTTATTCTAAGCTGCTACTCTATACAATATTATTCACATCATCATACATATATCAACCCTGTCCTATTTATAATTATTCCTAACAATGCTGCAATTAAACCCGCACACTTTTAATCATTATCTACTTAATCTTAAATACGTTGTAATTAAATTTTCAATTTATAGATTTTAATAGTACCGTCAAGTGAGTGATATACCTACGTGGAAAACTAGTAAATTATGTCATTTATCCTATCCTTAAAATCATTTTGTTATTTTTACATTACTACCTTTGCTTTAAAACTCAAACAGGTTGCACACTCTCCCATGGAAAAAGTTTGTTACGCCGCATAACGAATGACCCGGACTTGAAAGGCAAAATTATTAAATATACTTCGGTGGCTCGATGGAAACGGCGTTGGAGTTCTAATCGGAAGGTTGGCGGTTCAAGACTCACTCGGTCCGAAAACTTTTTTTCAATTTAATAAAGATTAAATCGAATGACTACAACAGTGCGACATCTATATCCCTGTAAAAAGTGAAGTGAAAGTCTACCTATTGCGTGTGCAGGACAATGACCCTTGTGATGTATGTCGTGGAGGGTTTTGAGGCTCCTTTGTAAAGGGACGATCCCCGAAAGTGGCCGCCATTACGCGGATCGTCCCTTTACCTACTGCAAATGTATTTGTCCATACAAAGTCTTTTCGGACACCCTGTACTATACATACATACAAACACAACAAACACGACACATAGTAATTTAAATATTTTCGATTTTATTGAAAACCGGCTCAATTAAGTTTATCTTCGTACTAATGGCAAAGATATTTCCGCATACAAAGACTTTTTGGACATTCTGTATACATACCAACATATAAACAACCACACAAAGGAATACAAAATTTACGATTTCCTTGAAATAAGACTCATTTAAGTTTTTCTTCGTGCTAATGACAAAGATATTTGCGCTACAAAGACTTTTCGGACTCCCTGTACTATACATACATACAAACACAACAAACACGACACATAGTAATTTAAATATTTTCGATTTTCTTGAAAGCCGGCTGAATTAAGTTTATCTTCGTACTAATGGCAAAGATATTTCCGCATGCAAAGACTTTTTGAACATTCTGTATACATACCAACATATAAACAACCACACAAAGGAATAAAAAAGTTACAATTTCCTTGAAATAAGACTCATTTAAGTTTTCTTCGTGCTAATGACAAAGATATTTGCGCATACAAAGACTTTTCGGAGACCCTGTAGACATATATACAATCACGAACATGCAACAGAGTAGCAGAATATTAATTCACATACAATATTATCATTACTTCCAGTTCTTAAAAGTTCGTCAAATTAAAGCAAAACTTGGATGTAGTAGTACTTTTGAGGATGCTGCCTGGGTAAGATATTTTATTTTATTCTAAGCTGCTATTTATAATTATTCCTAACAATGCTGCAATTAAACCCGCACACTTTTAATCATTATCTACTTAATCTTAAATACGTTGTAATTAAATTTTCAATTTATAGATTTTAATAGTACCGTCAAGTGAGGGATATACCTACGTGGAAAACTAGTAAATTATGTCATTTATCCTATCCTTAAAATCATTTTGTTATTTTTACATTACTACCTTTGAGCTTTAAAACTCAAACAGGTTGCACACTCTCCCATGGAAAAAGTTTGTTACGCCGCATAACGAATGACCCGGACTTGAAAGGCAAAATTATTAATATACTTCGGTGGCTCGATGGAAACGGCGTTGGAGTTCTAATCGGAAGGTTGGCGGTTCAAGACTCACTCGTTCCGAAAACTTTTTTTCAATTTAATAAAGATTAAATCGAATGACTACAACAGTGCGACATCTATATCCCTGTAAAAAGTGAAGTGAAAGTCTACCTATTGCGTGTGCAGGACAATGACCCTTGTGATGTATGTCGTGGAGGGTTTTGAGGCTCCTTTGTAAAGGGACGATCCCCGAAAGTGGCCGCCATTACGCGGATCGTCCCTTTACCTACTGCAAAGGTATTTGTCCATACAAAGTCTTTTCGGACACCCTGTACTATACATACATACAAACACAACAAACACGACACATAGTAATTTAAATATTTTCGATTTTATTGAAAACCGGCTCAATTAAGTTTATCTTCGTACTAATGGCAAAGATATTTCCGCATACAAAGACCTTTTGGACATTCTGTATACATACCAACATATAAACAACCACACAAAGGAATAAAAAATTTACGATTTCCTTGAAATAAGACTCATTTAAGTTTTTCTTCGTGCTAATGACAAAGATATTTGCGCTACAAAGACTTTTCGGACTCCCTGTACTATACATACATACAAACACAACAAACACGACACATAGTAATTTAAATATTTTCGATTTTCTTGAAAGCCGGCTCAATTAAGTTTATCTTCGTACTAATGGCACAGATATTTCCGCATGCAAAGAGTTTTTGGACATTCTGTATACATACCAACATATAAACAACCACACAAAGGAATAAAAAAGTTACAATTTCCTTGAAATAAGACTCATTTAAGTTTTCTTCGTGCTAATGACAAAGATATTTGCGCATACAAAGACTTTTCGGAGACCCTGTAGACATATATACAATCACGAACATGCAACAGAGTAGCAGAATATTAATTCACATACAATATTATCATTACTTCCAGTTCTTAAAAGTTCGTCAAATTAAAGCAAAACTTGGATGTAGTAGTACTTTTGAGGATGCTGCCTGGGTAAGATATTTTATTTTATTCTAAGCTGCTATTTATAATTATTCCTAACAATGCTGCAATTAAACCCGCACACTTTTAATCATTATCTACTTAATCTTAAATACGTTGTAATTAAATTTTCAATTTATAGATTTGAATAGTACCGTCAAGTGAGGGATATACCTACGTGGAAAACTAGTAAATTATGTCATTTATCCTATCCTTAAAATCATTTTGTTATTTTTACATTACTACCTTTGAGCTTTAAAACTCAAACAGGTTGCACACTCTCCCATGGAAAAAGTTTGTTACGCCGCATAACGAATGACCCGGACTTGAAAGGCAAAATTATTAATATACTTCGGTGGCTCGATGGAAACGGCGTTGGAGTTCTAATCGGAAGGTTGGCGGTTCAAGACTCACTCGGTCCGAAAACTTTTTTCAATTTAATAAAGATTAAATCGAATGACTACAACAGTGCGACATCTATATCCCTGTAAAAAGTGAAGTGAAAGTCTACCTATTGCGTGTGCAGGACAATGACCCTTGTGATGTATGTCGTGGAGGGTTTTGAGGCTCCTTTGTAAAGGGACGATCCCCGAAAGTGGCCGCCATTACGCGGATCGTCCCTTTACCTACTGCAAAGGTATTTGTCCATACAAAGTCTTTTCGGACACCCTGTACTATACATACATACAAACACAACAAACACGACACATAGTAATTTAAATATTTTCGATTTTCTTGAAAACCGGCTCAATTAAGTTTATCTTCGTACTAATGGCAAAGATATTTCCGCATACAAAGACTTTTTGGACATTCTGTATACATACCAACATATAAACAACCACACAAAGGAATAAAAAATTTACGATTTCCTTGAAATAAGACTCATTTAAGTTTTTCTTCGTGCTAATGACAAAGATATTTGCGCTACAAAGACTTTTCGGACTCCCTGTACTATACATACATACAAACACAACAAACACGACACATAGTAATTTAAATATTTTCGATTTTCTTGAAAACCGGCTCAATTAAGTTTATCTTCGTACTAATGGCAAAGATATTTCCGCATGCAAAGACTTTTTGGACATTCTGTATACATACCAACATATAAACAACCACACAAAGGAATAAAAAAGTTACAATTTCCTTGAAATAAGACTCATTTAAGTTTTTCTTCGTGCTAATGACAAAGATATTTGCGCATACAAAGACTTTTCGGAGACCCTGTAGACATATATACAATCACGAACATGCCGGAAGGTATAAAATGTATTTTCGAATCGTTCTGGTTACTTTAAAACGATCCGAATCAAGTCATTTCCCTAAAATTAAATTAAAATTATTCAATAATAATTAATATATCGGCCCAAAGGTATACACGTTCATGGTTAGAAAATAAAATGCATATTTTTGGATTTTTTCGATGCCACTGAGCTTCATATTAGAATCTTCAATGATGCTTTGTAGCGTCATAGGAAAATCGATTAAAATGGTATTTAATCGGTATATTATGAAATGGAATGTCTTTGTACATAAAGTATAAGGTCCCTAAAATCGTTGCCCGGTAAATTTCAAGCCGAACTTGGTCCAGACTCCTCCCAATCTCGCAACAAAATGCTAAAAGTTGGTTTAATAATTAATTAATAAACGTTAATTTATCGAATTTTATAAAATTAAAAAAACTATGCGGGATCCCGCGTATAAACATTTGAAGTTCATTTGCCAAAAGTTACTTGTTACTTTAACTGATAATAAATTTGACTGATTTATAGTCCTAGTAGTATAGTTAAGAGAGGCTAGACTTTAAATTACATAATTTTGTTGACTGACAAACTGTTAATTTTTGATAATACAAAATTAAAGTTGGATTAATAATTAATTAAATAAACGTTAATTTATCGAATTCTATAAAATTAAAAAACCTATGCGGGATCCCGCGTATAAACATTTGAAGTTCATTTGCCCAAAGTTACTTGTTACTTTAATTGATAAGAAATTTGACTGATATATATATATATATATATATATATATATATATATATATATATATATATATATATATATAGTAGTATAGTTAAGAGAGGCTAGACTTTAAATTACAGAATTTTGTTGACTGACATAATGTTAATTTTTAATCTTTATAATAAAAAATTAAAGTTGGTTTAATAATAATTAAATAAACGTTAATTTATGGAATTTTATAAAATTAAAAAACCTATGCGGGATCCCGCGTATACACATTTGAAGTGCATTTGCCCAAAGTTACTTGTTACTTTAATTAAGAAGAAATTTGATTGATTTAAGAGATGCTAGACTTTAAATTATATAATTTTTTAAACTGAAATACGGTTATTTGTTGATTTTTATAATAAAAAATTAAAGTTGGTTCAATAATTCATTAAATAAACATTAATTTATCGAATTTTATTAAATTAAAAAATCTATGCGGGATCCCGCGGGATTAGAACCAATCCCGCAAATGCCCTGCGGAATTTAAAACACTGCGGGATTGCAATCACTAATTATGCACTGGTAATATGGCGGCTAATAGCGGTTTAAAACCGAATTTTGGAAAGAAAAAAGCAATTTTCGTAGCTATTTTTGCCTAAATGTTATGCTTTTTTGCTACGAAGAAAAAGATAAATTATAAGTTTACAGATGTGTTTAAGTGAAACTGTGGAAATTTAAAGATATCCATAGAAAAATCTAACCTAAAAGCAAAACAATTTTTTTTGGGAATACCATATGCAACCACCGAAAACTGATTTCAGATTCGTGTTCTACAAGCGAAAATTAGGGTCAATGCAAAATTTCATCAAAAAAATCCGGTGTTCCCATTATTCCGAATAATTACCATTTATTGTTAGATATATTAAAAAGTGGAGAATAGAATTTGTAGCGTATGTGGATATAAAAGTTAAAATTTGTCCTGTTTTATTGCATACACCGTATGTAATATTTTCCCTGCTAGGTCAAGCACCATCTGTTGAGTAGTGGAAAAAATATGTAAGCATACTAATAAGTGGATTATCTAGACACCAGTAAATTACTTTAAAAAAATTATTGAAATAATATAGTCAACGCCATCTATTAGGAGCGAATTAAAACTCATCTGTAAGAGCTTTACCACACTTTTTCGGGAATCTAATGTCCCTCTTCCATCCAATACCATCTTCGTGAAGTTACATAATTACCATTGAAACATACAGTTACAATAATAATCGGATTTAGTTACAATTAATTGACGCCAGCTTAGCGCCTGAATTGCGCTAACTACCGTGAATTATTCGTAATAAATCATTTTTCATCCTGTCTTGATGTCATTTAATTTCTTCCTTTAATTTGGTGGTTCCGTGACCTGCGCATTTTCAAATCTGCGAAAGTTTATTTCCTGGCCGCTTAGGAAGCGCATTGGATAGGGTGCGCTGTACAAGTGAGAACTACTTTGTCTCTCTCGCGCAGAACATCCGGAAAGCTGTGAGTCTGTTCCGCAACTCATACGCCCGCCAACTGATCCTGTTTTCTTGTCACTGTGCAATTCGGATATTTAAAATTTGAATAGAACCTTGGATGAATACAGAAAGGATGCGGTATCCCCTATCCTTTGAGCGTGTCGAGCGTGTAACATGTTTAATTTGTTGTTTGGAGGAGGAGTGTTGCTGTCTCTCTTTTCGTCTCAACAGCTGAGCGGTTGACGTCAAATTACCCGTCGATGGACGTGAAACAAAAGTTCATGGGCGGAGTATAGATTCACTTTTAGGGTGCGACGCACTTTGTTTAAGAAAAAGTGTTAAGTTAAAAACTGTCACAGGTGCTATGATGAGTATCTTTGACTAAGTACTTACCGCTTGAAAATGGACTGAAAATACAATTAAATTAATTTCATAAAGTGGGCAGAGAAAACAGAGTGTTTTGGGTGAAGCAAGCTGTAGTAGAGCGCGTGCAAATTAGCCCTTAGCTCATTTAGCCGGATAGGTTCAATTGGACGCCACCAGTTTTTTACACTGACACAAACTGGAAGTCGCCTTGGTGGTCTAGAAAGCTGCTTCACACACAACAAACCTGTTGGTCATAATTTAAAACAAAAACATTAGGTGAAGTGAGCTAAATGAAACGACTGAATCACTCTTAACCCTATATACATATATTTATACATATGTTGACAAAAAAAAATCATTGACTGTGATCACATTGCCGCAAGTAACAATTCCTATAGTTAAAAAAAACTTGAAAGAAATCCAGGTAAATCAAAATTAATTAAACACCTAACGAGGTAAGGTAAACGAAATTCTAAAACAAATTGTCGAGCACAAACAATCAGTGTTCGACTTTCACTTGTTGTCAATCCAACAAATATTCTTTGGGGTGATCCAACTTTGGTACCAGCCCAAAAAGAAATGGAGATTCTCTGGGGAAATTTGTCCCCTTCGAAAAAAAGAAGAGTTCTGGGGAAAAGTGTCCCCTCCGAGAGAACCCTGGGAACAAACAATTACTAGTATTTCAAAGTAATAAAAAAAAGTTTTAACGAAAAAAGAGAATATGAAGTTTACGTTAATAAGAAGAATGAATATTTAAAGGGAAAGCAAAGGACTGGAACTAAATGGCAAAATTTAAGTATGTTAAAGATATAATAATAGGGACTTTTTGCCACCTCACGCAAACGCTCACGCAAAGCGCTAAATCGCCTGAAAACGGTTTACAAGCCGCAAAATTTTAGGGGGTCTTGGATTTTCAGGGCGCTGAACATGTGTGAGAAAGAAACAGCTATAGTGTAGCAAAAGATGGATATATGAAGTTAAGGGAAGGTGTGAGCTATGTTGCCACATCTTAACGGGTTTTGTTTCAGTGAAACACGCAATTATACGAGATTTATGGGAGCGTTTACTTTAATTCCACGCGTTATTCCGATATCTTGTCTTGTGCCTTTAAGCAGCGAAAAGAATAATAATTTGCAAAATTAATATGTTTAAATATGTTGATACTTTGTATGGTTTTATTTCCGTATGGAATATGCAAGAAACATGCTGATACACGGAAATAATTCTGTCTAATTATAGATATGTTACTAGTGTTACTACTCAAAAGAAAATAAAAAAAGTTCTGCTTGATGAAAATGACAAACAGGTAACAAGAAATGTATCTGATAAATATTAGTGGTGATGAAACGAATTTCTATACCCAGCGCCGGTATATCCATTAGGCACTCTAGGCACATGCGTAGGGGCCCCGAAAAGGGCAGGCGCCCCTACACCAAGATGAATGCTGAGTTTGGTATGAATGGTATGTGGAGGGGGCGCCTAAAACATAGGGCGTAGTGGCGCACAAATTGATAAACCTGTCTAGAAGTGTCTAAACCTGGAGTTTTAACATGTTTAAAATAAACTTAAGCTTTGGTTATAAAAAGGGATTAAATAAAATTTTGTACTAGGTATACATTTGTGATAAAATCACCTTTGTCTCTAGGTTGGGGGCTGGGGGGCTAAACGTCCCCAATCGTTTTATTACCCCCAAAGGCGTATAGAGAGAAGATGTATATATTTAAGTCTGGACTATAATATAGGGTGGAGTTGAAGCCCCCCAAAAACTTCATGGTAGTTGCGTGTATGCCTTTGCTGTTGCTACTCAAAAGAAAATAAAAAAAGTTCTGCTTGATGAAAATGACAAACAGGTAACAAGAAATGTATCTGATAAATATTAGTGGTGATGAAACGAATTTCTATACCTAATCCTAATCGTGACTAAATGGTAAAAAATAAGCTATTTACCAGCAAGAATAAAAAAATTCCTTGGGGTAACAAGAACCTAGGTACGGAAAATTTTATAATGAACAATTTTGAGTTTTGTGTCGTAACTAGTGCACAATAAAAAAAATGTTGTTGACGAGGTCTCCTTAAAAGAGGAGTTCCTTTTTTATAACTTTTCGACAAGATATCACTTTAGCTGTTGACAGCCGCGGCGCGTCGGGAGGGGGCTTACTCCCCCCACATTTTCACCTTCACCCCTAACTTTTGTGAGAGAAATGGTAAAATACCTCCCCTCCCCTCCTGTCTTGGAAGACCCGGTATCTTTCTCCCCCCCCCCCGTTTTTTTAGGCACACCCCGCCCCTGGCTGTTGATATATTGATCTTGCCATAGTTTTCTTTCCCATCGGGTGTACTCCATTGACAGAAATGGCAAGCACGAATATTATGCTGTAACAATAAGTGTAAATAAAAACAAAAAGGGAAAACGACCGTATACCTATACGCGTATATCACTTAGCATATCAAACTTGTGAAGGCACTTTCTTGGACAATAAATTCATCATATTCCAGTTTAAAATATTCACAGTGGCAACATCGCCAAGTGCAAACTAGGAAAAGTGAAAGTTTCAGGGAAATAGTCACCAATGTTTGGGGTTAACGACACATGAATGGGCGGAGCTTAAAGTTCCTTTAGAAAAAATCGATAGGTTATGTCAATTGTCAAAAGCCCATTTCGATTTTTGATTTATTTCAGTTTATTATTGTATTCTTCTTGAATAAGAGTTATGAGATTTATTTTTCGATAAAGTGTGCGTATTTAAAGGATTTTCCATCATAATCTTCAAAGGTAACGTTTTAACTCTTATTTTAAAGTGATTACAGTTTTGTGAGGTTATGTTATTGTTTTGGATTGCATTTATGTGTTATTTTATGATTTTTCTAGCTTAAAGACATTCCCACCATGGTTATGTGCCTTGCAGCCGATTGCCAACACTACAGTGATGAACATAAATGGAAGTTCTTTGTATTTCCTGTAGAATCATCCGAAAGGAAAAGGTCTATTACTCTGATGAGGTATTCATATTTACAACGTAAATAGTGAATGTGATAACTCATAAACTTTACTTTTTAGGAGGCAAGTCACTCGTTTGCAGTCAGTTGTCATTTAGTAAACACTGAGAAGAAAAAAGGACCAACTACTTATATATGAATGTAACGCTAAAAGGAAGTTTATCTTCGCATCTTTAACAAAACGGTATGTAATTTTAAAGATGCTTCTCAATAAAACGTTTATAATATAAATGAATATTATATTACCTTCTTACATTGTGATTACAGTTGTATATTATCAATACTCTAAACATTTCTATTTTTTGTAGTAAACGAAGTCTCTAAACAACAGACAGTGGTAAAATCTTTAGTGTGAAAATAAATCAACCGATACTGTTGAGGAAGCAGGGCCTCCAAAACCTAGTGCTAAAACCCACCATGAAACCCTAAGTACATCGAGAAGTACAAGTAGTTACATTCTTGTTTGAGAACATCTGGAACATCGTTGGAAGCTGAAATTTATTTGTTAAAACCAGAACTGGAAGTAACAAACAGATTGAAGAATTTAACTAATGTTTCGGTTATGAACATATCAAAATCAATGATTCACAAGTGCTTATGTATACTAGTGCACTAGGGCTTTATTTATAGTGTTATATATTAAACCCAAACAATGGACAGTTTTATATACAGGGTGTTAATAAGGTATGTGGCCAAAATTTGGGGAATTAGACCTTAGTCAGTTTAAAGACTAAAAAATGTTCATATAAACATAGGTGATACAAGACTTGGTTTTTAATACACAGGGTGTTATTTTTTTTTTAATTTTCCCTAATAACCAGATGACACAAATTAGTTTGAAGTGAACACTTACTGACAATTTTTAATACATAAAGAGGAATCTTGCTACTTGTCAAATTTGTTTAAAGAAGTGTTTTTGTTTCCATGACTCTCTGATTGTTTTGTTGTTTTCAACAAATTACAGTAATAAATAATGTTATGCATAACTTTACATTTTTTCGTTTTTATCGAAAATGGCCACTTTGAGCAAAAAAATAAGATGATTTTTGTGTAGTTGTATTTGCTAAATCATCAATCCTATATCAGATTTAAAAAAAAAATTGACGTACTTCATTATTTTTTTTATTAAACCTTGGACGTTATCCCTGTGCATGCTACTGGCAAAGTAAGAAAAACAGTTTTTTTCTTAAAAGACTCCTCTTTACGCATTAAAAATTGTCACCAAGTTTCAACTTGATACTAATTTGCGTCTCCTAGTTATTTAAGAAAAACCTTTTAAAAAAATTCAACACCCTGTGTATTAAAAACAAAGTCGTTTAGGACCCATGTTTATGCCACATACTTTATTAACACCCTCTATGTGAAAAGGAGTATTGCGTCACTGCGTTAATAAAAAGACAATTGGGTGGAATTGCAAAAAGTACCTATTTGTAGTCTATCAGTCCAAGCAAACAGCAGGTGTTTACCTCCGCGAAAATATTAATAAAAAATACCTTTTGTTTTCTTTGTAAATATTTTATTTTTTAAATATATTTATAAATACATACATATTTTATTTTATTTCTTTCCATCATTTTTCAAAACTTTCATTAAATTCAAATCACATATATGTTTTGTAGTTGGGGGGGGGGGTGCTTAGCACCCACAAAACTCTTAATTACCATCCTCATAATTGACATGAAGCACTTTTAATTAACTAATTTTTTTAGCCATATGCTGAATAGGGTCTAGGGCTTAACCACCCATCAATTTGATTGCCTAACTACACCTATGCTGCGTCTTTAGTTTCTCACTCTCCTATTACCTCTATACCCATTTTCACTCGAAAAGTTTCTGGCCAATAGGGGGCGCAAAAATTTGCGCGAGTCGAGCGCCTAAGTCAGTTAAAATAGGCCCTGAGTTATAGTACTTTTTGACTTAGTCAATACCTAAATCGTATCTGAAAACATCCTCTATAAATGGATTTTAGTTGTAAGGAAAAAAGTTAATAATCCAAAATGGCCCCAAGAGAGACCGACTTTACCTGTATAGTGCACAATGTAAATTCTTAAAGGTAAATATATCTAAATTTAGATTCGCAGCCTCCAAAAACAAGAAGAGATTAAACCATATCTAATTTTTTTTATTACCTAAAATACTCGTACTTATGCAACCTCGAAACAAAAATAGGAGAAAAAGGCTTATTACTTTCAGTGTAATAATTCAATGCAAGTTTGAACTGACATAAGGTAACGTTTTGTTTAGAAATGTTGGGAAACATTTTGTTTTTAATACGCCATGAGGCTAACCTTACACTAATTTTTAAACCCAAGATACAGTTCCTTAGGTTTTGCACTAAAAGAAAGTGAAACTATTACGAGGAACTTGTTTTCAATAAATTAGTAGTAAGTTTTCCATTTGCAGACATTTTCAGACACACTGTAGGTATGTACTAAGTATAAAAATACATGACTTCAACATGGGCGCACCAAGGATTTTGTCTGTGGGGGGGGTCTGAATTATAAGTGTACTTTTTCAATTTTTGTGTGCCCGTGATGTTGGTTGGGGGGGGGGGGGGTGGGTTGCAGCCCCCCTCCTGCGTACGTCACTGGACTTGAAAGCTATTACACTTGTAGTCTTTACTGGTAGACAAAAATATATTACAGTACAAGTACAAAAGAGATAGGTCTATAATTGGATGGAAGGGACTTGGATCCTTTCTTCGGGACAGGCTGCACTCGAGCAGTGTTCCAGCTATCTGGGAAGATACCCTTGTCATGAGAGATCTGGAAAAGACGAGTTAAGATGGGTGCAAGTTCTGGAGCGCAGTTTTTTAGGACAATTGCTGGTGGTATGTCATCCAGACCGGAGGACTTTTTGGTGTCAAGAGAGAGAAGAATTTTTTGAACTTGTTTGAAATTACTTCCATACTAATAAATCAGTGGCGGCTGCTGAAATTTTAAAGGTGTACAGGGTTATTTTTTTAAAACCTGCAAGCTAAGTTTATTTTTTAAAGAGACAGGCCTATAGTTCAAACCCTGTATATCTCTGTTGCTACTTACAGGACCCATGCCAAGTTCATGCTTTTAATAGTGAGCCTACTAGGAATGTTTTGGTAAAGAAAAATAATTATTTCTACCTAATTTGCAAAAAAAAGTTGAATTTTTGCTTTTACCCCCAAACATGCTTAGTTATTTTATTTTATATTTTTTCTAAATAAATTTTACATCATTTTGTCGAAAATTTTTAGATTTGAAAAAGAAAGAAGAGAAAAAAATGTGTTAGTAAAAAGTTATAGTCACTTGAATTTTGTGAAACCTCAAATATAATTTAAAAAAAACAGTTAAATGACTAACTTTCTACTAACACCAACCCAAACAAACCCATTTGTTCTCTTAAAATTTACAATTTTTTAACAAAGTGATGTAAAGTTTGTTTAGAAAAAATAAAAAATAAAATACCTAAGCATGCTCATTTCTTTTCCAGGAGAGTCAAAGCAAAAATTCTACATTTTTTCGCAATTACAAAACACCTATTTTGTTTCGTTACCAAAACATTCCTAGTAGGCTCATTATCAAAAATCCTTAACTTGGCATGGAGCAATGGAAGGTGGTAGAGGATTATTCCTCGTCCGAGGCGGCACCACCCCAGACATCTGCTAAAGGGCTGGTGAAATCCATACGGATGTTTCCAGCTCTGGATGTGTGCGACGGATACCCCCAGTACACCCACGGTACCTAGAGTACTTAGGTTAAAGACCTCCGTGGGCTGTCCGAAGATAAAACAAACAAAACACAGAGATATAGAACTTTAAACTTTCACCAGCCCCCACTGTTAATTATTCTTGTAATATTATTGTTTACATGCCTTACATTACTGCAGGTTTTGCAAATTCGTGTTTCTTTCCAAAATTACTAACGATAATCTGCATAACTTCAATTGTTATTGCTGAAATATATAGATTTGACACTCCAAAAAATGGCTCTACATCCCCTAGTCTGTTTGGATAATTCAGTCTTCTTAACAGTTTACATAGCCTTCCCACACCTACAAACATTGAGAGCTCAAAACAGTATATCTCAACTCATTATACCTACACATATCACAGATGTAATAAAGCATTGCAGTATGTACAGTATTGTACTCGGTATTGTACTTAAAAATATTAAATTTTGCACCCCTACAGACTGAAAAAAAAAAAAAAAAGATAATGCAAGGACCAAAAGACAGTTTTACAATCACAATTATAATATACATAAGTACATGTCTGTGAATTTGGTCCCCCAAATGCAAAATTCCGAGCAAAATTCATTAAAAATTCATGGAGTTCCTAGTTTCCTATGAAGAGTTGTAGAACACATTTTACTTTTTACTAACAGGAACTTATGAGTTTTGAACCAAGACTATTGTTAAACAATAAGTCATGGGGGGCCAACTTCACACTTTTTGAACTGTCAATACTTTAAGTTCTAACCAGAAAATTTTTTTAAGAAGAGTTATGGTTTAAAACTCATGAGTTCCCGTTAGTGCTGCAATAGTTCTACAGTTCTGTATAATTAGAATGGTATTTTTTTGTTTACAACGTAAATATTTGATAGTTAAAAAAGTGTGAGGTTTGCACCCCATGAAATATTTATAACGAGAGCTCTGGTTTAAAACTCATGAGTTCCCGTTAGTTCTGCAATAGTTCTACAGTTCTGCATAAAGATAATGACATTTTATTGTGTAATTTTTTCCTTCCCAAAAAGCAGAAAACATGTAGGTATTACAATTTTTTGGGTAAGAGTTCCGGCCTCGAAAATCACAAAGAACTGTAGAACTCCTTTAGAACTATTAAGCACTGTGGCCAAACTTTTGTTTTTGCAACTTCACAGACATAACTTATGAGTTTTGAACCACGACTATTGTTAAAAAATGTCATGGGGGGCGAACTTCACACTTTTTTAACACTGAAATTACCTGACCATGTAGACGTTCTAATTTTTTCTGGTATTCTAAGTTTTCTTAAAAGCTGAAGTACGTCTTCTTTGAGAAATCTAAAATTGCTCCTACATTCATCTTTAGACAAGCTTTCAATGGTCTCGTATGTTTGGATAAGGTTAAGGAGTAGGTATTCCATTTTCATTTACTTCATTATTTTCTTCACACATTAAAACAAGTCACTCAAGAACATCCTTCATTGTGTGTTAAGAACCTTTAACTTATACCAGTATGGTTATATAGGTACCTATTTATATAATGATAAAAGTGACCAAACCTGTAGCTAATGCGTTTGATTTCTTATTCCTAACTAAACAGAGAAATAGTCCCAGATTTTTCCTTTCTTAATATATAAGGCATGAAAATATTTCGTCACTCTAAAAAATACAATATTTAAAGACAAGAACAAATCACAAATTAATATACATATTTATAATATATCATCACATCAGCTGATTCAAGAAATTGACATTTGCCTTCGGGTGAATTCGGCTGTTCGGCATTCGCTCGCCGTCGATCGATAGAAAAATGGTTTAAACCACCCTGCTACTGCTATGTTGTCACGTCCTCTTGCAAGAATTAATTTATCATTGGCTGCGTTCAGCCGATTTTCAGCGGTCTCAGCAGTTGATCAAATTTGACAGATGGCATGTTACATTACATGTTTTCACATTTGATATAAGTAATCATGTGGTCGCTGCCAAATCCAACCAGCTGCTGCGACCGCTGATGATCAGCTAAACACAGCCATAGTTGTAACTAATAGGTATAGTAAACTTTTTCTTAGATCTCGCAATATGGTGGCCAAGTCACTTGTCATCGATGGCACCCTGTTGAAGTCTGGTCTATTGTACGTTTAGAGGTTGGGTAAAAGACAGGACTGGACTTGTACTCACCGTATAACTTAACTAATAAACACCAATAAAATCTAGTCTTCTAAATCTATAAAGTCGAAAAGCAAAATGATTAAAACACGCATTATCAAAACAACACCCACGGAAACACTAACATCACAAAAACAAAATACCAAAATCAAAAGAAAATAAAACGACACAACCTGTCATGTCAGCTTGATGCCCACTACCAACCAACTACTGATCTAGGGACTTTACTAAGGAACCAATATCAGCTGTTGATGTCATCTGTGATTGTGAAATGTCGCAACGCTGAGTTTTATCATAAAATGAACTCTATCATTCATTTCATTACTATTACCAGGGTCATATTTCCGTATGGGCTGATTGGGCTATAGCCCAGGGCGGCAGAATTGTAGGGGCAGCAAATATGTCTTCATTGTGATGTAAAATGTGAAGAAATGCTGACGGAGGGGGCAGCCAGATTTAAATAGCTCGGGGCGGCACTTTACCTAAATACACCACTGCCTGTAGGTGACGCTTCAAATAACCATTTCGTTTTATGACACGTATAGGCGCGTACAAAGAAGTCGTATCTACATCTAATTTTCTTAGGAGTTTGCTTCCATGTTAGCTTTCTTAAATTTACTTTAACTGACCCTCCACTGTAACCTTCTCATGTACAAAACATTGCTGTCAAATTAAATGGGGTAGCCAGCAATCAGCAAGACCTTCAAAAAGTCCCTAAGCTGCATTTGGACTCTTAAGAACGACTTTCTTTTTGATTTTTGATCACGGCAATACAACTAAACGACTCAAAGAGTGTAGGGTGTAGGTTATTGGCACAGGAAAAATTTGAATTACGGCAACGTCGGTTTCAGGATTCTATTAAACATGGGCTGGCAGGGTTGCTTCAAACGACATTAAAATCCACACTACGATTTTAAGCTGTACGATTAAGCGATCTCTTCTTCACAACTTTTAACATTCAGATGATTCTTAGACATTCGTTGTTAAGAGTGCAGATAGAAAAAAATTGCCTCGACTAAAATAGTATATTGTACAACGAGCATGGAATGACATGCATTTCCTACGAGTATGACGTTTGCTTCACGAGCCGCAGGCGAGTGCTGCAAATCATACGAGTAGGAAATGGTCATTCCATGCGAGTTTTACACTATACTTTTCTACGAATGTTACTGTTACATAAAATGGGATTAGTAATATTTTTCTTTTTAAGATGTCAAACTAATAATTGTCATTTTCTTTTTATTTGCATTGTCTGCGTTGCTGTGCGATTACTATGGCGTGTTGACGCGGCGCCGGTCAACGCCACCTTGGTAAAAATATACCCGTGCACATTGGGAATTTTGTAGTCGAATCCCCATGGTGATTGAAGCACAATGAAAATGTGTAAAAAAAAATGGTAAAAAACAATGTTCTGAAATTACTATTGAACATACTAATAAGTGGATTACCTAGACACCAGTAAATTACTTTAAAAAAATTATTGAAATAATATAGTCAACGCCATCTATTAGGAGCGAATTAAAACTCATCTGTAAGAGCTTTACCACACTTTTTCGGGAATCTAATGTCCCTCTTCCATCCAATACCATCTTCGTGAAGTTACATAATTACCATTGAAACATACAGTTACAATAATAATCGGATTTAGTTACAATTAATTGACGCCAGCTTAGCGCCTGAATTGCGCTAACTACCGTGAATTATTCGTAATAAATCATTTTTCATCCTGTCTTGATGTCATTTAATTTCTTCCTTTAATTTGGTGGTTCCGTGACCTGCGCATTTTCAAATCTGCGAAAGTTTATTTCCTGGCCGCTTAGGAAGCGCATTGGATAGGGTGCGCTGTACAAGTGAGAACTACTTTGTCTCTCTCGCGCAGAACATCCGGAAAGCTGTGAGTCTGTTCCGCAACTCATACGCCCGCCAACTGATCCTGTTTTCTTGTCACTGTGCAATTCGGATATTTAAAATTTGAATAGAACCTTGGATGAATACAGAAAGGATGCGGTATCCCCTATCCTTTGAGCGTGTCGAGCGTGTAACATGTTTAATTTGTTGTTTGGAGGAGGAGTGTTGCTGTCTCTCTTTTCGTCTCAACAGCTGAGCGGTTGACGTCAAATTACCCGTCGATGGACGTGAAACAAAAGTTCATGGGCGGAGTATAGATTCACTTTTAGGGTGCGACGCACTTTGTTTAAGAAAAAGTGTTAAGTTAAAAACTGTCACAGGTGCTATGATGAGTATCTTTGACTAAGTACTTACCGCTTGAAAATGGACTGAAAATACAATTAAATTAATTTCATAAAGTGGGCAGAGAAAACAGAGTGTTTTGGGTGAAGCAAGCTGTAGTAGAGCGCGTGCAAATTAGCCCTTAGCTCATTTAGCCGGATAGGTTCAATTGGACGCCACCAGTTTTTTACACTGACACAAACTGGAAGTCGCCTTGGTGGTCTAGAAAGCTGCTTCACACACAACAAACCTGTTGGTCATAATTTAAAACAAAAACATTAGGTGAAGTGAGCTAAATGAAACGACTGAATCACTCTTAACCCTATATACATATATTTATACATATGTTGACAAAAAAAAATCATTGACTGTGATCACATTGCCGCAAGTAACAATTCCTATAGTTAAAAAAAACTTGAAAGAAATCCAGGTAAATCAAAATTAATTAAACACCTAACGAGGTAAGGTAAACGAAATTCTAAAACAAATTGTCGAGCACAAACAATCAGTGTTCGACTTTCACTTGTTGTCAATCCAACAAATATTCTTTGGGGTGATCCAACTTTGGTACCAGCCCAAAAAGAAATGGAGATTCTCTGGGGAAATTTGTCCCCTTCGAAAAAAAGAAGAGTTCTGGGGAAAAGTGTCCCCTCCGAGAGAACCCTGGGAACAAACAATTACTAGTATTTCAAAGTAATAAAAAAAAGTTTTAACGAAAAAAGAGAATATGAAGTTTACGTTAATAAGAAGAATGAATATTTAAAGGGAAAGCAAAGGACTGGAACTAAATGGCAAAATTTAAGTATGTTAAAGATATAATAATAGGGACTTTTTGCCACCTCACGCAAACGCTCACGCAAAGCGCTAAATCGCCTGAAAACGGTTTACAAGCCGCAAAATTTTAGGGGGTCTTGGATTTTCAGGGCGCTGAACATGTGTGAGAAAGAAACAGCTATAGTGTAGCAAAAGATGGATATATGAAGTTAAGGGAAGGTGTGAGCTATGTTGCCACATCTTAACGGGTTTTGTTTCAGTGAAACACGCAATTATACGAGATTTATGGGAGCGTTTACTTTAATTCCACGCGTTATTCCGATATCTTGTCTTGTGCCTTTAAGCAGCGAAAAGAATAATAATTTGCAAAATTAATATGTTTAAATATGTTGATACTTTGTATGGTTTTATTTCCGTATGGAATATGCAAGAAACATGCTGATACACGGAAATAATTCTGTCTAATTATAGATATGTTACTAGTGTTACTACTCAAAAGAAAATAAAAAAAGTTCTGCTTGATGAAAATGACAAACAGGTAACAAGAAATGTATCTGATAAATATTAGTGGTGATGAAACGAATTTCTATACCCAGCGCCGGTATATCCATTAGGCACTCTAGGCACATGCGTAGGGGCCCCGAAAAGGGCAGGCGCCCCTACACCAAGATGAATGCTGAGTTTGGTATGAATGGTATGTGGAGGGGGCGCCTAAAACATAGGGCGTAGTGGCGCACAAATTGATAAACCTGTCTAGAAGTGTCTAAACCTGGAGTTTTAACATGTTTAAAATAAACTTAAGCTTTGGTTATAAAAAGGGATTAAATAAAATTTTGTACTAGGTATACATTTGTGATAAAATCACCTTTGTCTCTAGGTTGGGGGCTGGGGGGCTAAACGTCCCCAATCGTTTTATTACCCCCAAAGGCGTATAGAGAGAAGATGTATATATTTAAGTCTGGACTATAATATAGGGTGGAGTTGAAGCCCCCCAAAAACTTCATGGTAGTTGCGTGTATGCCTTTGCTGTTGCTACTCAAAAGAAAATAAAAAAAGTTCTGCTTGATGAAAATGACAAACAGGTAACAAGAAATGTATCTGATAAATATTAGTGGTGATGAAACGAATTTCTATACCTAATCCTAATCGTGACTAAATGGTAAAAAATAAGCTATTTACCAGCAAGAATAAAAAAATTCCTTGGGGTAACAAGAACCTAGGTACGGAAAATTTTATAATGAACAATTTTGAGTTTTGTGTCGTAACTAGTGCACAATAAAAAAAATGTTGTTGACGAGGTCTCCTTAAAAGAGGAGTTCCTTTTTTATAACTTTTCGACAAGATATCACTTTAGCTGTTGACAGCCGCGGCGCGTCGGGAGGGGGCTTACTCCCCCCACATTTTCACCTTCACCCCTAACTTTTGTGAGAGAAATGGTAAAATACCTCCCCTCCCCTCCTGTCTTGGAAGACCCGGTATCTTTCTCCCCCCCCCCCGTTTTTTTAGGCACACCCCGCCCCTGGCTGTTGATATATTGATCTTGCCATAGTTTTCTTTCCCATCGGGTGTACTCCATTGACAGAAATGGCAAGCACGAATATTATGCTGTAACAATAAGTGTAAATAAAAACAAAAAGGGAAAACGACCGTATACCTATACGCGTATATCACTTAGCATATCAAACTTGTGAAGGCACTTTCTTGGACAATAAATTCATCATATTCCAGTTTAAAATATTCACAGTGGCAACATCGCCAAGTGCAAACTAGGAAAAGTGAAAGTTTCAGGGAAATAGTCACCAATGTTTGGGGTTAACGACACATGAATGGGCGGAGCTTAAAGTTCCTTTAGAAAAAATCGATAGGTTATGTCAATTGTCAAAAGCCCATTTCGATTTTTGATTTATTTCAGTTTATTATTGTATTCTTCTTGAATAAGAGTTATGAGATTTATTTTTCGATAAAGTGTGCGTATTTAAAGGATTTTCCATCATAATCTTCAAAGGTAACGTTTTAACTCTTATTTTAAAGTGATTACAGTTTTGTGAGGTTATGTTATTGTTTTGGATTGCATTTATGTGTTATTTTATGATTTTTCTAGCTTAAAGACATTCCCACCATGGTTATGTGCCTTGCAGCCGATTGCCAACACTACAGTGATGAACATAAATGGAAGTTCTTTGTATTTCCTGTAGAATCATCCGAAAGGAAAAGGTCTATTACTCTGATGAGGTATTCATATTTACAACGTAAATAGTGAATGTGATAACTCATAAACTTTACTTTTTAGGAGGCAAGTCACTCGTTTGCAGTCAGTTGTCATTTAGTAAACACTGAGAAGAAAAAAGGACCAACTACTTATATATGAATGTAACGCTAAAAGGAAGTTTATCTTCGCATCTTTAACAAAACGGTATGTAATTTTAAAGATGCTTCTCAATAAAACGTTTATAATATAAATGAATATTATATTACCTTCTTACATTGTGATTACAGTTGTATATTATCAATACTCTAAACATTTCTATTTTTTGTAGTAAACGAAGTCTCTAAACAACAGACAGTGGTAAAATCTTTAGTGTGAAAATAAATCAACCGATACTGTTGAGGAAGCAGGGCCTCCAAAACCTAGTGCTAAAACCCACCATGAAACCCTAAGTACATCGAGAAGTACAAGTAGTTACATTCTTGTTTGAGAACATCTGGAACATCGTTGGAAGCTGAAATTTATTTGTTAAAACCAGAACTGGAAGTAACAAACAGATTGAAGAATTTAACTAATGTTTCGGTTATGAACATATCAAAATCAATGATTCACAAGTGCTTATGTATACTAGTGCACTAGGGCTTTATTTATAGTGTTATATATTAAACCCAAACAATGGACAGTTTTATATACAGGGTGTTAATAAGGTATGTGGCCAAAATTTGGGGAATTAGACCTTAGTCAGTTTAAAGACTAAAAAATGTTCATATAAACATAGGTGATACAAGACTTGGTTTTTAATACACAGGGTGTTATTTTTTTTTTAATTTTCCCTAATAACCAGATGACACAAATTAGTTTGAAGTGAACACTTACTGACAATTTTTAATACATAAAGAGGAATCTTGCTACTTGTCAAATTTGTTTAAAGAAGTGTTTTTGTTTCCATGACTCTCTGATTGTTTTGTTGTTTTCAACAAATTACAGTAATAAATAATGTTATGCATAACTTTACATTTTTTCGTTTTTATCGAAAATGGCCACTTTGAGCAAAAAAATAAGATGATTTTTGTGTAGTTGTATTTGCTAAATCATCAATCCTATATCAGATTTAAAAAAAAAATTGACGTACTTCATTATTTTTTTTATTAAACCTTGGACGTTATCCCTGTGCATGCTACTGGCAAAGTAAGAAAAACAGTTTTTTTCTTAAAAGACTCCTCTTTACGCATTAAAAATTGTCACCAAGTTTCAACTTGATACTAATTTGCGTCTCCTAGTTATTTAAGAAAAACCTTTTAAAAAAATTCAACACCCTGTGTATTAAAAACAAAGTCGTTTAGGACCCATGTTTATGCCACATACTTTATTAACACCCTCTATGTGAAAAGGAGTATTGCGTCACTGCGTTAATAAAAAGACAATTGGGTGGAATTGCAAAAAGTACCTATTTGTAGTCTATCAGTCCAAGCAAACAGCAGGTGTTTACCTCCGCGAAAATATTAATAAAAAATACCTTTTGTTTTCTTTGTAAATATTTTATTTTTTAAATATATTTATAAATACATACATATTTTATTTTATTTCTTTCCATCATTTTTCAAAACTTTCATTAAATTCAAATCACATATATGTTTTGTAGTTGGGGGGGGGGGTGCTTAGCACCCACAAAACTCTTAATTACCATCCTCATAATTGACATGAAGCACTTTTAATTAACTAATTTTTTTAGCCATATGCTGAATAGGGTCTAGGGCTTAACCACCCATCAATTTGATTGCCTAACTACACCTATGCTGCGTCTTTAGTTTCTCACTCTCCTATTACCTCTATACCCATTTTCACTCGAAAAGTTTCTGGCCAATAGGGGGCGCAAAAATTTGCGCGAGTCGAGCGCCTAAGTCAGTTAAAATAGGCCCTGAGTTATAGTACTTTTTGACTTAGTCAATACCTAAATCGTATGTGAAAACATCCTCTATAAATGGATTTTAGTTGTAAGGAAAAAAGTTAATAATCCAAAATGGCCCCAAGAGAGACCGACTTTACCTGTATAGTGCACAATGTAAATTCTTAAAGGTAAATATATCTAAATTTAGATTCGCAGCCTCCAAAAACAAGAAGAGATTAAACCATATCTAATTTTTTTTATTACCTAAAATACTCGTACTTATGCAACCTCGAAACAAAAATAGGAGAAAAAGGCTTATTACTTTCAGTGTAATAATTCAATGCAAGTTTGAACTGACATAAGGTAACGTTTTGTTTAGAAATGTTGGGAAACATTTTGTTTTTAATACGCCATGAGGCTAACCTTACACTAATTTTTAAACCCAAGATACAGTTCCTTAGGTTTTGCACTAAAAGAAAGTGAAACTATTACGAGGAACTTGTTTTCAATAAATTAGTAGTAAGTTTTCCATTTGCAGACATTTTCAGACACACTGTAGGTATGTACTAAGTATAAAAATACATGACTTCAACATGGGCGCACCAAGGATTTTGTCTGTGGGGGGGGTCTGAATTATAAGTGTACTTTTTCAATTTTTGTGTGCCCGTGATGTTGGTTGGGGGGGGGGGGGTGGGTTGCAGCCCCCCTCCTGCGTACGTCACTGGACTTGAAAGCTATTACACTTGTAGTCTTTACTGGTAGACAAAAATATATTACAGTACAAGTACAAAAGAGATAGGTCTATAATTGGATGGAAGGGACTTGGATCCTTTCTTCGGGACAGGCTGCACTCGAGCAGTGTTCCAGCTATCTGGGAAGATACCCTTGTCATGAGAGATCTGGAAAAGACGAGTTAAGATGGGTGCAAGTTCTGGAGCGCAGTTTTTTAGGACAATTGCTGGTGGTATGTCATCCAGACCGGAGGACTTTTTGGTGTCAAGAGAGAGAAGAATTTTTTGAACTTGTTTGAAATTACTTCCATACTAATAAATCAGTGGCGGCTGCTGAAATTTTAAAGGTGTACAGGGTTATTTTTTTAAAACCTGCAAGCTAAGTTTATTTTTTAAAGAGACAGGCCTATAGTTCAAACCCTGTATATCTCTGTTGCTACTTACAGGACCCATGCCAAGTTCATGCTTTTAATAGTGAGCCTACTAGGAATGTTTTGGTAAAGAAAAATAATTATTTCTACCTAATTTGCAAAAAAAAGTTGAATTTTTGCTTTTACCCCCAAACATGCTTAGTTATTTTATTTTATATTTTTTCTAAATAAATTTTACATCATTTTGTCGAAAATTTTTAGATTTGAAAAAGAAAGAAGAGAAAAAAATGTGTTAGTAAAAAGTTATAGTCACTTGAATTTTGTGAAACCTCAAATATAATTTAAAAAAAACAGTTAAATGACTAACTTTCTACTAACACCAACCCAAACAAACCCATTTGTTCTCTTAAAATTTACAATTTTTTAACAAAGTGATGTAAAGTTTGTTTAGAAAAAATAAAAAATAAAATACCTAAGCATGCTCATTTCTTTTCCAGGAGAGTCAAAGCAAAAATTCTACATTTTTTCGCAATTACAAAACACCTATTTTGTTTCGTTACCAAAACATTCCTAGTAGGCTCATTATCAAAAATCCTTAACTTGGCATGGAGCAATGGAAGGTGGTAGAGGATTATTCCTCGTCCGAGGCGGCACCACCCCAGACATCTGCTAAAGGGCTGGTGAAATCCATACGGATGTTTCCAGCTCTGGATGTGTGCGACGGATACCCCCAGTACACCCACGGTACCTAGAGTACTTAGGTTAAAGACCTCCGTGGGCTGTCCGAAGATAAAACAAACAAAACACAGAGATATAGAACTTTAAACTTTCACCAGCCCCCACTGTTAATTATTCTTGTAATATTATTGTTTACATGCCTTACATTACTGCAGGTTTTGCAAATTCGTGTTTCTTTCCAAAATTACTAACGATAATCTGCATAACTTCAATTGTTATTGCTGAAATATATAGATTTGACACTCCAAAAAATGGCTCTACATCCCCTAGTCTGTTTGGATAATTCAGTCTTCTTAACAGTTTACATAGCCTTCCCACACCTACAAACATTGAGAGCTCAAAACAGTATATCTCAACTCATTATACCTACACATATCACAGATGTAATAAAGCATTGCAGTATGTACAGTATTGTACTCGGTATTGTACTTAAAAATATTAAATTTTGCACCCCTACAGACTGAAAAAAAAAAAAAAAAGATAATGCAAGGACCAAAAGACAGTTTTACAATCACAATTATAATATACATAAGTACATGTCTGTGAATTTGGTCCCCCAAATGCAAAATTCCGAGCAAAATTCATTAAAAATTCATGGAGTTCCTAGTTTCCTATGAAGAGTTGTAGAACACATTTTACTTTTTACTAACAGGAACTTATGAGTTTTGAACCAAGACTATTGTTAAACAATAAGTCATGGGGGGCCAACTTCACACTTTTTGAACTGTCAATACTTTAAGTTCTAACCAGAAAATTTTTTTAAGAAGAGTTATGGTTTAAAACTCATGAGTTCCCGTTAGTGCTGCAATAGTTCTACAGTTCTGTATAATTAGAATGGTATTTTTTTGTTTACAACGTAAATATTTGATAGTTAAAAAAGTGTGAGGTTTGCACCCCATGAAATATTTATAACGAGAGCTCTGGTTTAAAACTCATGAGTTCCCGTTAGTTCTGCAATAGTTCTACAGTTCTGCATAAAGATAATGACATTTTATTGTGTAATTTTTTCCTTCCCAAAAAGCAGAAAACATGTAGGTATTACAATTTTTTGGGTAAGAGTTCCGGCCTCGAAAATCACAAAGAACTGTAGAACTCCTTTAGAACTATTAAGCACTGTGGCCAAACTTTTGTTTTTGCAACTTCACAGACATAACTTATGAGTTTTGAACCACGACTATTGTTAAAAAATGTCATGGGGGGCGAACTTCACACTTTTTTAACACTGAAATTACCTGACCATGTAGACGTTCTAATTTTTTCTGGTATTCTAAGTTTTCTTAAAAGCTGAAGTACGTCTTCTTTGAGAAATCTAAAATTGCTCCTACATTCATCTTTAGACAAGCTTTCAATGGTCTCGTATGTTTGGATAAGGTTAAGGAGTAGGTATTCCATTTTCATTTACTTCATTATTTTCTTCACACATTAAAACAAGTCACTCAAGAACATCCTTCATTGTGTGTTAAGAACCTTTAACTTATACCAGTATGGTTATATAGGTACCTATTTATATAATGATAAAAGTGACCAAACCTGTAGCTAATGCGTTTGATTTCTTATTCCTAACTAAACAGAGAAATAGTCCCAGATTTTTCCTTTCTTAATATATAAGGCATGAAAATATTTCGTCACTCTAAAAAATACAATATTTAAAGACAAGAACAAATCACAAATTAATATACATATTTATAATATATCATCACATCAGCTGATTCAAGAAATTGACATTTGCCTTCGGGTGAATTCGGCTGTTCGGCATTCGCTCGCCGTCGATCGATAGAAAAATGGTTTAAACCACCCTGCTACTGCTATGTTGTCACGTCCTCTTGCAAGAATTAATTTATCATTGGCTGCGTTCAGCCGATTTTCAGCGGTCTCAGCAGTTGATCAAATTTGACAGATGGCATGTTACATTACATGTTTTCACATTTGATATAAGTAATCATGTGGTCGCTGCCAAATCCAACCAGCTGCTGCGACCGCTGATGATCAGCTAAACACAGCCATAGTTGTAACTAATAGGTATAGTAAACTTTTTCTTAGATCTCGCAATATGGTGGCCAAGTCACTTGTCATCGATGGCACCCTGTTGAAGTCTGGTCTATTGTACGTTTAGAGGTTGGGTAAAAGACAGGACTGGACTTGTACTCACCGTATAACTTAACTAATAAACACCAATAAAATCTAGTCTTCTAAATCTATAAAGTCGAAAAGCAAAATGATTAAAACACGCATTATCAAAACAACACCCACGGAAACACTAACATCACAAAAACAAAATACCAAAATCAAAAGAAAATAAAACGACACAACCTGTCATGTCAGCTTGATGCCCACTACCAACCAACTACTGATCTAGGGACTTTACTAAGGAACCAATATCAGCTGTTGATGTCATCTGTGATTGTGAAATGTCGCAACGCTGAGTTTTATCATAAAATGAACTCTATCATTCATTTCATTACTATTACCAGGGTCATATTTCCGTATGGGCTGATTGGGCTATAGCCCAGGGCGGCAGAATTGTAGGGGCAGCAAATATGTCTTCATTGTGATGTAAAATGTGAAGAAATGCTGACGGAGGGGGCAGCCAGATTTAAATAGCTCGGGGCGGCACTTTACCTAAATACACCACTGCCTGTAGGTGACGCTTCAAATAACCATTTCGTTTTATGACACGTATAGGCGCGTACAAAGAAGTCGTATCTACATCTAATTTTCTTAGGAGTTTGCTTCCATGTTAGCTTTCTTAAATTTACTTTAACTGACCCTCCACTGTAACCTTCTCATGTACAAAACATTGCTGTCAAATTAAATGGGGTAGCCAGCAATCAGCAAGACCTTCAAAAAGTCCCTAAGCTGCATTTGGACTCTTAAGAACGACTTTCTTTTTGATTTTTGATCACGGCAATACAACTAAACGACTCAAAGAGTGTAGGGTGTAGGTTATTGGCACAGGAAAAATTTGAATTACGGCAACGTCGGTTTCAGGATTCTATTAAACATGGGCTGGCAGGGTTGCTTCAAACGACATTAAAATCCACACTACGATTTTAAGCTGTACGATTAAGCGATCTCTTCTTCACAACTTTTAACATTCAGATGATTCTTAGACATTCGTTGTTAAGAGTGCAGATAGAAAAAAATTGCCTCGACTAAAATAGTATATTGTACAACGAGCATGGAATGACATGCATTTCCTACGAGTATGACGTTTGCTTCACGAGCCGCAGGCGAGTGCTGCAAATCATACGAGTAGGAAATGGTCATTCCATGCGAGTTTTACACTATACTTTTCTACGAATGTTACTGTTACATAAAATGGGATTAGTAATATTTTTCTTTTTAAGATGTCAAACTAATAATTGTCATTTTCTTTTTATTTGCATTGTCTGCGTTGCTGTGCGATTACTATGGCGTGTTGACGCGGCGCCGGTCAACGCCACCTTGGTAAAAATATACCCGTGCACATTGGGAATTTTGTAGTCGAATCCCCATGGTGATTGAAGCACAATGAAAATGTGTAAAAAAAAATGGTAAAAAACAATGTTCTGAAATTACTATTGAACATACACTAAAAGTTTTTATTGACATTCGTAGAAAAAAGAATATCCCTGTCATTCTTATTGTCCATATTCGCGAATTTCAACAACTGATCTAACCCCCAGCGAAAAAAATTGAAACCATTATAGAGCGTATAAACATTTCGCTTGACAATGTCGAATATAATATGTTAAAATATCATAATTCAAATCGTGCCAATCGCGTACTTTAGTGGACATATTTTTATTTTAAAAATCACGATTTCTTTTTATCACAACTCAATGTTTATACCCTTTATGACCGCCATGACAGAGCGATCGACCTGTCATATATAGTCACTTAAGGTTTGTTATGGGTGTCGCCAGGTAGAGGCAGATCAGTGGCGTAGCCAGATGGGGGCCAGGGTGCGCGACTGCCCCCTACCCTTTTGGTTGCCCCACCCCCCCGCAGTATGCTGCCTACGCCACTGAGGCGACCATCCCCGCTGGCTACTGCCATTTTCTACTTCGTGTAAATGAACAGGAGTTTTAAAATAAGTGTATATTTACAAGAACGCTTGCTTTTGCCTCAACCCTCCCCCCCCCCTCCCCCACCCCGTATTTTCACCTGGCACCCATGATTGGCAAAATTGTGGCAAAACTGTTGACATCTCTTTGTTAAAAGGTGTTTACATTCCTACGTTAACAGATCCACCCTTTTATCACTTTACCACTGTCTTTCAGGTCTTATAACACACACGGTAACTCTCATTAATTTAATTGTGTAATTCTGTTTTTTGTAGAATCATCATAACTTGCTAATTTACGTAAACCAAAATTGTACACACCTATAGTTTGCGTGCTACAAATACACAAATTTCTGGTACAATTTTCCTTTTAGTGGTTTGCGTAAAATCCCTGTACAATGTTTAGCGTACAATTGCAAAAGCTGTTTTGGAAACACCACGCAAACCTCTTCAGTTTAGCGTTTGCGTGGCCGCATTTGCGGGTGGCAAAAAGTCCCTAATATGAAGTTACGTTAATACAAAAGCGTTACTATTACAAGAAAAAGTAATTATCAAAAACCAAATAGCAAAATTTAAGTAAGTTTAAGATATAATAGGGACTTTTTGCCACCTCACGCAAACGCTCACGCAAAGCGCTAAATCGCCTGAAAACGGTTGACAAGCCGCAAAATTTTAGGGGGTCTTGGATTTTCAGGGCGCTGAACATGTGTGAGAAAGAAACAGCTATAGTGTAGCAAAAGATGGATATATGAAGTTAAGGGAAGGTGTGAGCTATGTTGCCACATCTTAACGGGTTTTGTTTCAGTGAAACACGCAATTATACGAGATTTATGGGAGCGTTTACTTTAATTCCACGCGTTATTCCGATATCTTGTCTTGTGTCTTTAAGCAGCGAAGAGAATAATAATTTGCAAAATTAATATGTTTAAATATGTTGATACTTTGTATGGTTTTATTTCCGTATGGAATATGCAAGAATCATGCTGACACACGGAAATAATTCTGTCTAATTATAGATATGTTACTAGTGTTACTACTCAAAAGAAAATAAAAAAAGTTCTGCTTGATGAAAATGACAAACAGGTAACATGAAATGTATCTGATAAATATTAGTGGTGATGAAACGAATTTCTATACCCAGCGCCGGTATATCCATTAGGCACTCTAGGCACGTGCGTAGGGGCCCCGAAAAGGACAGGCGCCCCTACACCAAGATGAATGCTGAGTTTGGTATGAATGGTATGTGGAGGGGGCGCCTAAAACATAGGGCGTAGTGGCGCACAAATTGATAAACCTGTCTATAAGTGGCTAAACCTGGAGTTTTAACATGTTTAAAATAAACTTAAGCTTTGATTATAAAAAGGGATTAAATAAAATTTTGTACTAGGTATACATTTTTGACAAAATTACCTTTGTCTCTAGGTTGGGGGCTGGGGAGCTAAACGTCCCCAATCGTTTTATTACCCCCAAAAGCGTATAGAGAGAAGATGTATATATTTAAGTCTGGACTATAATATAGGGTGGAGTTGAAGCCCCCCAAAAACTTCATGGTAGTTGCGTGTATGCCTTTGCTGTTGCTCCATTGTATCCTAATCGTGACTAAATGGTAAAAAATAAGCTATTTACCAGCAAGAATAAAAAGTTTCCTTGGCGTAACAAGAACCTAGGTACGGAAAATTTTATAATGAACAATTTTCAGTTTTGTGTCGTAACTAGTGCACAATAAAAAAAATGTTGTTGACGAGGTCTCCTTAAAAGGGGAGTTCCTTTTTTATAACTTTTCGACAAGATATCACTTTAGCTGTTGACAGCCGCGGCGCGTCGGGAGGGGGCTTACTCCCCCCACGTTTTTACCTTCACCCCTAA
The DNA here is from genome assembly GCA_963971165.1 of Philopedon plagiatum. NCBI lineage: Eukaryota > Metazoa > Arthropoda > Insecta > Coleoptera > Curculionidae > Philopedon > Philopedon plagiatum. The sequence continues at coordinate 79,575,634 of OZ020191.1, read as the reverse complement.
CTTTTGCGAGAGAAATGGTAAAATACCTCCCCTCCCCTCCTGCCCTGGAAGACCCGGTATCTTTCTCCCCCCCCGTTTTTTGAGGCACGCCCCGCCCCTGGCTGTTGATATATTGATCTTGCCATAGTTTTCTTTCCCATCGGGTGTACTGCATTGACAGAAATGGCAAGCACGAATATTATGCTGTAACAATAAGTGTAAATAAAAACAAAAAGGGAAAACGACCGTATACATATACGCATATATCACTTAGCATATCAAACTTGTGAAGGCACTTTCTTGGACAATAAATTCATCATATTCCAGTTTAAAATATTCACAGTGGCAACATCGCCAACTGCAAACTAGGAAAAGTGAAAGTTTCAGGGAAATAGTCACCAATGTTTGGGGTTAACGTTAACGACACGTGAATGGGCGGAGCTTAAAGTTCCTTTAGAAAAAATCGATAGGTTATGTCAATTAGAGTTGGGAGATATAGTGATTTTTCGATATCTGTTAGAACAGCGATAGTGATTTAAGAATAGCCGTTATTTTTAACGGTGATTTTTCACTACAGCGATTTTTATTTTTAAGGCGAAAAGGAGCAGCATAGTTGCTTTTACAAGACTGATATTCGGTAATGCAGCTACAATTGGAAGTAAAATTAAAATTATAACTTGACTTGGTCAGTAAGTTATTAGGGTAAAAATAGTATTTTTTCGATACGGCCAGTGTCAGAGACGTGGCGAATATTAATCGAAAATAACCTTTATTCTTGATTTTTGCGCTAGATTAAGTTAAAAATATTACATTTTTTCCGAAATTAGAATTATAATGCTTTAGGCAACATTGAGTATACCTAGGTATACCCGAAAATGTTTTTGTGGCGCTGAATCTAAATACGACAATAATTAATAAAATTATAATCTCTTAGATACTTTTCACATTTGAAATTAACCATCTAAAACTGAAAAAATCCCATTTAATAGCTTCAAAATGGGGGCACACGGAGCCTAAGGGAGATTACAAAATGCTTAATATAACCCACAACATAAATAACAAAATAATTAGAAACAATAGTATAAGACAATATAATAAAAAAAAACATTCTCGTTTATATTTAGCTAATATAAAAAATATAAACAAAAAACATTCTCTTTTATATTTAAATACTTTTTGGTAAAATTCAAAATTCAGGTACATTGAGACACTGAGACAGAAGGATAACTTGACATAATATGTTATTTTAAATTTTAGTGGAATGCTTTATGTGAGTATTTTTTTTGCAAATATTGCACTTTTCAGAAAAGTTTCATCTTCAATTGGTTTAAAAAAATTCAAAATTTCACTGGTTTTCTGTTTTTTGGACATTTTGTGAATCTAAATATATTGCAGGTGTTGAATTTTGCTATAATTAAAAGTATTAAAACTAATTTATCGGTTACTCTATAATCGTTACTACGCGCAATGAAGAATAAATGGCTAATTCACCAACAATATCGACTACGGCCGACCGAACCGATAAACGACAAATCACTGAACATACGTGAATATCTAAAGAATCAGATATATCAACAACGCAAGAAGCGATAATATCTGGCGCAACCGTTCAAGCAGCGATTTTATTTATCAATATCTCAATAACCCGAGAAATATTTATTTTACAAGGGGCGATTACGCGGTCGGATCGCCGTGATCTATTTTGTTTCGGTGAACCGTCCGTGGCGCATGCAGATTTGTTAATCACTGAATACTGAATAACTGGGTTAGCGAGATTTCGATCGCCGCTACCGATAGTGATTTGTCTTTCACGGTGATTGGATCATGGTGATTGATATATCTCCCAACACTAATGTCAATTGTCAAAAGCCCATTTCGATTTTTGATTTATTTCAGTTTATTATTGTATTCTTCTTGAATAAGAGTTATGAGATTTATTTTTCGATAAAGTGTGCGTATTTAAAGGATTTTCCATCATAATCTTCAAAGGTAACGTTTTAACTCTTATTTTAAAGTGATTACAGTTTTGTGAGGTTATGTTATTGTTTTGGATTGCATTTATGTGTTATTTTATGATTTTTCTAGCTTAAAGACATTCCCACCATGGTTATGTGCCTTGCAGCCGATTGTCAACACTACAGTGATGAACATAAATGGAAGTTCTTTGTATTTCCTGTAGAATCATCCGAAAGGAAAAGGTCTATTACTCTGATGAGGTGTTCATATTTACAACGTAAATAGTGAATGTGATAACTCATAAACTTTACTTTTTAGGAGGCAAGTTAGGAAACCATCACAATAGTCACTCGTTTGCAGTCAGTTGTCATTTAGTAAACACTGAGAAGAAAAAAGAACCAACTACTTATATATGAATGTAACGCTAAAAGGAAGTTTATCTTCGCATCTTTAGCAAAACGGTATGTAATTTTAAAGATGCTTCTCAATAAAACGTTTATAATATAAATGAATATTATATTACCTTCTTACATTGTGATTACAGTTGTATATTATCAATACTCTAAACATTTCTATTTTTTGTAGTAAACGAAGTCTCTAAACAACAGATAGTGGTAAAATCTTTAGTGTGAAAATAAATCAACCGATACTGTTGAGGAAGCAGAGCCTCCAAAACCTAGTGCTAAAAGCCACCATGAAACCCTAAGTACATCGAGAAGTACAAGTAGTTACATTCTTGTTCGAGAACATCTGGAACATCGTTGGAAGCTGAAATTTATTTGTTAAAACCAGAACTGGAAGTAACAAACAGATTGAAGAATTTAACTAATGTTTCGGTTATGAACATATCAAAATCAATGATTCACAAGTGCTTATGTATACTAGTGCACTAGTGCTTTATTTATAGTGTTATATATTAAACCCAAACAATGGACAGTTTTATATACAGGGTGTTAATAAGGTATGTGGCCAAAATTTGGGGAATTAGACCTTAGTCAGTTTAAAGACTAAAAAATGTTCATATAAACATAGGTGATACAAGACTTGGTTTTTAATACACAGGGTGTTATTTTTTTTTTAATTTTCCCTAATAACCAGATGACACAAATTAGTTTGAAGTGAACACTTACTGACAATTTTTAATACATAAAGAGGAATCTTGCTACTTGTCAAATTTGTTTAAAGTGTTTTTGTTTCCATGGCTCTGTGATTGTTTTGTTGTTTCAACAAATTACAGTAATAAATAATGTTATGCATAACTTTACATTTTTTCGTTTTTATCGAAAATGGCCACTTTGAGCAAAAAAATAAGATGATTTTTGTGTAGTTGTATTTGCTAAATCATCAATCCTATATCAGATTTAAAAAAAATTGACGTACTTCATTATTTTTTTTATTAAACCTTGGACGTTATCCCTGTGCATGCTACTGGCAAAGTAAGAAAAACAGTTTTTTTCTTAAAAGACTCCTCTTTACGCATTAAAAATTGTCACCAAGTTTCAACTTGATACTAATTTGCGTCTCCTAGTTATTTAAGAAAAACCTTTTAAAAAAATTCAACACCCTGTGTATTAAAAACAAAGTCGTTTAGGACCCATGTTTATGCCACATACTTTATTAACACCCTCTATGTGAAAAGGAGTATTGCGTCACTGCGTTAATAAAAAGAAAATTGGGTGGAATTGCAAAAAGTACCTATATTTGTAGTCTATCAGTCCAAGCAAACAGCAGGTGTTTACCTCCGCGAAAATATTAATAAAAAATACCTTTTGTTTTCTTTGTAAATATTTTATTTTTTAAATATATTTATAAAAACATATATATTTTATTTTATTTCTTTCCATCATTTTTCAAAACTTTCATTAAATTCTAATCACATACATTTTTTGTAGTTGGGGGGGGGGTGCTTAGCACCCACAAAACTCTTAATTACCATCCTCATAATTTACATGAAGCACTTTTAATTAACTAATTTTTTTAGCCATATGCTGAATAGGGTCTAGGGCTTAACCACCCATCAATTTGATTGCCTAACTACACCTATGCTGCGTCTTTAGTTTCTCACTCTCCTATTACCCCTATACCCATTTTCACTCGAAAAGTTTCTGGCAAATAGGGGGCGCAAAAATTTGCGCGAGTCGAGCGCCTAAGTCAGTTAAAATAGGCCCTGAGTTATAGTACTTTTTGACTTATTCAATACCTAAATCGTATCTGAAAACATCCTCTATAAATGGATTTTAGTTGTAAGAAAAAAAGTTAATAATCCAAAATGGCCCCAAGAGAGACCGACTTTACTTGTATAGTGGACAATGTAAATTCTTAAAGGTAAATATATCTAAATTTAGATTCGCAGCCTCCAAAAACAAGAAGAGATTCCACCATATCTAATTTTTTTTATTAACTAAAATACTCGTACTTATGCAACCTCGAAACAAAAATAGGAGAAAAAGGCTTATTACTTTCAGTGTAATAATTCAATGCAAGTTTTAACTGACATAAGGTAACGTTTTGTTTAGAAATGTTGGGAAACATTTTGTTTTTAATACGCCATGAGGCTAACCTTACACTAATTTTTAAACCCAAGATACAGTTCCTTAGGTTTTGCACTAAAAGAAAGTGAAACTATTACGAGGAACTTGTTTTCAATAAATTAGTAGTAAGTTTTCCATTTGCAGACATTTTCAGACACACTGTAGGTATGTACTAAGTATAAAATTACATGACTTCAACATGGGCGCACCAAGGATTTTGTCTGTGGGGGAGGGGTCTGAATTATAAGTGCACTTTTTCAATTTTTGTGTGCCTGTGATGTTGGTTGGGGGAGGGGAGGGGAGGGGGGGGTTTGCAGCCCCCCTCCTGTGTGCGTCACTGGACTTGAAAGCTATTACACTTGTAGTCTTTACTGGTAGACAAAAATATATTACAGTACAAGTTTTATGTAAACTTTTTAAGTAAGCAAAAAATTTGTGAAAAAGATAATAAGTCTCGGCCTCACTCTATATATCAAAAATTTAAAAACCTTAGAATTGCTGTTACACGTGGTTTGGCCTTTCTGGCATCATCAAACCTAAAATATATGAACCTAATTGGCATTGACGTAGTTAGCCAGTCAAATTCAGGGGTGCTTAAGCCCTACACCCTATTCAGCACGTGGCCCACATACAATACAAAGATTAAAAAAATTTAGTGTAATATCTAAACAAAACAACAGCTCGCACATCGCAGCTGAAGACAAAATAAAGCCTATAATACAACACAAATTCAAACACACACAGTTATCCTAACAATTTAAAAACCCTGTCACTGAATAAAATGCTCCGGACACTAAATAGTTATACAGGTGATTCTTAATTTGTTATTTTAGTAAAAATAAAATTAGAATTGAGTACCAACACCAAGGGCGTACAATTTTTTTTTTCTGGAGGGAATAGCAGCAAAAAAATTGTCACCACCCTTTACAATTTTTTTTATAGAAGTAGACTAAAGTATTAAAAAATAGAATTAAAACAAACAAACATACATGGAATAAAAAAAACATATTTTTGACATAACAATAATTTAATGAAACCAAGGAACAATAAAGATATACAGGGTGTTCGCAAAGTATAGTATGGGCAAATAGCTTTGCTATTAGTACAGATAGAGACACCAAAGTTTAGGTGTATCTTATTGGTTAGGAAATGTACTTTTTATGTAATTAACTGTTTCAACGCCCTTAGGGGGTGATGCTGGGGAGTTGCTGTCAAAACTTTAAATGCCATGTTGTACCTCATTTTAAAAGTGTTTAAAAAATAAACATTTTAATACAAACCCGATGTCCGCATCCTAATTCGTTTTTAAATAGCAAGCCTATAAAAATGAAAAATAGCGAAAAAAAAACTTAACGGCCACATTCTCCAACGCTGGTCCAGTCTAATTTGACAATCAAGTTTTAAACTGGCAAGAATAAGACAACTAAGTTTTATACTATGAATTTATTTTTGAGATTTTTCGCAAATGTACAAAGAAGAAGAAGAAGAAAAGGACAATTTTAGTATGTACTTTCGACAATAATAGAACTAAATTCATTGTAGCGACGCGTTTCAAGAGGCATATTATTTGGCAACGAAGCAAATCGCTGAAATATCAGAATAGTTTGCACAGTTTTAATGACGACTTATTAACAATGGCAGGACAAAAACCTGTCAAAACCGAAGTGATCAACTAGAATATTTTAAACCAGTACTAAATCCTAAACCTCCGTAGCGAATCTGAACCTAAAAATGTGAACATATTTATTTTTCTTATTACTTTAAAAGCTGTTTAAAATGACCACCATGAACTTCTTGGCAGTAATGAAGTCGATTTTGGATGAAGTAACACCTGCGATTCTCGAAAATGTGAGAAGTTACTTCCAAAATCGACGTTATTACTGTTAAGAACTTCATGGTGGTCTTTTTGAACAACTTTTAAAGTTATAAGACAAATAAACATACATATTTCAATTTTTATTTTTTTTTCACGATTTATAATTTTTAATGGCTTACCATGTAAAAAGAAGTAAGATACGGACCTCGGATTTGCGGTAAAATGTTTTATTTTGAAGACCTTTAAAATGAGGTGCCACACGGCATAGGGTTACTTTTAAAATTTTTGACCTCAACGCCCTAGCGTCACCCCTCGAGGGGGTTGAAAAAGTTGAATTACATAAAAAAAATTGATTTATTAACCAATACGATGCACCTTTCATTTGGTGTTCTATCTTTACTAATAACAAATATATTTGCCCATACTAAGACTTTTCGGACACTCTGTATAACATGTTAAAGAAGCAGTGGCGTACCCAGGGGGGGGGGGGGGGAGACCAACATCCTAGACACACAAAAATTAAAAAATTGCACTAGTAATTGAAAAAATCCACAGAATTGCACTATTAACCCCCTCCCCCAAGATAAAATCCTGGGTGCGCCACTGTAAATAATGCTCATAAAATTACTCCTTAACCTAAAGGTATTCTTTTAAACGATCTCTACATATTATTTGAAAGAAGTAAGAATAAAAATAAACATGCGAATATTCTTCACATGAACGTATGCAATAATTAACTCTAAATTGCACTAGGATATATTTACATCTGCATGTAGCAATTTTTTCGTGCCTTTCTGGGCTGCTTTTCGTACGCTGGCGGCTGGTGAAATTTTAAAGTTGTAGATCTCGGTTGCTACTTACGGGACTCATGCCAAGTTCAGGTTTTGTACTTGTGAGCCTACTAGGAATGTTTTGTTGAAGAAAAACTAATATTTTGTCCTTTGCGAAAAACAGTTGAATTTTTGTGGAGCACCCCTAGGAAACAATGAACACGTTTTCGTATTTTATTTATTATTTTTTCTAAACAAATTTTTCATCATTTTGTCGAAAATTTTTAAATTTGAAGAGAAAAAAATATGTTAGTGGAAAGTTATAGTTATTTCAATTTAGTTAAACCTAACATTTAACGTAAAAAAAAATTAAATGACTATAACTCTTATAATACATTTTTCTCTTGAAATTTAAAAATTGTCGACAAAATGATGTACAATTTCTTTAGAAAAAGTAATAAATGAAATACCTAATCATGTTAATTTTTTTTCCAAGAGAGTCAAAGCAAAAATTTGACTTTTTTTGGCAAATTACAAAATATTTTTTTCCTTTACCAAAACATTCCTGGTAGGCTCACTAATAAGAAACCTGAACTTGACATGGGCCCCCTAAGTAACAACAGAGATATAAAACTTTAAAATTTCACCAGCCGCCACTGCCCTCGCTTCTCTGCCCATTTACCATATGTTGATATTACAGATAACTATATAACAATTATCTATTACTAACAGATGGCTAAAGCCAATTGATTTTTTTTTAAATTCCCTCATCTCCAGACTAACTTTAAACCATCAGCCACACAAACATTTTTTTATCTACGACATCCTACGTACACTTCAAGCCTAAGTACTAACGTACCGCGGGCGTCTGAAGAGAAGAGAAATGTAATGTATTGATACGGATTTTACAGGATTGGAGGTGGGGACCGAAAGGGAAAACATCTGCAGGCAATGTGTTCCATAATCTGGAGACCCTAGGTATGAATGAGCGAGAGAAGTTCTGTTCTAAGCTTTTGTACGTAGACAGTAAAGGGATGAATATGTAACGCACCTCTTGTTGTTCTGTTAGGAAAAGTCAAGGGGGAATACTACCGGCTAGTTCAGTCAGAGTAAAATCCATGGAAGTAGCGGTAGAAAGGGGATAAATCCCCAACAGCGCGGCGATGACCGAGAGAAGGGAGTTTTCTCGTGAGGGCTGGGTCATTCATAAGTCGAATGGCTCTCTTTTGGATAGAATCAAGAAAGTTAAGTGTCGAAGGTGATGCCGCTCCCCATATGTGGGAGCAGTACTCTAGGTTAGGTCTTATTTGGGAAACATAGAGAGTGTATAAGTTGGAAGGGTAGAAGTGTTTTCTGGCTTGAAAGAGAAAACCAAGCTTTTTAGCTGCCGATGTGACTACTGAAGTAATGTGTTTGTGCCAGCTGAGATCATGTTCGAAAGCGATGCCAACAAGATCGAATGTTTCATTGTTTTGTAGGGCTTGGCCATTCATGTGGATGGGGTAAGTATTGCCAGATTTTTTGCGTGACAGGTATTAAGACTGGGTTTTGGAGGCGTTGAACAAGGTTCTTGGTACTCCAGTCTAAGATTAATTGAAGATCTTGGGAAAGTGATGGGCGTATAGATCTGCACCTACTATCCAGCTCTTAATTCCAGAGTTATCTGAAAAAATGAATGTTAGAGTGAGTACTATCGTCAGCGTAACTGTGAATGGGATTGGTAGTTGAAGAGAGCAGGTCATTAATGTGAAGAAGAAATAGGGCTGATGCCAGGACTGAACCTTGAGGGACGTCAGCATTGATAGTATGGAAGTCAGATGAGTGACCGTCAACCACAACAGATATGCGTCGATTAGAGAGGAAGCTACCAATCCAGGTATATAGTTTGGTAGGAAGACTGTAAGAAGGTAGTTCGTCAAGGAGTGCGGCATGTCATACTTGGTCAAAGGCCTTGGAAATATCCACAGGAACAATCTGAGATTCGCCATGCAATTCGAGAGACTTGTACCAGTTATGTGTGACAAAGTCAAGGAGATCAGCTGTCATGGATGATTTTGTGTTTTCCTAGATATTTTCGAATTTGCAAGTTTATCGCTTTCTCCATAACTTTGCTGACAACACAGACAAAAGAGATAGGTCTATAATTGGATGGAAGGGACTTGGATCCTTTCTTCGGGACAGGCTGCACTCGAGCAGTGTTCCAGCTATCTGGGAAGATACCCTTGTCATGAGAGATCTGGAAAAGACGAGTTAAGATGGGTGCAAGTTCTGGAGCGCAGTTTTTTAGGACAATTGCTGGTGGTATGCCATCCAGACCGGAGGACTTTTTGGTGTCAAGAGAGAGAAGAATTTTTTGAACTTGTTTGAAATTACTTCCATACTAATAAATCAGTGGCGGCTGGTGAAATTTTAAAGTTGTACAGGGTTATTTTTTTAAAACCTGCAGGCTAACTTTATTTTTTAAAGATACATGCCTATAGTTCAAACCCTGTATATCTCTGTTGCTACTTACAGGACCCATGCCAAGTTCATGCTTTTAATAGTGAGCCTACTAGGAATGTTTTGGTAAAGAAAAAAAAATTATTTCTACCTAATTTGCAAAAAAAAGTTGAATTTTTGCTTTGACCCCCAAACATGCTTAGATATTTTATTTTATATTTTTTCTAAATAAATTTTACATCATTTTGTCGAAAATTTTTAGATTTGAAAAAGAAAGAAGAGAAAAAAATGTGTTAGTAAAAAGTTATAGTCACTTGAATTTTGTGAAACCTCAAATATAATTTTAAAAAAAAGTTAAATGACTAACTTTCTACTAACACCAAGCAAACCCAAGCAAACACATTTTTTCTCTTAAAATTTACAATTTTTTAACAAAGTGATGTAAAGTTTGTTTAGAAAAAATATAAAATAAAATACCTAAGCATGCTCATTTCTTTTCCAGGAGAGTCAAAGCAAAAATTCTACTTTTTTTCGCAAATTACAAAACACCTATTTTGTTTCGTTACCAAAACATTCCTAGTAGGCTCATTATCAAAAATCCTTAACTTGGCATGGAGCAATGGAAGGTGGTAGAGGATTATTCCTCGTCCGAGGCGGCACCACCCCAGACATCTGCTAAAGGGCTGGTGAAATCCATACGGATGTTTCCAGCTGTGGATGTGTGCGACGGATACCCCCAGTACACCCACGGTACCTAGAGTACTTAGGTTAAAGACCTTCGTGGGCTGTCCGAAGATAAAACAAACAAAACACAGAGATATAGAACTTTAAACTTTCACCAACCCCCACTGTTAATTATTCTTGTAATATTATTGCTTACATGCCTTACATTACTGCAGGTTTTGCAAATTCGTGTTTCTTTCCAAAATTACTAACTTATTTATATTATGGCTCTACATCCCCTAGTCTGTTTGGATAATTCAGTCTTCTTAACAGTTTACATAGCCTTCCCACACCTACAAACATTGAGAGCTCAAAACAGTATATATATCTCAACTCATTATACCTACACATATCACAGATGTAATAAAGCATTGCAGTATGTACAGTATTGTACTTAAAAATATTAAATTTTGCACCCCTACAGACTGAAAAAAAAAAAAAACAAAAGATAATGCAAGGACCAAAAGACAGTTTTACAATCACAATTATACTATACATAAGTCTCGACATAAGTACATGTCTGTGAATTTGGTCCCCCAAATGCAAAATTCCGAGCAAAATTCATTAAAAATTCATGGAGTTCCTAGTTTCCTATGAAGAGTTGTAGAACACATTTTACTTTTTACGAACAGGAACTTATGAGTTTTGAACCAAGACTATTGTTAAACAATAAGTCATGGGGGGCCAACTTCACACTTTTTTAACTGTCAATACTTTAAGTTCTAACCAGAAAATTGTTTTAAGAAAAGTTATGGTTTAAAACTCATGAGTTCCCGTTAGTGCTGCAATAGTTCTACAGTTCTGTAGAATTAGAATGGTATTTTTTTTTTACAACTTAAATATTTGATAGTTAAAAAAGTGTGAGGTTGGCACCCCATGAAATATTTTTTAACGAGAGCTCTGGTTTACAACTCACGAGTTCCCGTTAGTTCTGCAATAGTTCTACAGTTCTGCATAAAGATAATGACATTTTATTGTGTAATTTTTTCCTTCCCAAAAAGCAGAAAACATGTAGGTATTACAATTTTTTGGGTAAGAGTTCCGGCCTCGAAAATCACAAAGAACTGTAGAACTCCTTTAGAACTATTAAGCACTGTGGCCAAACTTTTGTTTTTGCAACTTCACAGACATAACTTATGAGTTTTGAACCACGACTATTGTTAAAAAATGTCATGGGGGGCGAACTTCACACTTTTTTAACACTGAAATTACCTGACCATGTAGACGTTCTAATTTTTTCTGGTATTCTAAGTTTTCTTAAAAGCTGAAGTACGTCTTCTTTGAGAAATCTAAAATTGCTCCTACATTCATCTTTAGACAAGCTTTCAATGGTCTCGTATGTTTGGATAAGGTTAAGGAGTAGGTATTCCATTTTCATTTACTTCATTATTTTCTTCACACATTAAACAAGTGACTCAAGAACATCCTTCATTGTGTGTTAAGAACCTTTAACTTATACCAGTATGGTTATATAGGTACCTATTTATATAATGATAAAAGTGACCAAACCTGTAGCTAATGCGTTTGATTTCTTATTCGTAAGTAAACAGAGAAATAGTCCCAGATTTTTCCTTTCTTAATATAGGTAATTATTGATATTACTGTAAACAGCGAATTTTTTCATGAAATTTTGCACAGACCCTAATTTTGGGTCGTAGAACACGAATCCGAAGTCAGCTTTTGGCGGTCTCGTATGGTTTTTCCAAAAAAAAATTGTTTTTGGAAAACTTTTAGGTTAACTTTTAGGTTACCTTTTTGTTATAGATTCCTTTAAGTTTCGACACTTTCACTTCAACATATCTGTAAACTTATAATTTTTATTAGTTTTCGTCACACAAAACACCACATTTAGGCAAAAATAGCTAAGAAAATTGCTGTTTTCTATAGAAAATTCCATTTTATGGCTGTAGACGTCATAATTTTGCCAGCTGTCAATTTTCCGGCGTTGCCAAGTTTACAAAACATTTTTCTCGCAAATTTTAACAATTTCCGGCCATAAATAAATCCAAAAAAAGAGATGGCAATATGAGAGTAAAATAAGACAGATAGCATTTTATTTTCCCTAAAAGGGCAAAAAGATGACCCCAACCAACACCCTGGGGCACCGATCCCTCTTCGCCTGCGAGGAAAGAGACTGGTCAGGGCCCCTAACCAGGTGCTAACCCTGCTCCGACCTTAGGGTGCCCTCCGATCCACCGTTATACCACCGTTATATCGAAAATATTAGATCTGTCACCTAATTCACCGACTTAGAAAAGTTTTTGATACGAACGGTGGATCGGAGGGCACCCTAAGGTCGGAACAGGGTTAGCACCTGGTTAGGGGCCCTGACCAGTCTCTTTCCTCGCAGGCGAAGAGGGATCGGTGCCCCAGGGTGTTGGTTGGGGTCATCTTTTTGCCCTTTTGGTTAAATTTGGTTCATTTTCGCATTTTCCCGCCAACTTTTTATTATTCCTAATTTACAACTTTGTCTTGAAAAATAAGTAAACCTGGCAACGCCGGACATTTGACAGCTGGGAACGTAATGGCGTCTACAACCAAATACAATGGAATTTTATATAGGAAAAAGCAATTTTCTTAACTATTTTTGGCTAAATGTGGTGTTTTGTGTGACGAAATAAAATAAAAATTATAAGTTTACAGATATGTTTAAGTGAAAGTGTCGAAACTTAAAGGAATCTATAAAAAAAGGTAACCTAAAAGTTAAAAAAATTTTTTGCGGAAAAACCATTCGAGACCGCCAAAAACTGACTTCGGATTCGTGTTCTACGACCCAAAATTAGGGTCTGTGCAAAATTTCATGAAAAAATTCGCTGTTTACAGTAATATCAATAATTACCTTAATATATAAGGCATGAAAATATTTCGTCACTATAAAAAATACAATATTTAAAGACAAGAACAAATCACAAATTAATATATAATATAATATATCATCACATCAGCTGATTCAAGAAATTGACATTTGCCTTCGGGTGAATTCGGCTGTTCGGCTTTCGCTCGCCGTCGATCGATAGAAAAATGGTTTAAACCACTCACAAACTGCTATGTTGTCACGTCCTCTTGAAAGAATTAATTTATCATTGGCTGCGTTCAGCCGATTTTCAGCGGTCTCAGCAGTTGATCAAATTTGACAGATGACATGTTACATTACATGTTTTCACATTTGATATAAGTAATCATGTGGTCGCTGCCAAATCCAACCAGCTGCTGCGACCGCTGATGATCAGCTAAACACAGCCATAGTTGTAACTAATAGGTATAGTAAACTTTTTCTTAGATCTCGCAATATGGTGGCCAAGTCACTTGTCATCTATGGCACCCTGTTGAAGTCTGGTCTATTGTACGTTTAGAGGTTGGGTAAAAGACAGGACTGGACTTGTACTCCCGTATAACTTAACTAATAAACACCAATAAAATCTAGTCTTCTAAATCTATAAAGTCGAAAAGTAAAATGATTAAAACACGCACTATCAAAACAACACCCACGGAAACACTAATATCACAAACACAAAATTCCAAAATGAAAAGAAAATAAAACGACACAACCTGTCATGTCAGCTTGATGCCCACTACCAACCAACTACTGATCTAGGGACTTTACTAAGGAACCAATATCAGCTGTTGATGTCATCTGTGATTGTGAAATGTCGCAACGCTGAGTTTTATCATAAAATGAACTCTATCATTCATTTCATTACTATTACCAGGGGCATATTTCCGTATGGGCTGATTGGGCTATAGCCCAGGGCGGCAGAATTGTAGGGGCAGCAAATATGTCTTCATTGTGATGTAAAATGTGAAGAAATGCTGACGGAGGGGGCAGCCAGATTTAAATAGCTCGGGGCAGCACTTTACCTAAATACACCACTGCCTGTAGCTGACGCTTCAAATAACCAGTTCGTTTTATGACACGTATAGGCGCGTACAAAAAAGTCGTATCTACATCTAATTTTCTTAGGAGTTTGCTTGCATGTTAGCTTTCTTAAATTTACTTTAACTGACCCTCCACTGTAACCTTCTCATGTACAAAACATTGCTGTCAAGTGAAATCGGTTTGTCAGCAATCTGCAAGACCTTCAAAAAGTCCCTAAACTGCATTTGGACTCTTAAGTACGACTTTCTTTTTGATCGCGGCAATACAAGTAAACGACTGAACGATTGTGGGGTGTAGGTAATTCCCACAGGAAAAATTTTGATTACGGCAACGTCGGTTTCAGGATTCTATTAAACACGGGCTGGCAGGGTTGCTTCAAACGACATTAAAATCCACACTACGATTTTAAGCTGTACGATTAAGCGATCTCTTCTTCACAACTTTTAACATTCAGATGATTCTTAGACATTCGTTTTTAAGACTGCAGATAGAAAAAAATTTCCTCGACTAAAATAGTATATTGTACAACGAGCATGGAATGACATGCATTTCCTACGAGTATGACGTTTGCTTCACGAGCCGCAGGCGAGTGCTGCAAATCATACGAGTAGGAAATGGTTATTCCATGCGAGTTTTACACTATACTTTTTCTACGAATGTTACTGTTACATAAAATGGGATTAGTAATATTTTTCTTTTTAAGATGTCAAAATAATAATTGTCATTTACTTTTTATTTGCATTGTCTGCGTTGCTATGCGATTACTATGGCGTGTTGACGCGGCGCCGGTCAACGCCACCTAGGTAAAAATATACCCGTGCACATTGGGAATTTTGTAGTTGAATCACCATGGTGATTCAAGCACAATGAAAATGTGTAAAAAAAATGGTAAAAAAACAATGCACTATGTTCTGAAATTACTATTGAACATACAATAAAGGTTTTTATTGACATTCGTAGAAAAAAGAATATCCCTGTCATTCTTATTGTCCATATTCGCGAACTTCAACAACTGATCTAACCCCCAGCGAAAAAAATTGAAACCATTATAGAGCGTATAAACATTTCGCTTGACAATGTCGAATATAATATGTTAAAATATCATAATTCAAATCGTGCCAATCGCGTACTTTAGTGGACATCTTTTTATTTTAAAAATCACGATTTCTTTTTATCACAACTCGATGTTTATACCCTTTATGACCGGCATGACAGAGCGATCGACCTGTCATATATAGTCACTTAAGGTTTGTTATGGGTGTCGCCAGGTAGAGGCAGATCAGTGGCGTAGCCAGATGGGGGCCAGGGGGCGCGACTGCCCCCCCACCCTTTTGGTTGCCCCACCCCCGCCGCAGTATGCTGCCTACGCCACTGAGGCGACCGTCCCCGCTGGCTACTGCCATTTTCTACTTCGTGTAAATGAACAGGAGTTTTAAAATAAGTGTATATTTACAAGAACGCTTGCTTTTGCCTCACCCCCCCTCCCACACCCCGTATTTTCACCTGGCACCCATGATTGGCAAAATTATGGCACAACTGTTGACATCTCTTTGTTAAAAGGTGTTTACATTCCTACGATAACAGATCCACCCTTTTATCACTTTACCACTGTCTTTCAGGTCTTATAACATACACGGTAACTCTCATTAATTTAATTGTGTAATTCTGTTTTTTGTAGAATCATCATAACTTGCTAATTTACGTAAACCAAAATTGTACACACCTATAGTTTGCGTGCTACAAATACACAAATTTCTGGTACAATTTTCCTTTTAGTGGTTTGGGTAAAATCCCTGTACAATGTTTAGCGTACAATTGCAAAAGCTGTTTTGGAAACACCACGCAAACCTCTTCAGTTTAGCGTTTGCGTGGCCGCATTTGCGGATGGCAAAAAGTCCCTAAATAATATGAAGTTACGTTAATAAAAAAGGTTATTATTATAAGAGAAAATAATAAACGTTAATATTAAAAGAGGAATCTAATTGATAACGAATTTGCAGAGTTTAACGTTACATTACGTTATAACTAAATTGCAAAGTTTAAGTAAGATCCAAAGTAAAAGAAAAGATAC
The DNA here is from genome assembly GCA_963971165.1 of Philopedon plagiatum. Taxonomy (NCBI): domain Eukaryota; kingdom Metazoa; phylum Arthropoda; class Insecta; order Coleoptera; family Curculionidae; genus Philopedon; species Philopedon plagiatum. The sequence goes on along the minus strand of OZ020191.1, from coordinate 79,559,472 downwards.
GCTTAAGCGAAGCCAGTAAAAACAATTAAAAATTTAAACCCCTAAGGTAGCTCAGCTAAAAAGTTAAACATTAAGTATTAATCGGATAAACCGAACCAATATAAGGTAAGTACATTAAAAGAAGAAAATCAAATAATAATTGGATTTAAAACTATTCGAAATCACAATATATATGTACATCTATAAACAAAAGCAACTACCAGCAATAGCAATTGTACTGACTATCGCACAAACGAAATGTACATGCCTTAAGTTCCAAAAAATCAAAATAGTAATGACATTAAAAAAAATACATATATATATATATATATATATATATATATATATATATATATATATATATATATATATATATATATATATATATATATATATATATATATATATATATATACCGGGGGCCCACGAGTTTACTGGCCTGCTCGTTATTTTGTTAAGAAATAATATTTCGATTTGAAATTTTGGGAACTCGTATGGCTGCTTTAGATGTAGATTTTGAGTGCTCGAACATCTGACTATCATTTCCGGTTCAACCGGAAATACAGTCAACTTTGTTATTTTAAACGAACCACCCTGTATATTTTTTAAAATTTGGATTCTACGTAAAATTCTAATTATAAAACATGTATCATACCCCATACCTATCTTTAACAGTTTTAAAGAAAATGGCGTTTGAAAATGTCGAAAGCGCCGCAAACTGTACTGTTTTAACATAAAACAAATGAATATTCGAAAAGTTTAATATATTATTCTTACTTCTTTTTAGGGGCCTTGTATACTTGTGTCATGACAATCTCACTTCCGGTGCAACCGGAAGTCCTACAAAATATGACATTCAGGCACAAATTACTTCAATAATTTCAATTGAATGACCTACTTTAAACTCTAAATTCGAATTTATCTGACTTTTCTCTATAATTTTTGTATACACCATCCCAGGTCTAAAGTTGATAGTTCTTGAGATATGGACAGCTAAAAATTTAGATGCATTCCAAATTTCAATCTTTCTAATTTTATCTAGGCGGCTATGGAGATCATTTGCATTAAGAAAATGTAGAAAGAATACACATAATTAATAATATCAGAGTAGTGCTTGAAGTAATAATTTTATTAAGTTTTCATTTTAAAAAATAAGAAATTAGCCATAAATTAAGTGTTCGAATTGTTGACCGTTTTCTCTTTTCTCTCAGACGAACTCTCTGAAATTCTCTGAGCACGTTATTCATTTGTTTTGGGGGTGATATTATTAACAGAAAATATGACAAGTGCCCTGTATTCATAGCCATCCTGATTAAATAATTGAAAATTGACATGGTTATGATCATGAAGCAGTTCAAGCGACAAATGATCTCCATAGCCGCCTAGATAAAATTAGAACGATTGAAATTTGGAATGCATCTAAATATTTAGCTGTCCATATCTCAAGAACTATCAACTTTAGACCTGGGATGGTGTATACAAAAATTATAGAGAAAAGTCAGATAAATTAGAATTTAAAGTTTAAAGTAGGCCGTTCAATTGAAATTATTGAAGTAATTTGTACCTGAATGTCATATTTTGTAGCACTTCCGGTTGCGCCGGAAGTGAGATTGTCATGACACAAACATACAAGGCCCCTAAAAAGAAGTAAGAATAATATATTAAACTTTTCGCATATTCATTTGTTTTATGTTAAAACAGTATAGTTTGCGGCTCTTTCGACATTTTCAAAAGCCATTTTCTTGAAAACTGTTAAAGATAGGTATGGGAGTAGGGGGAGCTGATTCCTTCTGCGCCAACCGAACCGAGCCCTACTGCGCATGCGCGGCTGCGCGCGCACCTAGCGGCGCGCGCATCTGTCACCTGTCATCTGTCATACGTCATCTGTCATACGTCATCTGTCAACTGTCATACGTCATCTGTCATACGTCATCTGTCATCTGTCATACGTCATCTGTCATACGTCATCTGTCATACGTCATCTGTCATACATCATCTGTCAGCTGTCAAACGTCATACGTCAACTGTCAAACGTCAGCTGTCATACGTCATGCGCCATCTGTCATACGTCAACTGTCACACTCTTGGGCGTTAGCTACTTTGGCCTTAACTACTTTGGTCTTAACTACTTGGGCTTTAACTACTTGAGCATCAACTACTTGGGCATCAACTACTTGGGCACTATCTATTTGGGGCCTAACTGCATCGGACTTTAGTACTATTCCTTAAAATATTATTATTTCACGAATATGACGTCAAAAACTTTTTTCTTTATTTTTGCACATGCTAGGATTCGAACCCGGGACATGGACGTTGGAATATCAGCGCTCTAACCAACCTGGCTATTGGCTTCACATAAAATATTGTGCTGATGGGATATAGACTTGCAGCTAGAAGGACCGGCGTTGGCAATTAGAAATTTAGTATACGAAACGTGTTCAAAATGGTCTTATAAGCCACGTATAAAAGTATGACAACAGTCACCCGTCATTTAAGATATGTCAACTGCCACCAGGCCCTTGTTAAACACCAAAATAAAAATTTAGCATACGCAACGTGTTCAAAATGACCTTATAAGACATGTGTAAAAGCATGTCAACTGACACCAGTCATTTAAGACATGTCAACTGTCATTTGTCACTTATCAAACGTCAAAATTAATATTTGACATACATCACGTGTTCAACGTGACGTAACAAATCGTTTGGAAAAAACCCGAAGTCAATCGACCAACTCGTTTGTGAGTTATCGCTTATTAAGTCCAGCGCCTTAATGGCTGAAAAGAATCAGTCTTTCTATTAGTTAAACTGTTTTAACCACCACTTAGAATACTGCTAAAGCCCCAAAACACTGCAATGCAGCGTCCATTGTCAATGATCTTAGCGTAGTATATATAATAAAACCAACAAGTAGAAAAATTATTTATTTAACCACAATATATAACGATATTTAACAACTTTATATAGGAAATTAGTTAATAATAGTAAACAGGTTACTGCTAGGAATACAAGGAGACTAGAAATACTGTTCATATTTTCGGATAAAGATGGGGCTAGTGTAGAATTAGTAGTAGGAGTAATTGCAGGAGAGGCGATCTCATTCTTGCACTTGCTAAGGAACGTCATCCAACCTGTTTCGCCAATCGTCGAGTCTTGAGAGAGAAAATGAACCTTGTAGCGAAAAGAGCTGCTGTTTAACAGAGGCATCGCAGCGGAAAATACAGGTAGATGGTCAGTAATCTGAGGGTTGAAGGCCATCGGAATCCATAGGTTGCTAGCGTTAGAATCACCAAAATCGAACAAAACAGAGGCGTTTTTAACATTAAAAGGGCGACATACGTAGAAGACGTTGTGGACTACTGCAACTAGCAGAATGAAGGATGAACTTAACAGAACCATAGCTGGTGTTAAAATGATTTAAAACTTAGAATGATAGAGATTTATAAGGTCGTACAATCTACTTAGACTAATCGAACTATACTAATAAAGAAAACTAAAAGAAATATGTTGTATACTTTACTCCATATCATTTAAAAAACAATGTCGGAAATTATGCAATAACTTAACATTATTACAGGCACAATGCCAAACATTAAAGTCCTTATGATGAAAACATTCCACAACTTTCTTATATTTACTTAATTTAGGTTCAGTCTTTAAAGGAATACTAAATATAAGACAAGAATCAAACATCTGTTTTAAACAAGCTGCCTTTAAATCTCCCTTAACCAGAAATTTAGGAGAATCATACTGAAGACGGATGTCATGTAAAACACTTTCAAATTGGTTGAAGTCCAAATAACCAGACTCCCACATTAGTCCATGGTATTTCTCCTCCAAATGTTCTACTATTTTGAGGTCTTCAGGCCTTAAAAATTTCCTACCATACGGAGGCTTGAAGAGAAAGCTGCAAAATCGAGCGCCATCATACACAGCCAGCTCCTTTGGTATAAACCCACTGGCTAAAGGGTAACCTTGAAGGTCGATGCAAACTTCCTGACGTTGTTTAGACATCTTGTACACTGGCCAAACTCAAAGATAACAACACCGGTGTTGAACTAGCTTCTAAAACAACCTACAGACAAGTCACGACAGGTCTCGATAGGTTAGAACTGTATGTAACGATTGTTGAAACAACTATGAAATCTCTGCTAGAATCGGGTTGTATTTATTAGTAACAGCAGAAACATTTACTGCCGCAGGGAAAGGAGAGGGAAGGGTGAAAGAAAAGAGCCTAAAGCTTTAAAATATTTATTATTATGAATCATCAGCATACATGCACAGTTTATCAAAGTCATCGAGCAATTTTTCCGGATTATAATGCAATAATTCCAACATGTAATAACTTTGTTCAAACAGGTTTAAATTACAGAGATTGGTAATAATTTCAAAACAGTTTTCCTTAATATCAGCAAAACATTGAGCATACTGCAAAGTATCATCATAATAGGCTCTAAATTGTAAACGATTCACTAATTCTAATCTAAAGTTAATTAAACTCTTAATGCTAACAATAGAATTTATATCATTACAAGAAAACGTTAAAGTTACATCATTGCTTCCAAGTCGAAATATTCGCTCGTTTAAAAGAATAGCACTGGACACGGTAAAATTTTCCGATAATGACATCTGCGTTGTTGTCACACTTCCATCAATATCTTCAAACATCTTGCCAATGATCTCCAAAAACTCAATCCAATCAGAATGGCTAAGGGAGACTGGCTCATGTTCAGGCGTTGTGGGAACTAGTTTAACACTTGGTATCATCCCCCTGGCAACACTGAGCCCCACAATTACTGTAAAATTACCAGCAGGATAGCAAAATTCACCCAAGAGTTTATTCTCCTTGCGAATTTCTCTATTACTTCGGAGAATCATACTGTCTAAATAAGTCCAATAGGGTGATGAGCTTTGGGAACTATCGTCTTCTTCTAGCAACTCAAGAGCAGCGGTACAACTTTTACTTGCCATGGCTCACACTAAAATAGTGACGTCTGTCAACGTAATAATGTTATTATAGAGAGAGCTCTACCCCCACTCCACATTTATTGATGTTAAGTTCGAGAAACAGTAGTCTGGATAACGCCCATCCGCTTCCCATCTCTGTGAATTCAGAAGCTTTTTTCACTAGAGACATCTGATATTCGCTGTAAAAGTCTGCCAAATTAGTGCTGGGAGAAATAACACTAAATTTTGTATGAAAAGATTTAATGGCTTGTTCTTGTGTTGCTGCAAACAGATAACAACCATACAGCTCCATATTAACTTTAAGCTGAGGATAAGTCTTTAAAGGATCGGCGAGTAGAGTAAGAACCGTATCTTTTAGATCTCCTACATATTGCTTAACATCAGTTAAATGTAAGTCACTTGTCAGATGGTAAGTTAGTATCCGTTGTTTAAAAGCAGTTCGAACCAGTTTTACATGAGAGTACAAGTTCTCACTACATTGCTGCTTATGTTTTGTGGTACGATTATGGGCACTATGAGATAAAATTTCAGTATCACACTCTTTGCAATAAGGCATGATTTCAACTGATGAAAACCGGAAAAATTTTGACTATTTGTAGAGAGACCGAGCTTAAACCACATCCTTGCCCATATCTATCCAACTATTATGTGACTTATCAAGCCCAAGCCATTTCACATACATCTTTTTGCCTTTTTTACGCAAAACTTGTTCAATAAGAAATACGTCAGGTTGTTTGGTTTTTTGCAATTCTTCTTCATAGAATCCACCACTAATTGGTTGACCGCTCGTATCTTCCAGCAAATAAGTTGTTGGATTGGTAATCTTCACCTGAGATACTTTGAACAACTCAGTGGTCCAATTGGGCACATAACCCTTTTCAAACACGTGCTTAGCCTTACTTATGCGAACAACGTCACCAACTTTGAATTTTTGCTTCCCCACAACCTTTAAACGACTATAAACAGAGTCCAATATTTTCTTCTCATTACTCTTGTTAACATCCTTCGGTTTCATGTGGATTGTGTGATGTTTGGTGTTGTTGTAAGTATTTGTAACTTGTTCCAACAAGTCGATCCATTTATGATTACCATTCAAGGTAAACAACTTAAAAAGTTGTTCTTTGAGCGTTCGAATTACTCGCTCAGCAATAGAAGCCTTTAAAATACTAAAGGTACTGTAATGATGTATCCCATGTTTCTTCATAAGACTTTGAAAGCTAGCGTTATAATACTCTTTCCCATTATCTGTCACCAGCTTTTTCGGAATCCTCCGAGACTGTTTGAGTATATGATCCATTGCATTAGTCACATCCTGAGCATTTTTTGACTTTAGAGGCCTGGTCCAGAGAAATTTGGAAAAACAATCAATAACAACCAAAATGTATTTAAATCCCTTGTTTTCACGAGCGTACTGATCGAGTTGAGCAAGATCGGAAGCAAACGTATCATCTAAACCATACTGGATAAATCTGCGACGTTTAAATTTGATTCTAGCTGGTTTATGTAGTTCCTTAACAACTTGTTCTCTCGCCCTCGTAATACCCTTAGCCATTATTTCACAAAGAATGAGGTTCGGCAGCAAGATATCGAATTATATACGTTCTAAATTTTAGACAGTTGGTGGACGGGAAGATCCTTTCTTTAGCAAATCAACTGTTTGTAATAATTTTGAGAGTTCTTCACGAATCTTTCCCATATCCGTCCTGACTGGTCTGTGAGCATTTTGAATAGCCATATTGGTGTAAACTTTTAGGAGTTTTTCGAGATCCTTGAATTGGGTAGATAGGCGATCCAGGTGGGTATCCAAAACTAAAGTCTCGCTCTTTAATTTGTTGTCAAGCAGCTTAAGTTGGTCGGATACCGAGTCTAGATAATCCTTATTAGTTTTTGTAAATGCCTCCATTTGCTTTACAATACTACCGATAGAGTTGTTTACTTTTTGTTCCAACCCCGTTAGTTGTCTCAACATCTCCAAGTGGGATACTTGTATTTTATCATTCAGCGATCTATCAATGGTAGTAGAAAGTGAAGATAGCATACTCTCTACAAACTTTTTATTTACGGCGTCAGCGATATCTGCTGGCGATTTGACGTTACAAAGCCGATGATCTCGAATATCATAATCGCCATCTTTTGTAAGAGTGATCAAGTTGGGCGCTTGCAACACTCTCACTGTCTTCTGATTAGACGACGTGGGCAAGGAACGTCCAAACTTATTCATGATTACTGCGGTACTAAGGCATAACAGCTTTAACAAACTTATTTATAGAATTCAATTACTCCAAGGTGTTCCAATTCATGCAAAATGCTCCAAATCTCGTTCATGTTATTATTGTTGCCAACCTGATTGGAAGCGTCTAGCTTTTTTAACCTATCAACCAACTCGTTGACGTCATCGTAGTAGACATATTCTTTGGGTTTTTCGCTGTATTCCATTAAGGCAGATCCAGATTTCACAGATCCAGATTTCTCAGACTTCGATCTGGTCACTATTCTACCCCCGGGCGAAGGAATTTTACTGGTAGAACCTCTCGGCATTAGTGGTTTTACAATGGTATTGTATTTGTGAGATCTATTACCTTTCAACTGACCATTGTCTTTCAAGTATAAATCTGTTCGCTTTAGAATATCCTTATATTGTTCGTCATCGGCAGCGGTATTAAATTGAGGAACCTTGAGAAACAATAAATCGTATAGTCCCAGAGTTCCTTGTACGTAAGGGAACCAACTTGAATATCACCATTCTTTAAGAAATTAACCGGTTCTGAACCTAAGTTCCAAGAATCAGTCACTAAATCATATTTCATACCGTTAGCATCTATTTCGCTAGAGTTCGACCAATATAGTTTCAGATATTCTTGAGCAATCTTCGGATACTGCTCGATAAAAGTCTCAAACACATCAGATTTTCGAAGAGAATCTTCAAAATTCTTTCTTATGTGTTCCGCAGGACCCTGAGCTGGTTCTTCAAACACAGCATCATCATCATCAGCAGCAGCAGCAGCATCCCCGTAGTGAGTTTCCTCGGTTAAAAATTTTACAGGTGGTTTCACTTCTCGAGTTCTATGGATGGTTTAACTTTGGGTTTTACACCAACGCTCTCTTCCAATTTAATCTTACGTTTCTTAGATTTTGCAGTGGTGGTGGCGGAAGCACTTACAAGCTTATTCAGAGGATCGGTAATAGGCATTAAAAATTTATTAAGAGCTTCATCTTCTTCGCCTCGCTCCAACTTTAATGCTAAATACTTCTTTCTTATTGTGCGTGCAGCTTGGAGAATCCTACGTTTAACGTCTTTATCGAGCTGGCTAATGGGGGTAGACATGCTACAAACAGACCCTGTTCGGAGAAAAACAGCTAAAAAACAGACCCTGTTCGGGAAAAACAGCTAAAAAACAGCCCCTGTTCAGGAAAAACAGCTAATAAACAGACCTTGTTCGGGAAGAACAGCTAAAAAACAGACCCCTGTTTCTGGAAAAACAGCTAAAAACAGACCCCTGTTTCTGGAAAACAGCTAATAAACTGTCCCTGTTTCTGGAAACAGCTAGGAAACAACTAAAACAACTACTAAACAGACCCTGTTTCTCGAGACTTAACACATCTAACTTCTAGGACGTCAAGTGTTACACTGAACCTCGAGGGTTTAGGGTATGATATAAGTATCAAACTTGTTACGATATCGGCCTTTAGCAATATCATTGTCTTTCACCACTACTAGGAATCCATACCTATCTTTCCAACATTCGGAACAAATATGTTTAAATGCATCGAATGTCATGTCTGTATTAACGTGGTCATCGTAGATATGTTTCAAGTTTAAGTCGTCCTGCTTAAATAAAATTAATACATTAGCATTGTCACGAACCAGCTGTTTAGGTATTTTCGAGTAAGTTTGCGATAAATAGAATGAATCAATTGCATGATGCCGGCCCATACAAAAGTAATTACGTATTTTATCCTGCTTCTCACATGCTACATCATCAAATATGAATACAGAGTGAGGCCGGGCACTGGCAGGATCTAAAACTTCATCATTATCACTGTAGCCGAAATAGCCTAAACGGGAATGTTTCATAGCCTGTTGAAGAAAGTCATACTTGTCTTGCTGCAGAGATTTGGAATACACGTACACATTCTCGAATTTTAAACCATTTTCATCAATCAAAAGACTAATCATTACATTGGTTTTGCCACAATTACTAGGACCACATATTAACGCTCGAATTGTAGGAGGTAGAAGTTGGCCATGTTTGCTACTGAGGGACTTGTCTTTTTTCATATCGCAGTTATAAACTTGGATTTTGAGTTTCTGCTTCTCTTGACGCATCTCTATAAATACTACTCTACACCCTCCCAGGACTTCATTACTAATGAAGGCTCTGCAGGGTGCAGGTGTGTTAAATACAGCTATCAACAAGCTCCCGTTCGAGCTTCATTTGCCTGGTTATTCCTATTGCGGGCCGGGAACCAAACTTCAAGAGCGGCTGGCTCGAGGCGATCGACCAAAGAACAAATTGGATAGTGCTTGTCGCGATCACGATATCGAATACGCCCGGTCTAAAGAGTTGGAACAAAGACATCGAGCCGATCGAGTGTTGGAGAACCGAGCTTGGGAACGAGTAAGGGCAAACGATTCCAGTTTTGGTGAAAAAGCTTCAGCGTGGTTAGTAACTAACGCCATGAAGGTAAAACGCAAGTTGGGTGCTGGCAAGAAGAAGATGAAACCCTTATCATCAGTGGTGGCTCAGCTTAAGAAACAACTTAAACATACGGGTGCTGGCGATGTTAGTAAGAAAAGAACTCTCAGTAAAATACTTAAAGCTGCACGAGTAACGGTCAAGAAGGTGGGAGGGCGTAAGAGGATCAACGTACCACGAATAATACCCTTACCGAAGCAGGGTGGGTTTCTACCACTTATTCCCATATTTGCAGGACTTAGTGCCCTGGGGGCACTAAGCGAAGGCGCCGCGGGGATAGCGAAGGCCGTTAATGATGCTCAAAGTGCCAAGGAGAAGTTAAAAGAATCTAAACGGCACAACGAAACAATGGAAGCGATTGCCTTGGGAAAAAGGGTAGCGGTCTGTATTTAAAGAAACACAAAACTGGCTATGGATTGTTTTTACGGAAAATGCCAAAAAACTACCAATAAAGCTACCTGAAAAGCCGTTATCCGATCACGATATTAATTCGTACGCCACTCGATTAAAAATACCGCATTTTAGAGGAGTATTTATGCGAGACACTTTACCGAGCACACCCCTCAAAACAGAGTGTGGTGTTATTAATTTGGATCGGAACACAGGATTCGGAACACATTGGGTAGCTTACAAGAAACACGGTAATCGAGTTGTTTATTTCGATAGTTTTGGCAACTTGAAACCGCCCAAGGAATTTGTCAAGTACATGAAAAATGTTAAAATATATTTCAATTCCGAACAGTATCAAGATTATGGAATGATAAACTGTGGACATCTTGCTCTAGCATTTCTCTACAATAAAACTTTATAAATACAGGTATTGATGCTTATTGACATCAGTCATGTCACAGACATTCACGTTAAAAGGTCGTTCTCACCGACTTGAGGCATACTTTATACCTCCCATAGAGCTCGATTCCAGGTTTGATTACTCTTTAGCATTAATTTCGCTAAACACTTGGAACACAATCCCCAATATAGAAGAGGGACGAAACAAGTTTTATTACATTGTCAGTAATCAGGAGGAGCTAGTATTGGAAATACCAACAGGGTCCTACGAGTTGGAAGATATCGAACAGTTTCTACAACGTAAGCTCCTAGATCCCAGAGCTTCTGCAGACGAGCGGAATCGCGTCTTGTCGCTTAAGCCCAATAACAATACGTTAAAGTGTGAGCTAACCAGCGTCTACGACATAAACTTTAAGCCAAAAGACAGTATTGCAAAGTTGTTGGGATTTTCACCTCAGCTGTTAAAGGCTGGCAAATTCCACGAATCTGATCAGCCTGTGGATATTATACAAGCTGTTACTATTAGAGTAGAGTGTAACATCATTTCCGGCTCATATTACACAAATAATCCCGCACATACACTTTACGAATTTTCACCAACTGTCGATCCCGGCTACAGTATAAATATCGAACCCAGGAATCTAATCTATTTGCCTGTGAACCAAAAAAGCATCTATAACATTACTCTCACGCTAGTAGACCAGGATTCTAGACCTCTTAATTTTCGAGGTGAAGAAGTAGTAGTTCGATTAGAACTTAGACGAAATGGTTCTAGTATTTAAAAGGTATTTAAACACTAATACCTCAGCCGGTAGATCATTCAGTGGTCAGAAGTCGAAGGGGTCACTCAAGTTTTCCAATATAATATATTTGCAGTCGATAAGCAGTCCTTACGGCTACCATGTCAGAAAAACTTCAAATCTTCAATCAGATCAAGAGTGATGAGTCGGTCATTCGCGAAGAATGGCACACTTATCACCCCTTTACCAACTCCTTTAATAACAATGACGAAATCGAGATTGTTATCAATCAGCAAGATGTCTTTTTGGATAGGAGTGAAGCTCAACTCTACATCGAGGGTACGTTTAAGGTGGAAGCAGATGCCACTGGTAAGACCGGCACTTGCGATCTAACCAATAATGCTGGAGCCTTTCTCTTTGACAACATTTCCTATGAAGTTAATGGTAAGGAGATTGAAAAGATTCGAGATCCTGGTATTGTTAGCACCGTTAAAAATATGCTATGTTTAAATGGGCAGGAAAGCCGCGCTCTAGACATAGCAGGATGGAATTGGCCTAGTGGAACAGTCAAGACCTTAGATGAAACTTCTAAAGACTTTAATTTTCGTATACCGCTTTCAATATTGTTTGGTGTGTTTGCCGATTACCACAATGTCTTAATGGGTAAACAGAAAATTAAACTAGTTCGTGCTCGTCATGACGACAACTGCTACAAGTCCACTGGTACTAAGAAGGCAACAATATCGTTAAAAACGGTTGAGTTGAAAGTGAGGCATATTTACCCGAGTGATGCAGTGAAATTAAGGCTTTTGGACGAAATTGCAAAAAACAAACCGATATATATATATTCCATTTAGAAACTGGGAACTACATGAACTGCCAGCTTTGAGAACGACAAAGCATGATATTTGGACCGTCAAGACCATGTCTGAGAGAGCCCGATACGTTATTGTATTTTTTATGAAGAAGCGAAAAGATAACTTTGAAGCTGATTGTACCTACTTTGATAATTTAAACATCACCGACGTCAAATTACATTTAAATTCTGAAGTTTACCCCTATGAGTCGTTAAACCTAAACTTTGCCAATAGACAGTTTGCAGAAGCCTATCAGATGTATACGGACTTTCAAAAAACCTATTTGGGGAAACAGCGGTGTGAGCCGCTCTTGGATTTTCTCGCTTTCGCAGGCAGAACCCTCTTTGTTATTGACTGCTCTAAACAAAATGAATCCCTCAAGAGTAACACTATTGACGTTAAGTTGGAGTTTCAAAGTTCCGAAAACTTCTCGGCTGAGTCACGTGCCTTTTGTATAATTATTCATGATCGAGTGCTTGAGTATCAGGCTTTAACAGGTCAAGTACGTGATCTGTTGTAGGCAGTTACTATTCAACCCAGACACGATGAAGTTTGTTGTGGTTGACGTTCAAGGATTCAGCGTTCCAGAATTTCAAGCTAAAGAATTGGCTATTTACGATGGGAAGCAAATAAAAAACTATCTTTTTAAACCAGTTAAACCGTTTTATGAACTGTCCTATGATTGCCAGAAACAAGAAATGTTTCTATATGGGAACCGACATGGTTTATACTACAATTCTGGTGAAACCGATTACAATGAACTTCACCGCATTATCTACAACGATCTACGGGATGTTGATGTCATCTATGTGAAGGGACATGTAAAGAAGACCTTTTCACTTGAAACTTTTTCCACGATGAAATATCTTAAGCATATACCCGATATTATTAATTTAGAATTTACTAGGGACAGTGTTGCTGTACCGAAATTATCTCTAAGTAAAACCACCTGTACTTATCATGGTTTAGAATATTGTACATGTAGTGCTACGAATTCAAAAATCTTGTATGAATATATTTATGATTTTTTACCTAAATAAAGAAGTTAAATTGTATTACACGTTTCATTTTATCCTATATTACTAGAACCCCTTGAGAAATTTAGGCATTTAGTCTCGAGCACATGCCAAAGACAGTCGCCTTGTCAGTTAGAAAGTTGAAAAGAGACATTAAGTTTTACAAAGAAAAGAAATCTTTGGTTAGAATATTTTTTAAACTTACCATTTAAACTTACCAATGGCTACCTCCTCCGGCTGGGATAAGGTGTTTGAATCTCCTTCTAAATGTCCTGATGTTCCAGTTCTTAAGACTAGGCCTAACCGAGTTTACGAGATTGATGACTTTATAACTGTCATTTTTACTACGTCCAAAGAGAAGCGCAAACAAGTAATTTTGGCCACTATTGGTTATGGCAAAATTTCTTTCTCTAGTGGTGAATTTGAAGAATTTTTAAGCACTTTTGATTGTTTCAATACCCATTGGGTAGATATAGTTATGATGATTGGACAGTACACGCTAGTGTTTCATCGCAATGGCGATAAGAGAAGTCTCAAGTTTGAAGATGCCACAACAGACAAGTATCTATTTCGATGGACGGAGAAGCTAATACGCCTATTTGCAAAGCATGTTTATGAATTGTATAAGCTTAATATTGAATATTATACTGTTACTAAATAAATATTCTAACGTCAATTTGGTTTTTCGTTGTTCTAACTGAGGAAATAAAACGCCAATATAAACACAAAAACAAACATTTATTAATATGTAAAAAAATTAAAACAGTAAAAAGCGGCTGAACAGTGGCCTGTAAAGAGTAAATAGAGTAAAATACACAATATAAAAATAGGGTAAACTTGGATAAAATATACATATAAAGTAAATAGGTAAATACATTAAATAGTCTATATTAGAATAAAATACAATAATTAACTAACTACAATAAATTACTAGCCTAATATCACAGCCTCTAAAGTCATACAGCGACCAAAGGTGATTGACGTAAAGCTAGCTGTCGGTGATCAGTCTTAGCTCATGGAATTTCCGATGGTTCCTTATACTTTTCAATATCTCGATATCCCCAAGCAAGCGTGTTCTCCAAGTCTCCGGGAATAAGGTAGCGCTTATCGTCCGCGTGTGATAACGCTACCCTATTTTTCAGTTCGACATACATATCGTGTAAATGTGAGCGGAAAGTGTTCATCTGTCGATGAATGTGAGTTCCTTCTACGTCAACCGCTTCTCTGTAATCATCCAGAGTCAGTTCTTTCTGGGTGACGTAGTCAGGAACTCCCTTAGCTTTTTTGGTTAGCTTTCCCTCCACATTTACACAATATGCCTTCGCCCCGGTTCCATAGAATTCCCAAATGATTTTTCCTGCATACTCGTCTTTCATTTTACCCAAAATTGACTGGTTTGCAGGAATATCATGTGGGATATCTTGTGAGTAGTTGGACGTATCGAATCTGTCTAAATTTTCTATCATGTCATTATAAAAATTATCTGTTGTAACTTTTAGAATAAGGGAATCGGTATCAGTGTAGAGTAATACCGCGTTGTTGCCGTATTTTGGCTTAACATACCCGTACAAAAAGTCATACATAATAGTCTTGGATATTTCCAAGATGCTAAAACCTACGTAAATAGGTTTAGTATATGTGACTTTTTGTTTTTTCATCTGGATAGCTACCAGGTTCTCGTTGAAAATAGTGCTATTTTTAAAATGTGGTTTCGAGATTAACGCTTCGGCTCCCAACCTTCTACCAATATTTTCCCAATGAGAAACAAGTTTAACATCTACCCGTTTCTCCACATTTTCCATCGTTTTACCAAACACGGCGTTGTTCATAAGTTTAAAGAAATCTTTTTCAAATTTATTTTTCGCTTTATTGCGCATAGCTGTGTTCAGATCGATATATTTCTTTAACCATGGTGATTGGTCAAAAGATATAACGCGATGAATTTTTGTGAGCTTAAGCCCATAATCTAAAGCCTGACGCAAATTTTGATAATGAATTATATATTTACTTTTAGGTTTAAAATTTGGAATTAATTTTTTAATGTCTTGGAATTTTGATTCTGGTGGTGCTATGGATTGTGGACAAAAGGGTAGTTCGTTGTGTAAATAATGTAACTGTTCGGGATATTCTAAATCTACCTCTAATATGTAGCCAGTTTTAGAATCATTCGCGACATTCATGTAATCTAAACTTTGAATTTCGGTCTCATCCAACCACTTAAAATTCCCCGTTGGTAAAAATTGTGACATGGCCGCACCATATAGGTTGGTGGCGTCCAAATACATGATGTAGGAAGTAGGTTTGGAAGCATCGTAATGAGGTACAAATTTATTGTTCGCAAAAGCTTTTCTAACGCTACACTACCACACTACCATCCTTGTTCTCGATGTTATCCACCAAAACATGTTTAGTAAATGAGATATACTTTTCCTTGTTTTGGGGGATAACATCCAGCTTTTCCTCGTTGGAAGCCAATTCCTTAACAAACAGGTGGGAATCAAAGTTGGACATATTATGGAAAAAGATGGGTATAAATTGTGGGATTTTGTAATTTAGGTTACATACAGAGTGCGCGGCCGCCCGGTATTGGCCATTTGTATGATTGTGGTCGTGCACGCGATCGTTTAATGCTACATTAAATGGCTTTTCGCATATATGACACACCGCAGCATTTTGATGCTCAATCTCTTGTTCTGCAGAAATAGGAATCATGGGTACTACTTCCTTCATAAAGCGCTTATAGATTGATTTACAATCAGCCTCTAAACGTTTTACGAATTCTTTGTGCGCATCCGGACCCCTATAACTTTGGTAAATCGAGTGAGCATCATCAAAGACGCATTTGATGTAGTAACCGAAAGAGTACGGGACATGTTTGTGCGTTCTCAACGTGTATGACGTATCGGGATCCTGCATATTTTCCTCTGTATCGATAGGTTCAAGGATAGTTTCGAAGTCGGCATAAACAACGAAAGGCACTTTTAATTTCTTTTCAAAGTTTGTAAATTTCAAAATATTCTCGGAATCTCTTCGCCATATTTATTTTTTTTCAAATTTGTCGTTGGGACTTTAGCTAAAACGTGCCCGCAATCATGTTCTTGGTGTTCTTTTAATTTTTGCTCTGAATAAAAATAGGATAAACAACCATCGCATAAATACTTGGTAGCATGACGTGAGGATAATTGTCTTGAGATCAAGCGCGATAAACTTCTTATTAAGCAGTAATGACTATTACCATAGTCATCACTGATTACTAACAAATTTACATGTCGCTCCCTATTACGAGACTTTGTAAAGTATATGGGCCCCACGACTTCAATAATATTTTTGCCATCTTCGAACAGTTTCTCCAGACCGTATACGTTAATAGAAATATTATTGAGTCGCTCAAACTTAGTGATGTCAATAAGTCTAATCGGAAATTCCATACCTGTAAAGTCCAACTCGTTTTCAAAAGGCAAATAGTTCGCGACTCTATTTGCATGTTGAGTTCGATCCAAAGGATGTAAGGCAGCTAGGAATGACCACATGAAACATTTTTGATCCGTGTTCTGGATGTTCAAGACAGCTTTCTTTGCTTCAATCTCCTTTGGTAGTGGAATGTAGGAAGATGGCTTCAGAGGCTTGATCTTGTTGATCCCTAATTCCAAGTGGAGGAGTTGTTGGAGCGCCCACCCTGTAACAATAGAAAAAACAATAAGTATTACATATAAATCATTAATCGAGGGAATTAATCCTTTCGCAATTATACTGGCATACTCACCACTGTCTTTTTCCGCAAATTCAGAATACTTCTTATCAAGGATCACTGCAAACTGTTCGTACAATTCCTCCAGATCTGTCCCTTCATTTACCAGCTGGTATCTGGTGTTAAAGGACTTGATCTCTTCGGAGTCACTCGTCTGCAGGAGGAAGCGGCCGAAAAGTTCAACACCAACCTTGAGATGATTAAAGTTTTGCCTGGTTTCCTCCACCAACTTGACAAATAATGCCCGCAGATGTTGGAGATAGTTCTTCACGTTGGTAGAGTCTTGGCTTGATGATAGTCGGTATCTCACAATTTGGCTTCTAAAAGATGTTTTAACAAGCTCCACACCTTCCTCCTGTGCCGCGCAGCACTGTTCTAGATGGTGTTGGGTTCTTAAGTGCCCAGGCCAGCGATTGGTAGAAACATCGATTCGACACGTTGAACAATACTTTGTGGCTGACGTAGATGGTTCTGGAAATAAGAACAAATTTGTTATAAGTCAAGCCCGTAATGAAACACTGAAGAATTTAACTTACTATCTTGGAGGTCAAGTCTCGCTCTTTTTGCTTGATGAGCTTGCAGGGTGGGTGTTGGCCTTTTTGGAGCTCTGTGTTTTTCTCGCTGATGCCGCTGGAACACCCCCACTGACTGGAAAGTTTCCCCACAAGCTTCGCATGTTTGGTCCACCCGCCGACAGTCCCCATGGCGTGTGAGGCTGCTCTTCCATGCAAACGAGCGACCACAATATTGGCAAACAAACATTTTCTGTAAAAAAATAAAATATAGTTGAGCATGGTGGTTAGCAACGATTAATACTTTTTAATTGTTTCATAATGTTGCGCAATATTATTTTTACCCGTATAGAACTATTCGCCTATGTGGCACACAAACGAGCAAATTATTATTTTGTAAAAATAATAAAATTGTATTACACAGTTAAAAGGCAGCTATAATTTTTTACTAGTGGGTTTGGGTTGCATACAGACAGACTTGTGGTATTTTTTCTACTATAAACACAAATTTCTCATTTTGTAGAAATAATAAAATCGTTTTACACAGTTAAAAATACATCTATAATTTTTTTACTAATGGATCTGCGTTGCATACAGACAGACTTGTAATATTTTAACACTACTCTAAACACAAATTACTAATTTCTTGCTAAATCATTATACAACACAATAAATTTCCACCGCAGATTTCCTACTATCACTAATTTTTATTTGTTTCTTGATATAATGCATAGAAATAAATGTACTTACCAAATAATATTACACACACTTTACAACACACACACACAATAAAACAAAGCACGCGTCTATTTTTAACGAACTGATTGTTCTCAAGGAAAGCTCGGCAACGACTGCTGGATCGCTCGAAGGTTTCCCGATTAAGAACACGGCTAAAGCGCGGAAAACGCGTCGAAACGTATCTAAACTAATAATAGAATATCTCCGTTTGGTCTGTGTAGTATGATTGCTGCTGTGTATCGCTTGCCTTATTTGGCCCGCTCTGCCTAGCAATGCTGCTGCAATCTTTCTGGCGTGTTGCCAATATTGTGGTATACGAATTATAAAATTAGAATATACGGGGTGATGTATATCTTACTAGGCAAAGATCATTGACAATGGACACTGCATTGCAGTGCTTTGGGGCTTTAGCAGTATTCTAAGTGATGGTTAAAACAGTTTAACCAATAGAAAGACTGATTCAGTTCAGCCATTAGGGCGTTGGACTTAATAAGCGATAGCTCACAAACGAGTTGGTCGATTGACTTCGGGTTTTTTCCAAACGATTTGTTACGTCACGTTGAACACGTGATGTATGTCAAATATTAATTTTGACGTTTGATAAGTGACAAATGACAGTTGACATGTCTTAAATGACTGGTGTCAGTTGACATGCTTTTACACATGTCTTATAAGGTCATTTTGAACACGTTGCGTATGCTAAATTTTTATTTTGGTGTTTAACAAGGGCCTGGTGGCAGTTGACATATCTTAAATGACGGGTGACTGTTGTCATACTTTTATACGTGGCTTATAAGACCATTTTGAACACGTTTCGTATACTAAATTTCTAATTGCCAACGCCGGTCCTTCTAGCTGCAAGTCTATATCCCATCAGCACAATATTTTATGTGAAGCCAATAGCCAGGTTGGTTAGAGCGCTGATGTATATACTCTTTTTGTTTATATATTTATATACATACATTGTAACCTAGGCGAATTGAGAAAAAATCAGAAATAATAAAATTCTTTAAAAAGAAAGAAAGAAGCTGATATTCCAACGTCCATGTCCCGGGTTCGAATCCTAGCATGTGCAAAAATAAAGAAAAAAGTTTTTGACGTCATATTCGTGAAATAATAATATTTTAAGGAATAGTACTAAAGTCCGATGCAGTTAGGCCCCAAATAGATAGTGCCCAAGTAGTTGATGCCCAAGTAGTTGATGCTCAAGTAGTTAAAGCCCAAGTAGTTAAGACCAAAGTAGTTAAGGCCAAAGTAGCTAACGCCCAAGAGTGTGACAGTTGACGTATGACGTATGACAGCTGACGTTTGACAGTTGACGTATGACGTGTGACAGCTGACAGATGATGTATGACAGATGACGTATGACAGATGACGTATGACAGTTGACGTATGACAGTTGACAGATGACGTATGACAGATGACAGGTGACAGATGCGCGCGCCGCTAGGTGCGCGCGCAGCCGCGCATGCGCAGTAGGGCTCGGTTCGGTTGGCGCAGAAGGAATCAGCTCCCCCTACTTATGGGGTATGATACATGTTTTATAATTAGAATTTTACGTAGAATCCAAATTTTAAAAAATATACAGGGTATTTCGTTTAAAATAACAAAGTTGACTGTATTTCCGGTTGAACCGGAAACGATAGTCTGATGTTCGAGCACTCAAAATCTGCATCTAAAGCAACCATACGAGTTCCCAAAATTTCAAATCGAAATATTATTTCTTAACAAAATAACGAGCTGGCCAGTAAACTCGTGGGCACCCGGTATATATATATATATATATATATATATATATATATATATATATATATATATATATATATATATATATATATATATATATATATATATATATTGTGGCGTACTTTTAAGGGAAAACTTAGTTTTCCTCAGAAAGGTACCCACTTGCGTACGGCAGCTCTTCGTCGGTAGAACAGATGGTCGTCGGCTAGGAACACTTACGCTTTTTAAAGGCGCCACTCAGTTTTTCATTTAAATGATTAGTTTTCAGAGCTTCTGAACTGAGAAACCAAGCTCTTTTAGGATTAATAGTTAGTAATAAATAAATAAATAAATAGACTACCTGAGATCAGCTTCAATCAATTTAATTAACCAATTATGCCAAATTAGGAAACGAAAAAGGTATGTTTATAAATATCAAATAACATAGTTTAAAAATGCATTTGTTCTGATAAAAATAAATATAATGCAGTGAAGCCAAAATTCCCGAGTTATAGTAATATATACATAACCCCTATCTTTGGCCAAAGATTACCCCAATGTTATGTACATTTATGTACAAAAATATATTTAAAAGTCGCATGTGAATTTAATTTTAAAATAATCAGAAGGCTAGCTTACACAGGTAAATATGTAATATATGTAAAGAATGAATTTAAGAAATTAAGAGGATATCACGAAAGTTATAGTATAAAAAAATTACGCAATTAAAAAAATGGAATAGACTGGCCTTAGGTTCTGGTGGGAGCTTCTAGAGTGTCCCCTGCATCCTGTGAAACAGACACTTGTTGGTGGCTAAATGTTAGGCCGCCAATCCTGGTTACTACGGACAGCTACTTCCCTGATAGTTTATGAGAAAAGTGGAGGAAAGCGTGCTGTGAAACGTGGACACCTCTCTAGCGCCTCTCTAACACCCTATCTAACGCCTCTTTAAAATCCTATCTAGCACCTCTCTAAAACCATTTCTAACGCCTCTCTAAAACCCTCTAGGTTGAGGGGATTCGTCTTACTATGCACATGGCGAATAAGAAATTAAAACGGGACCTCTCCCAGGAAGAATAATCATGAATCGGCAAAAAGACATAATACTTAATATGTATGTAAGTAATCAGACACTACTTCACATTACAATAATTGGTGCATAAAATAGCACTATAAAGGCAAAACAACTTCAGTCAGAAAAATCATGACTCCTCACACAATTAGCAAAATCGGAGTGTATCGAAAAACGCTGGTACGTCGATCTACGAGTACCACGCATGGGTACTAGACGACATATCGTCTGCTTGGATGCAACGGGTAAAGATATTTTGGAAGTTGGCGAATGCGATGGATCATGGAAATTTACAAAAATATTAAGAACTAATAAGGGTAATAGTGGTTAAATATTTAACCGCTACACTGCCCCTCTCCAAAAGGAAAAATTAAAGACTACAAAGTGGACTTTACATTTTTTTAAGATTCATATTACCATAATATGATATGTGAGGTAAATATTAACAGTTTACGATAATCTAATAATAAAAAATATAAGTATCCTTAGAACTTACGAAAAAATATACAAAAATTGCAGTGCACAAAATAGTGTTGTCAAAATTTTAGTATTGATAACTCTCGCGTATCACTCATCCCCAGGGGAGATTACAGTCGGTAGGTCACTATCGGTAGGTCACAAATCAGGTAAGGTCACTAAATTGGTAAGTCCACTAACATCTGACAACTATTTGGATAGCACTATTACTACAAATACTCACTAATAAATTACATATCAGCTAATTCAATCTATTTACAACTAAATCTATTTACAGTCTATAAGAAAGTAGAACATCTCTTATAGTAGAAAAACCATCGGTTATAAGAAACTGAAATAACCTAAAATGATTTAGTATTTAAAATTTCTCACGGTATATAAACCAAACTATTTAAGTTAATTACTAGAAAAATAGTACCGATAATTTTTAAGTGTCAAGCAGGGTCTAATGAAACTGAAGTTGCGGCAAGGTGCCCGCGTGCATCAGCCCATTACACTTGCACAAAATTTTGACACTGAACCACGCCAAGGCGAGGTGAGTTACGCTAAGGTATGCTTAGCGGAGTTTTGCCCTAGGCAAATACCTAAGCCAAAACGCAAAAGAAAAAAAGGTAAGGTAAGTAAATTGAAGATAAGGCACGGTAATTTTGACCAAGTTATAACTTCAATCAAAATTTACTTTAGACATTTTTAGGTATAAAATAAAGGTAAGAACTTATGAGGAAAGAGATCTTTGGGTATCTTCTATATCCTCAGAATGTCCATGGTAAGGCAATAAATCTTTAACGTGCCACTTGCCTACTTTAGAACCGTCTAGGTTTTTTAATTCGTAGACCAAGGGAGATAATTTTTTAGAGACAAGAGATAAGATATGTTTTGGACTAAGTTTTGCAGCAAATTTGTTCGCAGCATTAGATAACATCTTGTTCGGACGCCATACTTTTTCACCTACATTAAAACAGACATCCCGTTTCCGGAGATTATAGGACTTAGAATTCCTTTCAAATGCAGAATGCAGTTTCTGGCGTATTTCTGCGAACAGATTACGAAACTCAGTTAAATTTTCGGCGTAGGTATTCCTATCACCAGGCAATATTTCGGAAGATTGGTCTTGGGGAGGATGATCATAATAATCACCAGATAAAGGAACATGTCGCCCAAACATTAAATATGAAGGAGGAAAACCAGTTACTTCGTGAACTGCAGTATTAACAGCCTGCCTAATTTCAGCAATATGTAGATCCCAATCTTCATGTTTATCCACGTAACATCTGATAGCAGAAGTTATAGTTTTGTTGTTTCTTTCCACAAAATTGCATTGTGGTGAGTAAAACGGAGTAAACCACAGTTTGACGTGATACTTTTCACATAGATTTTTAAGGTTATGACTAGAAAAATTGGTTGCGTTGTCACAGATAAGGATTTGAGGCACACCAAATACAAGAAAAATCTGATTTTCTAAGAGATCTACAATAAGATTGGACTTAGAATGTTTAAGAGGAAAAGTAAAAGTGTATTTCGAAAACCAATCAGCAGCTACTAGCAACCATTTATTGCCTCTTTTTGAGCGTGGAAAGGGACCAATAAAATCTAAAGAAATAATCTGACCAGGCAAGTCAACAATTTTTTCCTTCCCCATGGTACCAATCTTAGGTAAGTTTGAATGTTTCTGCGCACCGCACACCAAACATTTACGAATAAACTTTAAAATTTGTGACCTCATCTGAGGCCAATAGTACAATTCTTGAACACGAAACAAAGTCTTCCGAAAACCAAAATGTCCACTGGTTGGAGGATTATGACAATTTTCGATGACCTTATCCCTTTGAGGTTTTGGAATCAAGAGTTTCCATTCCTGTTTATTAAAAGAATAAGAGGAACGACAAGGAATAAATTTTTGGACTAAGTCACCTTCAATCCGCCATTGAGGATACTTTTCAGGACTTTTACGAATATTGTCACGAAGAGAGATATACCAGGGATCAAGCGATGAGAAATCAACAGATAAGGAAGATACTTGTAGAGGCAGTGTTTGTGAGGTAGATGGACTGTCCATGTCCATATTATCTGGGAGAGAATAAGGTATACGACTTAAGGCATCTGGAACAATGTGCATTGAGCCTTTTCTATGCTGTAAATCAAAAGTGTGCTGCCTTAATCTAAGCAACCAGCGACTAAGTTTACCAGAGGGAGTTTTAAGATTATTAAGCCAAAGTAAACTGAAATGATCGGTTATTACGGTAAAACGCGTACCTTCTACCCAAGGTCTAAATTTTTCTATGCAGAATATAACTGCCAAACATTCCCGTTCGGTCACCGAATAATTTCTTTCTGCTCTAGACAAAGAACAGCTTGCATAAGCTATGACTTTTTCTTCTCCGTCTATAAACTGAGTCAACATTCCTCCAATACCAACATCGGAAGCGTCTGACTGAACATAGAATTTTTGACTGAAATCTGGTTGAGCTAGAATAGGTGCACTTACTAATTTTTGCTTGATACACAAAAACGCGGCCTCAGCTTCGTCGTTCCAACTGATAACTTCTTTTTTCTTTTTGCCTTTAAGAAGTGAATTTAAGGGACTTACAAGGGACGAGAAATCTTTGATAAACCTGCGATACCATGAACACATTCCTATGAAACGCTTAACTTCAGTCGAAGTGCGGGGACGTGGATAATTCAACATACAATCAACCTTACAAGGGTCGGTGGCTAAAGAATTATTTCCAACAATAAAACCTAGCTACTTTAAAGATGTCTTAAAAAATTGACATTTTTCAAGGTTAATAGTAAGGCCTGCATCCTTTAGTAAATTTTTTGCAGTTGTCAGTAACTCAATATGGTGTTCCCAAGTAGGTGAACAAAGTAAAATATCGTCGTACTTAGGTCCAAAAATTGAATCTACCAACCGTTGTTGAGTTTGCGCAGCATTGCACAAGCCAAAAGGAACTACCCTAAATTGAAAGTGTCCGCGACCAATTATAGAAAAAGCAGTTTTTTCTTTAGATGCGTCATCCAAAGGAATTTGCCAAAATGCTTTTCGCAAATCTATAGAGGAAATAATCTTGGCATTACGCAAGTTATTTAAGATACGATCTACGTGAGCCAAAGGAAAACTATCATGTTTAGTCAAGTTATTCAAAAAACGTCCATCGAAACAAAATCTATATTCACCGTTTGGTTTTTTAACTAATAAGGTTGGAGAACTCCAAGGACTTTGAGATTCTTCAACTACACCTAATTTAATCATAGAGTCTAACTCTTTGTTTAGAATTTCTTGCATGTACGGTGAAAGTAGATAAGGTTTCTTTTTAAAAGGGGGGTTATCACCGGTATCTATATTTAGTTTAATTTTATTTGTTCTCCCTAACTTATCGTTACTATCAATTTCTTTAAAGGAATCTAAAACTTTTTGAGCTTCTATTTTTTGAGTAGGAGATAAATCATCTACAGTGCAAAGTTTAGGAATACAAAATTTATTTGTTATTGTAGAAGTAGTACTTATTTCTATTTCATTACTATGAATAAACCAACTATTATTTTTGAAATCCATTACTAAATTAAACTGTTTTGCAAAATCAATCCCAAAAATAAATTCATGCGTTACAGAAGGTACAATTAAAACTTTAATTATTTTACAACAATCATTAATAAAAATAGGCAAATCAGAGACACCAACAACTTTTTGCTGTGTACCGTCTGCTGTGCGAACATTAGAATCTACCACTGAATGAATCTTAATCTTTAATTTTTTCAAAATTTTTATTCCACTTGATCCAACAATAGAAGAGTTAGCTCCAGAATCTAATAAAACTGTAATAACTTGATCATAAAGACGAACTGAGATATAAGGTCTGTTATCATTAACTTTGTTAATAAATAGAGGTAGTATTTCGTTACTTGTTTTAGGTGTTTTCAAAAAATTAGAGACATATATAAGCCATTTGTTCCAATCAGATTTATCAAAATAGGATTTTGTGGTTAACTTTCCATCAAAGTACCGACCACGGGCAGTGCTTGATGGCCTATTTAGTTTTTTGAACAATTTTTACAAGAATTAGTCTTTACATTGGGCTCGCCGCAGCGATAACAAAATATTTTTCTTTTTTCCGTACACGAATTATAGGTATGATTAGGTAACCGACAATTGAAACAAATAATTTTATTTTTACGTATAGATTGAGATTCCTTGTTATCCAAAGCATCAGAAGGTTTATCTACATTTTCTGATTTCTTAAATTTCCTATCAGCCTTAGACGTATTTTGGTTATCAAAACGAGAGGATTTTTTATTAAAATTTTTATAAGTACTTCGAGTGTCACGTTGTCGTGAACCACTTTGTTGATCCGAATCCGATAAAGAAAATAATTGAGGTAGTTTTTTAGAAGTAGTCTTGGAAGCTTCTTCCAATCTTTTACACAAAATAGATAATTCATTGACAGTATCAATTGAATGTAAGGCAAGTTGATTGATATATTCAGGTAATAAATTTTTTCGAATATATTTCACCTTAGTGACCTCCGCTGGAGACGTAGATAAGCGACAAAATAAGTTTTCTAAATGAGCCATAAAAATAGTTACTGATTCATTTCGCTTCTGTTTTCTCTGTCTTATTTGTTCCCAGACATCGTCGTCTGCATAAGGAGGTAAAAAATCTTTCTTTAAACGAGATACTAAAGAAGGCCAATCTGTAATACTAGATTTAATACTACGGTACCATATAAACGCATCACCAACAAAAAATTCAACAGCTGAGTTAATTAATTCATTTTCTGAAACATCACGAGCCTGAGCAAGATCAGAAACTCTTTCTAAGAAGTAAAAAACACTTTTTGTATCCCCATTAAATTTAATTCCCCAAGAAGATATTGGTTGCTTACTGGCTGTACATGTGACAACAGGATTAACATTAACAATCGGTGGAGAGGTATGAGTAAGATTATTTAAATTAGGATTTGATGAGGGCGACTCCTCTGAAACTTTTTCATCTAAATCTGACTCTACTTTAAGACACGTTGCATAAGATTCGTTACGAAATTTAATTGCATCGCCATCATCGGCTTCCGGAATTTTGATTCTTTTTATTCGGCCGCATAAATGGGATAATCTTGACTTAACGCGAAGGTAAGTACTATCGGTAGCACTTCCTTCAAAATCTGAAGTAATATTTTCAATAGATGCAATACTTTTGTTTATATCTGCTCGTTCGGTTCTAAAATCGGGTATATACGCTTCCATTAGGGATGGGAAGACCCGGTTCTTTTTCGTGACCTGGTTCTCAGCAGATCATTCATTAAAATGACCCGTTCATCAAGACCCGTTCATATGACCCGTGATGCTGATTTTCTCATTGATTTATCAATCAGATCAGATGCTTAGCTAAATAAATATGAACGTTTGGATACTTTGTTTTTCTTTATTTAATTGAACCTTTTAAAACAAAATATTTAATATAGATCAGAGCAACCACAATTACAATCATTAACTTTATATAAGTGCCTATTGTTAGCTTACGATGACCCTAAAAGTAAAATAAAATAAGGCATAAATTTATCTGGCTTACAACCTGTCCACAATTCAAAGCCATCGAAGCAAGACGCGCTGCATCAGCGATTGGATCGATTGTTGAACGGGCCGTTTGTTTAAGTTTAACACGACCGAGTCGATCGACAGATAACCCGTCTGGATCACCACTTCGTTCGTGTTCGTGTTTCATCTTTTTGTCACAGCTCGCACATACACCCGGTCTTCGGGTCATATGAACGATAGGGTCACAGAGCGTGATTGATTCAATCACGGGTCTTTCGAAAGACCCTGTCATTGTGAACGGGTCGTTCATGAACGAAGCATCCCTAGCTTCCATACAAATCTGACTTCCAGGTATCTGGATTTCTTTTTTTAAAAGTCTAGACAAAATTTTTCTTTTTTCTACCACGTTACGGTCGGTATAAACAGACCTAATATTTAGTTCATAATCGAGTTCATAATCTAAAAGGTGATTAATTTGAAATTTATCAACTGTGGCAGCCATATTTAAAAATTTTTCTTTTCAGATAAGTATTCCAAAACAACTTCTTAAAAATTTTAAATTAACGTTAGGAATTAAATAATTCAAGTATTTGTTATAAAAGACTACAAAAAACAAATTAAAAATATTTGGACAACCGGTATATAATTTTTAAAGCCAACCTGTATAGTTGCTTATGTAAGGATCACGTTTGAGACAACCTGTACGTAAATTAAAATTTGATCAGGCAAAAGCAAGTTTTTTTTCTTAGGTAACAATTGAAATCTGAAATAAACGGTAGCTGCTTAAAACTTTTTAATTATAAATCTTAAGTACTGGTTTTAATTTTGAAATACTGTTTTATTATATTCAAAAAAGATGCATTCGGTAAATAATATAAAATATTATTTTACTACAATGTTCGTCAAGACGTATACATTTCCAACAAATATGCTTTTTTGTATCGGTAAAGGAATGCAAGAAAAAATGGTTTGGTCAAACAACTCAAGGACGCGACGCGACGTTCGCAGTTATCAATTCAGCAAATATCTAATTTTATTTGAAAATTAGGGGAAACAAAATTTTAAAATAATTTTTAGAGAATCAAAATTTTTATTAATAAATAATTGGCCAAAATATTAATCAATATTAAAATCTCTATAATTAATAAATGATATACACCATTGTTTGTGTGTAGGTATGAGTATTTTTATAAGACAGAAAAAGACAGAAAGAGAATCAGTAAAAATACATATTGCGAATAGTCAGTTTTTGGGGAAAATATAAAATTTTATGGATAAACAAGCCTGAAAGAAAATTTGAGAATTAAGAAAAAATGTTATGGGGTTTTGAAACTAATCTCAGTAGAAAAAATACAAAAAATAAAATCTAAGCGTAAGCACTCAAGCCCCACGCCTATGGGCGCTATTTTATGTGGCGTACTTTTAAGGGAAAACTTAGTTTTCCTCAGAAAGGTACCCACTTGCGTACGGCAGCTCTTCGTCGGTAGAACAGATGGTCGTCGGCTAGGAACACTTAGGCTTTTTAAAGGCGCCACTCAGTTTTTCATTTAAATGATTAGTTTTCAGAGCTTCTGAACTGAGAAACCAAGCTCTTTTAGGATTAATAGTTAGTAATAAATAAATAAATAAATAGACTACCTGAGATCAGCTTCAATCAATTTAATTAACCAATTATGCCAAATTAGGAAACGAAAAAGGTATGTTTATAAATATCAAATAACATAGTTTAAAAATGCATTTGTTCTGATAAAAATAAATATAATGCAGTGAAGCCAAAATTCCCGAGTTATAGTAATATATACATAACCCCTATCTTTGGCCAAAGATTACCCCAATGTTATGTACATTTATGTACAAAAATATATTTAAAAGTCGCATGTGAATTTAATTTTAAAATAATCAGAAGGCTAGCTTACACAGGTAAATATGTAATATATGTAAAGAATGAATTTAAGAAATTAAGAGGATATCACGAAAGTTATAGTATAAAAAAATTACGCAATTAAAAAAATGGAATAGACTGGCCTTAGGTTCTGGTGGGAGCTTCTAGAGTGTCCCCTGCATCCTGTGAAACAGACACTTGTTGGTGGCTAAATGTTAGGCCGCCAATCCTGGTTACTACGGACAGCTACTTCCCTGATAGTTTATGAGAAAAGTGGAGGAAAACGTGCTGTGAAACGTGGACACCTCTCTAGCGCCTCTCTAACACCCTATCTAACGCCTCTTTAAAATCCTATCTAGCACCTCTCTAAAACCATTTCTAACGCCTCTCTAAAACCCTCTAGGTTGAGGGGATTCGTCTTACTGTGCACATGGCGAATAAGAAATTAAAACGGGACCTCTCCCAGGAAGAATAATCATGAATCGGCAAAAAGACATAATACTTAATATGTATGTAAGTAATCAGACACTACTTCACATTACAATAATTGGTGCATAAAATAGCACTATAAAGGCAAAAAAACTTCAGTCAGAAAAATCATGACTCCTCACACAATTAGCAAAATCGGAGTGTATCGAAAAACGCTGGTACGTCGATCTACGAGTACCACGCATGGGTACTAGACGACATATCGTCTGCTTGGATGCAACGGGTAAAGATATTTTGGAAGTTGGCGAATGCGATGGATCATGGAAATTTACAAAAATATTAAGAACTAATAAGGGTAATAGTGGTTAAAGATTTAACCGCTACAATATATATATATATATATATATATATATATATATATATATATATATATATATATATATATATATATATATATATATATATATATATATATATATATATTGTTTGAACGTAGACTTTCACGGATGCAGAAATGTGAAGAAATATTGATCCGGGAGTACATCCGTTCGTTTGCTGAATTCCTATTGGAATCTGGCAGACGTTTCGCCAAGGTCTCACTTGGCATTATCAATGCTTACTCATTGCTGTCAAGTCGTAAACTGATGAATCTTTGTCGTGACTCTCGATATTTATAGCCTGCGCCGGAGGTTGTAGCGGTTCTGGTTGGCTGGTGTTGGCTCCGCCCCCTCAGTCGTTGCTTCGTTGGCTGTTTGTTGTGATGTGGTTGCGAGTTGATGCGCTTCGATTTGCCGTTTTACTATTGTCTTCCATGTACTAGACAAATGCAGAGCGTCGTCCCTTTTGTTTAGATGACCGGTCTTTTCTATTTCGATGGCTTCTCGTATTATTCTAGTTTTGTAGTTTTCGACGTTTGCCAGTTGTCTGCAGCTATCAAAGTTGATTTTGTGTCCTGTTTGATGTTGATGTTGAAACAGGGCCGATGTAGTTTGTTTGTTTCTGATAGCCAGTTTGTGTTCTTCTAACCTGACTGAAATTCGTCTGTTGGTTTGTCCGACGTACATTTTATTGCAGGTACCGCATGCTATACTATACACACCTTGGTTTTCTAGTTTAATTTTCTGTTTTGGATTTTTTAAAGTTGTTCTTATGGTTTGATGAGGTTTATATACAGTGGATATATTATGCTTACGAAGAATGCGACCAATCCTATCAGTAGTTCCTTTAATGTATGGCAATATGGTTTTTGGTCTGCTTTCAGAGTCTTCCTGTTGTTTCTGTCTTGGATGCTGTTGCAGTTCTATTGCTTTT
This sequence comes from Philopedon plagiatum, assembly GCA_963971165.1. Lineage (NCBI taxonomy): Eukaryota > Metazoa > Arthropoda > Insecta > Coleoptera > Curculionidae > Philopedon > Philopedon plagiatum. Next base: position 79,529,004 of record OZ020191.1, on the reverse strand, counting down.
CTAATTGTGTTATCTTTGTATCCATTCTGTTTTAGAGCAGTGGTTATCTTTTCTAGCTCATGAGCTCTGTTGTTGTCGCCGGTGAGCCGGATGGATCTGGAGATCAGCGTGCTTGCTACTGCCTGTATTTGTGATGGGTGGTGATGTGATTCGGCATTCAAGTATCTATTGGTGTGAGTTGGTTTCCTGTATACCGTGTGTTCTAGTCGTCCATGTTCATTTTTAAATACATGCACATCTAGGAAAGGAAGCCGATTGTTTTCTTCGAGCTCTAGTGTGAATTGGATTCGTGGGTGTATCGAATTTAGATGGTCTAAAAATTTCAGAAGTTTCTCTTTGCCAAAGGACCAAACAACAAAAATATCATCGACGTATCTAATCCATAGTTTTGGCTTAAGATTCGCTGACTCAAGAGCTTTCTTTTCGAAATACACCATGGATCAATATTTCTTCATATATATATATATATATATATATATATATATATATATATATATATATATATATATATATATATATATATATATATATATATATATATATATATATTACCTTGTCTATAAGGGCCACCATAAAATTAAGAATAATTGGCCTTTATAGACGGGTGGCCAGTATTGCCGGGTAACAGTTATTATTTGTACAAAAAAGTAAACATTTACTCAGAGGGGTTTCTAAAGCCTAATAACATTTACATATCACAGTTTAATTATAACTAAAATAAAAGTTCATTTGGAGATTTGTTTTTTATTTAATTCACGTACATATAGCGAACAAACGTTTTTATAAAATATATACCTACCAAAAACATTATCTAAATCTAAGTACATATGTGCATAAATGTTAATACTATAGGTACATATATGTAGTTACAACATTTATTTTTGGATACAAGATGTATTGTATAACAAATTTAATTTTATGCATGCATTTTATGTGTTTTTAAAAATTTTTAAAATACATTTCAATTTTTGTTTGCTTTAGGTTTTTAAATTTTGTTTTAAAAACTTCAGCTTCGCATTTTAGTAAAGTTTGAGAGACATCTATAGCTAGTTCACCATTGTTATTACACAGTAAATAATTTTGAACATCTCTTAATTTTGCACACACTTCACCCATATTCGTCAAAGTAGTTTTAGGATTTTCGCATTCCTCCGCGTCACTATTGATGTCAGAATTTTGCTCTTCGTCATTATGAGCTAGTTCTTCAACAATTTCTGATATGCTAAAATTGGGACTCTCTGTAGGTGCGTCACTATCAATCAAAGCAAACTCTTTCAAACTCACAATTTTATTATTAATTGAGGGAAAGAGCTGGGCAAGGGGTATTTCATCCTCTTCGCAAAAACTTGCTTCTTCTTGGACAATCTCAAAAAATCCGGCCTTGGAGAAACACTTTTTAATTGTGAGTGGAGAAACTTTTTTCCAGGCACTTGTTATCCATATAAGGGCACTCGTTAAATTTAAACTTTTTTCAGAAGCTTCAACATCACATCCACTGTCAATGAACGTTAGAAGCCTTTTAATAAGGTATTGCCGGTATGCGTATTGGCATTGTTTACCACAGTGCAGCGCATATACGGCGTTGGAACGCAGTAAAGAATGGCCAAATGTTCGCCGCATGTATCCAGGCAAAGCTTACCGCGGTTCAGCACAAACTGAACGTTTTCAATTTTGTTGAATTTTAAGCCTAAACATTTTAGTTATTATTCGTCCAACCGGTGTAATTTTTTGTGTGTGTCTCTCAATTGACTGATTGTGCAATAATATAAACATATTTATTGAAAACGCGAAATGGCTAAACAAGCCCATTGATAAAAATCAATTCGCAGCCGATTTGTTGACTTTTCCAATTTTCAACTAGCTAAAATCGATCTGATCTGACTGCGGTTTGTGAAAAAAAAGTGTCATGTGGCATTCAACTCTCGTCAGGCAAAGTGTATGGTTTGTATATCGAAGGTGTTATTTAATAATCTTGAATCTGTATTATAGATATGACACATACGTTAATGATGATACATCGAGATGGAAGCTATGATGTAACATTAAGCTTTCGATATATAAACAATATTTGAGGGTGGCATATTTATATTTAAAATACAAACATAAAAACAGTATTCGAGGGTGACAAATTTATATTTAAAATACAAACAATATTTGAGGGTGACAAATTTAAATTTAAAAATCTTGTAAAAAATACTTTTTAAAAAAACTTTTATTATTTAGATGTACTAAAACGAAAAAAATTAGTATAATTTTTTCATTGGGGTAATGCTGAATGCTATTTCTGAGTGGACGTAGTTCGCGTGGGTGGATCCTAAGAAAAGTATTATCAAAGTTATCACTGAAACAGGTATAATATATTATGTTAAACTTATTGTCTTAAAAGATTGTCGCGTAAATAGAAAAGAAAAAAATGCATACTTAGGTATTTACAATTTCTGCTAAACAAAATTAATGCCTGTATGAACTTTTCGCGCGCGACGAGCTTTTAAGACAGTTAATTTAACATAATATATTAGTATATCTGTTTCAGTGATAACTTTGATTCTTTGATACTACTTTTCTTAGGATCCACCCACGCTAACTACGTCCACTCAGAAATAGCATTCAGCATTACCACAATGAAAAAACTATACTTATTTTTTTCGTTTTAGTACATCTAAATAATAAAAGCTTTTTTTAAAAAGTATTTTTTAAAAGATTTTTAAATTTAAATTTGTCACCCTCAAATATTGTTTGTATTTTAAATATAAATTTGTCACCCTCGAATACTGTTTTTATGTTTGTATTTTAAATATAAATATGCCACCCCCAAATATTGTTTTTATATCGAAAGCTTAATGTTACATCATAGCTTCCATCTCGATGTATCATCATTAACGTATGTGTCATATCTATAATACAGATTCAAGATTATTAAATAACACTTTCGATATACAAACTATACACTTTGCCTGACGAGAGTTGAATGCCACGTGACACTCTTTTTCACAATCCGCAGTCAGATCACATCGATTTTAGCTGGTTGAAAATTGAAAAAGTCAACAAATCGGCTGCGAATTGATTTTTATCAATGGGCTTGTTAAGTCATTTCGCGTTTTCAATAAATATGTTTATATTATTGCACAATCAGTCAATTGAAATACACACACAAAAAATCACATCGGTTAGACGAATAATAACTAAAATGTTTAGGCTTAAAATTCGACAAAATTGAAAACGTTCAGTCTGTGCTGAACCGCGGTAAGCTTTGCCTGGATACATGCGGCGAACATTTGGCCATTCTTTACTGCGTTCCAACGCCGTATATGCGCTGCACTGTAGTAAACAATGCCAACACGCTGCCGGTATAATATCTTGAAATTCTGAATTATTCCTTGATCTAACGGCTGACAATGCGAAGTGGTATTTGGAGGCAAGAAGACTAACTTGACATTATCTAGCAATATTTTTGAATGAGAAGTAGCATTATCCAAAAACAAAAGCACACGGCTGTTTTGATTTTTCATTTTCATATCAAATTTATGCAGCCATTTTGTCATAATTTCTGACGTCATCCAAGCCTTTTTGTTGGAAACCCATTTCTAAGGGCAATTTATTAATATGGCTACCCTTAAAACAACGAGGGTTTTTATTTTTCCTATGATCAGTGGATATTCTTTCTCGCCTTCCATATTTGCACAGAGTAAAATAGTCAATCGTTGTTTCGCTGCTTTTCTCCCTGTACATTTATCATCCTTCAAAGAAAACGTTTTATTAGGCATGGCACGGTAATAAAGACCAGTTTCGTCCGCATTATACACATCTCTTGGGGAATAATCTTTCAAAATTAACAGTAAACTGGATTTCCAGGCTTCTACATCTTCCAAATTTATATTGGCTGCCTCACCACAAATTGATTTAAATGTGATATTGTGCCGTCGACAGAACAATCCAACCAGCCATTTGAGGCTACAAAATTTTCCACTTTTAAATTGCTTGCTGCCTCAAGTGCTTTTTGTTTAATTAACAGTCCTAAGTCTAACCTATTTCTAGGTAAATCAACCTTTTCATATTGGCCGGAATTTCTTTGGCCTAATTTGTATTTTACTATTTTATGATTACATTCTGCAAACTTTAAGGGTGGAAATACCCAACAATATTATTTTTTACCTGGTTATATATATATATATATATATATATATATATATATATATATATATATATATATATATATATATATATATATATATATATATATATATATATATATATGTAGAAGTTTATTGTCCGTCCAATATATAGGAGAGAAAGAATAGTGGCTTTGCGGACTGTGGAATTGTGTTCTTCCTTTTGTTATTTTCTGTTTCGTGTGTAAATTGAATTTTTGGATGGAATGAATTAAACTTGTTTAATGTATAGTTAAGTTTATTTTTTGGAATACATAGAATGCAGTCCAGAACCAGAAAATTAAAAAAGTACTTCACCCACATAAAATCAAAATAGCAGAAAAACCAATTAATAATTCAAGAAAACTATTCACAAATCTAAAACCAAATATTCCAAAAACAAACCAGTCTCAAATCATTTACAAAATAAATTGCCTTGATTGCCCAAAAACCTATATTGGGCAAACAAAGCAATATCTTAAAAACAGAATTAAGGAACATCAAAACAGTATTAGAAATGTTAGTCACAGTTCAACAGCTCTATCAAATCATTCACTAGAATATTTACACAACTTTAATTTTAATAACGTAGAAATCTTAGATTATGAATCAAACTACAAGAAACGAAACACAAAGGAAATGATACATATTAAAAAAACCCATAACACCCTAAACTATAGAACAGATACGGATAATTTAAGTACCATTTACAACAACCTTATCATAAAAAAGTAAAACGAAAATAAAAGCAAAATTTTTGTGTCCCTACCCTTAAACATCTGGAATAATAAAACCAAAGCTCTTTACTGTAAACATCCACAAATCAGTCCAGTTTAAAACCCTGTTGCAATAAGTCATTTTGTTAAAATGTAGTGTTTAAGTGAAATCAATTTAAAAGGTATGTCCTATTCTACTATCTCTTGTTTATATAAATCTTACATAGAAAAATATATTACTATTAGACCTTTGTTATTAGGATTCTGATGATGGTTTAGAGATGAAATAAACCGAAACGTCAAAACCATTTCAAGACTTTAATTTAAACTGACCGAAAGCCCAAGAAGTACAATAAAACTATATACATATATATATATATATATATATATATATATATATATATATATATATATATATATATACTTTGTTATTTTTCTTGAACCATTTATAATATATTTTTTTTGGTGTGTGTTTCTTGGGATTAGGTTCATCATGAACCTAATCCCAAGAAATGAAATGTGAAGGTGACTGACATATAACTTATATATATATATATATATATATATATATATATATATATATATATATATATATATATATATATATATATATATAAGTTATATGTCAGTCACCTTCACATTTCACAGGTCAAGCACACCCGACAACAGTCGATTCAGCATAATCAGCAAGATTGCATTATAGCATACACATTGAATGAACTCTATTTTAATTGTTAATAATTTTAGTCTTGAATTAGAATCGAATTGTAACAGTCGAATTTTTGAGTAATAAAAATTGTTTTTTAAAAAAGGACTTTACAGAAAATAAAACTTAAGTGGCGCAGTCGGTAGGATGTTCTAACGGCATTAACGCATATAATACCGGTTTGTTTCAACAATTTATAGAACAACTCCTTAAAAAATTTCGTGAGTGACAAAAAGTCAAAAAATCGCGAGTTTCAACCCCCAGATCTTCAAATCCAGTTAAGTGAATTGAGTAACTTAACGAGAAGCCCCGAGTGAATATCGACGGCATCATCGCAGTGACATGAAACTTCAAGTGAATATTGAAGGGCGTTACATGGAGAAGATACTGGTTTTTCTGTAAGTATCTATGTCATAATAGAGGTCCTTTAAAAATATATAATTCTGAAAATTAAGACTCAGAGACAAATTCTGATTCAGACTCATCAATCACTAATATTTCAACCTTGTATCGCACAAGATCTCCCCTAAATTTTAATTGTAATCGTTATACAAATTTTAATAATATAAAAATGACTTTACCACAATTAAAACAAGAATATTTGGGCATGGTTCCAGAATTTCATGGCGAAACTGAACTACCCCCAAGATTCTTAAGTGTAGGAGAAAAATTGGTGAATAAATTTTACAACACAGTAGATCTCAATGACTTTCAGAATGAATATCTGATGTCTAGTCTTTTAGCAAAAATTAAAGGCGAAGCTGCTGTGAACATATCTTCTTGTATAATTAATAATTGGCACGATTTAAAAACCGCATTTCTCAATGCTTACGCAGATAAACGTGACATTTACACCTTGAATATCGAGATGACAGAGATGAAACAAGAAAATGAGTCACCATTTGATTTTTACAATAGATTACAACAAATTCTAAATGTACAAATTTCATATATTGCTACACACAGTGGAGCAAATGAAGCTCAAATCTTGTCTCAGTACTGTCGAAATTTAGCTTTGAGGGTATTATTAAGAGGGTTAAAGGACCCAATAGGTTCCTTAATGCGTACTAAAAATCCCCCGGATTTAAATACCGCTCTTAGTATGTTAACAAATGACTTTCAACTTGAATCGGCGCAGCACAAAAAATTTAAAAATATACAAAACCCTATGACTAAACCAAATGTTCCAAACTTCCAAAACAAACTAAAAATTACACCGCCTTTACAGTTAACAAATTTTCCGCATAATTCACAATTTTTACAAAGGCAAAACCAACCCCAATTTAGTGGAAATCATGGGCCTAGACCAAATGTATTTAGGCCTAATCAAAATAAAAACTTCTCAAAGCCAACACCTATGAGTACCTCGACAAGAAATACTTTTAGACCACCATTTAATAATGGCCAAAATCAAAGTTTTATAATCACCCCAATTCGCAATTTAAAAACAATAGACCAAATTATATAATAGAGGAATTATATAATATTGACGATCAAAATCATATTGACGACTCCACTGAATGTGAAGAGCAAAATCAATATGAGATTGATAGCCCAGAATCCCAACCATACATCGAACATCCTGTAGATTATGACAATAACGAGTTTTTTCGGGCAGAAGCCTCGGATTACCCAATTTCCAATTAATGAATCTCACTAATAATGAAAGTAAACTTCCCTACATTATTTTTCCCGAATTTAATTTAAAAATCTTAATTGATACGGGAAGTACCAGATCTTTTGTGAAACCCAAAATTGCCGAAAAATATTTTAAAAAATCTATAAAAAATGACACTTTTCAAATTTCTACAGCTCACGGTACCACGGTAGAAAAATTTAGTACCATGATACCTTGTTCAAACATTTTTAAGGTAAATAACAAACCATTAAAATTTTATATTTTTAATTTCCACGATTATTTCGATTGTTTACTAGGAATGGATAATCTAACATTACTTGGCGCTATTGTAAATTTGCATAAAAATATTATAAGTACTACAAAAGCAGAAGTAGAACTATTTTATCATAGCATATCGCATAACAATACAAACTGTATAGTGTTACAACCGAGATGCGAACAAGTTGTAAGAGGGGATTCATCACCAACAATTTTTGTATTTCCAATTTTTTGCCGTTAATATGCATTATATCAAAAAATGTTTAGATATAAATGTCACAGAGAATTACTTTATCTATTACGCTATAAAGCCAAAAACTCAAATATTAATTTTTTAAAGTTTTATTTTTTGAAATAAAAGATACTTTAAAATATGGACGTAATACAGCCCTCGTGGGTATTAATTTAGACATGCTGGTAAAAAGAGTAAAAGTAAAAATTGAATAGTTTGTCCATAATCCTGGAAAAACGATTTTGCAAAAAAAGCCCTGGTGCAATACGCCCTCTTTCGGCGCCAGACCATCTATTTGTACTTTTGCCTAACGCTGGCAACGACGCAACGTGCGGCCGGCCTTGGGTAAGACAGAAAATGGTTAGTTCTAGGAATCATAAATAGCGCCGTCCAAAATGTTCCCCCCGACATAGGCGTGCGCGTCATACTAAGTAAAATATATCAGAAAAAGAAAATAAAGGAAGTAAATCAGTGATAATTGTGAAAAATGTGTGAAGCACTTACCCTCTTCAGTAGCGTTATCACTAGAGACCGGATTCAAATATTACATTCCAGGAACGGACTCCGTTGGAAAGACAATGTACAACCACGCAGTTTTTACTAAATCAACCTCAAATATTTTCTGTGTACAGGGTGTCCGGATTTCGTTGTAATTGCAGGGTATCTCGGTTGTTCTTAAAGATAGAGGGTTGCGGTTTTCGCGAAGTGTTGCTAAACGAAAGATGGCATAAAAATATTTTTCATGGCCCCCTTCGGTTTTGACATACAGGACGAAATTGTTTTTTTCCCATTTTCGGACCCCCTCGCATTTCAGTTATCTTGTAACTTATTAAAAAAGTAAACATGAATCCTATTAGAGTTTTCTACGTGTGGCGTGGTTAGATTTTCATCAGATGTGATATTTTTCGAGATATTAACCAAATATATGTTTTTTTAAATGGAACACCCTGTATATTTCTTAACCATTAATATAATATAATACTTTAAAGTTCTTTTTTATTTTTAGCACTTAAATCGAACTATTTAATTTTAAACTTTAATTTTGCGTAGTTGGCCGTGTTTAACATGTGGTTTAACGTCAATTATTCAGGTATTTAGGTTTAAAAAAGAAACTGGCTAAACCCTGCATTTTCATTAAGTTATTAAAATTGGTATTATTTTTTAAACTACAACACTAGTAGTTATAGATGATTCCTTCTGCATCACTCCGTCCTCCGGAGGCGGTGATGCAGTATTCCGTGACGTCAGATCTCGGCCACCTTTGCGCAGGCGTAAATTTCAAGGACGTCATCGAAGTCTACGTCAGTGGAGCTTACGTCAGCGATATAAAAGTCACCTGTCAAATGTCAAATGTCACCTGTCACTTGTCACCTGTCACTTGTCAGATGTTAAAAGTAAAAACTGACGCGGGTCACGTGTACAAAATGACGTCATAAGACATGTGTAAAAGTATGGCGGCTGTCACCTGTCATTTAAGATATGTCAACTGTCACCTGTCACTTGTCAAACGTCAAAAGAAAAATTGAACATATGTAACGTGTTCGGGGCGGCGGGAGAAGGCGTTTAAAAAAAGAATGGCGTCGATCGGCCCTTTGGTTCCGGAGATATAGTTTTTCGCGATTAGCGACCGAACGGCTGAAGGTGGAGAGACGAAATTCGCATGGGGGGATAGTGGCGGAGCAGATCTTTCGATTTATCAAATTATTTTTCAAAAATCTCAACTGATATTAAAAAATTAGATTTCACAATTTTTACATCATCCTGTATAGTAAATTTTCGATTAAATAGATAAATTAGGAAGAGTATTGGATATAATAGCAGAAAAATATGCATTAGTACATGCAAGCTTACTAGGATGCGATCAGCAAAAAAAAAATTAGATGTCAAAATTTCCACATCACTCGGTATAAGAAATTGGGAATTTAAGTATATTGTTATACTCGACTCAAGCGAGCTAAAGAATTAACACATACACACACGAGGCAAGGTTAGCGTAAGTGTGAAGTTAAGCATGTTGGCTAAGCAATTATTATATTTGTATTACATGTACGTGTTATCCTGAAAAAATTAGCACCCAGCCCATACTCCTTTTCGAACAGAATTTAAAATAAAAATTTCGCTCAAAGATCTTTAAGAACTGCATACGTAGATACAGACTATTTTCTTTTGACATAAAGCCGCCAATAGGGCTGGAAAGAATTAGGTACACCACAAGTTTGATACTCATATCATACCCCAAACCCGAGAGATTCAGTGCGTCTTAGAAGCAAGATGTGTTAAGTCTCTAGAAACAGAGTCTGTTAGTAGCTGGTTCATAGCTGCTTCCTGAAACTGCTGTTTTTTCTTCAAAAACAAGGTGTTTTCCACGAAACAAGCTGTTTTGCTATTTATACGAGTCTATTATTACTGTTCGGTGTTGTTGTTATTATGACTTCACAATTTAGTAAGCTTGATAAAGATGTTAAGCGCTGAATAATTCAAGCATCTAAGACAATAAGAAAAAAATACTTGACTTGAAAGTTGGAGCGGGGTGAAGGAGATGGAGCACGGGACAAGCTCTGGAAACCTACCACAAACCCTCTAAAGAAACTTGTAGAAAATTCAGTACAGACATCGCGGAAAACGAAAAGCGAAAGATTAAAGCCGAATAATCAGAAATCAAGCAAAGTGAACCTCCTTATCATGTTAAATTCCCATCAAAAGAGGTCGAAATCGAATATGGAGATTTGTTCAATAACGGCTGTGATAATGATGATGATGATGATGTTTTTGTAGAAGAAAAATCCATACCGCAATTAAAAGAGGATCTAGAAACCACTTATAGAGAAAATGTTTCTGCATTTCCCAACGATATCAATCAATATCCTAAAATTGTTCGAGAATACATATCAAAATATTGGAGAGAGATTCAGATGATATTGATCTAACACAGGGTCTTAAGCACGATATCGAAACTGACGCATGGAAACTGGGAGATTTACGGGTTGATTTTTTGAAAAATGGCGATATTCAAGTAGGCGATATTGAATACCGAGGAACTCAAGGGCTCTACGATCTTCTGTTTTTAGAAAAAACCTATTTTTCATAAAAAGGAAGATGAGGAACAATACAAAGATATTCTTTTACGAACAAACCTTTACCGAAGGGATAGTGGCTAGTTAAAAGGAAATAGATCTGACAAATATAAAAATATCGTTAAACCATTACTCTCAGTATCGGCAGAAGTTTCGAATCTTAGAACGAAATCAACAAAATCACCTCCAAGTACAACAAGAATCCCAACAAGGTCGAAGCCGACATCGTTAAAATTAGGTGAAGCGTTAATGGAATACAACGAAAAACCCAAAGAACTTGTGTACTATGATGACGTAAACGAGTTGGTTGAAAGACTAAAAAAGCTAGAAGCCTCCAATCAGGTTGGTAACAATAATAACATGAACGAGATTTGGAGCATTTTACAAGAACTAGAACAACTTGGAGTAATTGAATTCTATAAATAAGAATTTATATTTGATTCGTAAATCGTATTACATACTGCAATCTACGAGGACGAAGAAGGGGGTGATGTAGACGAAATTTGTAATCTAAGTGGAATAGCTTTTAAGAAATGGTGAGTATACCGCTGACCGACAGGCAATTAACATGGCAGAAATATTAAAAATTATTCTTGCCAACATTGAAGAAGTATTCAGTCGAAGCCAGTATTATGGGTCCTGTTTACCTTCAACTTTAATGGTTTGGGAACTTGCTAAAAAATATAATGTACGTGTAGAACCAAAATGCGGAAAGCTTTTCTATGGGGAAATAGGAGGCAACACTCATTTTTGGAACGTCTTTGAAGGAGAAATTTACGATCCCACCCGCAAAGTTATAAAACAGCTGATGCCATCCGTGGGCCTTACGAAATTTGTGTACAAAGAAGAGCCTAGTATAGACACAGATATGGAGACAGCAGTCATGTTGGATATTTTTAATCAGTTCCAGAGAACAAACACAACACACCAATACTTTTCCAACACTCCAGATAAACTTAAAACTCTTAGAAAAATTATCCATAGAAATGTAGCTACATGTATGAAATAAAAAGTTTGTATTCTTTGTATTTATGTGTTATTTTATTAACCTCTTTGTGGAGAACCAGATCACCAATAAACAAAGCTGCTAGAAACAGGGTTTATTGGTTATCTGAAAGATGGCAGTAGCGTTCTATTGGGAGTCGGATAGTGTACGGATACTGTCCGGATACTGTCCGGATACTGTCCGGATGGTGTTCGGATGCTGTCCGGATGCTGTTCTAAAGGCTTCCTAATAGCGTCCTAAAGACGTTCGAAAAAGAGTCTAAATAGCATCCTTCTGATGTTCTAGCGGATACTTGAGATATATTAAATGACATAGTTCCATTTTTAGGTTTAGTTCGGATGTAAATATTATGGTGATAAGATGTGTCTCAACAAGATAAAGTATCAGCTTCTTGAAACACCAACTGTTAAATATGGTGTGCCGGAAAGAGGGGAGTAAGTTGTTTCTTGGAAATATGCCCGTCGTTATAAAAGATAACGTTCTCATAATAGATAATGAAAAATTTGTACTATCAGAAGGACTGTTTAATTTATTAGCTACAAATCAACCACTAAAATTTAATTCAAAAGATTTAGATAATTACAAGAAGATTTTACTTATTACAAATGTACACAGAAAAGGTTTCAATTCAAACAACGCAATTATATCAACCAAAGGGTGGAAGTATAACCATATAATTTCAAAACTGTTTCCACCAAAGAGAAGTTATGTTCTGAAAAAACAGAAACGAACCGAGATAAAACAACAGAAACCTCAAAGCTGTCGTATAAACCACAACCATCCGCTCGAATGTGAAGTAGTTAGTGAAGAAGAAGATAGAGAAATGGGTGAAGGAGCTGAGAAATATGCAGAAGAGTTACTCATGTATGAAGATGTTAACGACCTTGTCGAAAAAATGAAATATTTAGAAGAAAATAATGCTAATTCTAGTGAAATAATGACTATTTTGAGAGAACTAGAAAGACTTGGAGTTATAGAATTTTATTGAAAACAATAGTTATTAAAATATTTTTTTGTTTATTTCTTATAAATATTTATCACTTGCTCTAAAATAAGCAGTCCTAGATACACCTTTCAAGAAGACGGGCTTATAGTTTAGCCTTTTTGCAGGCCGGGCTTGGCGTGGCTGCATCGAAAAGATCTTCCAATTGAATACAACTACCTTGGAGCTATCATGATTAACTTATTTCCTTTTTAATAATTGACCTAAAGAGTATTCGTCTTTTTTATAACGAGTAGTCTACTCCCATTCCACTGAGTTCAGCCAGTCTTTAACGACCTAGAGCGATTTAAATACCGAAGCTCCGAATTTCCCACCACCACCATGTCGTCATCGTCGTTGTCGTCGTCAACACCACGTGTTAGAGTAGTACACACTTCCAGAGAAAGAGAACCATACGAAAATGTAGGAGATATCAACAAGTGTTATTTGTGTTATGGAAAAGTCAATACCAATGGTGTGTGGCTCTCAAAAAACTGTATTCTTTCTCATAGCAAGTGTCAACAGGAAAAGCGAGCTCATCTGAAACAATACATTCAAATGGGGTACCACATGACGTGACAACCGTACGATATCTAAAATATAGTTCAGGAAAGATGGATCTTAATTTCTTTGGTATTAAATGTCCTAATCTAGGACTTTTAGAACAACTTAAATATTTACTAAATAATATTATAACAAATAATGTAAAACTATAGATCGAAATAAATAACTATTTATACCTCATGACTTTTTTTTCTACTAGCGTAAGAACCCCAATAGTCTACTCCCTCATCAAGAAAACCTACAGGGCCTAAAGAGATTCTTATAAGTCTTTTGCTAGTAAATTAAGAAATGAGCTCTAGAGGTCTATATAAGTTTTTCGTCTCATTTTACGTCTAAGTGTGTAAATAAACATATGTGAGATCGACGCGATTAGTGGTTGGCTGTTTTTCGCTGCTAACGTTTCAAATGAACAATATTTGTTACAAGATACTTGTCTTTGCTCAGGTTTGTTCAGGTTTGCGCGCGCGCGACCTGAGCTAACCTTAAAACGCACAAACCCAAGCAAACCTGAGCAAACCCAAGCAAACTGGAGCAAACCTGAGCAAACCCAAGCAAACAAACCTGAACAAACCTGAGCAAACCCAAGCAAACAAACCTGAACAAACCTGAGCAAAGACAATTATCTTGTAACAAATATTGTTCATTTGAAACGTTAGCAGCGAAAAACAGCCAACCACTAATCGCGTCGATCTCCCATATGTTTATTTACACACTTAGACGTAAAATGAGACAAAAAACTTATATAGACCTCTAGAGCTCATTTCTTAATTTACTAGCAAAAGACTTATAAGAATCTCTTTAGGCCTTGTAGGTTTTCTTGATAAGGGAGTAGACTATTGGGGTTCTTACGCTAGTAGAAAAAAAAGTCATGAGGTATAAATAGTTATTTATTTCGATCTATAGTTTTACATTATTTGTTATAATATTATTTAGTAAATATTTAAGTTGTTCTAAAAGTCCTAGATTAGGACATTTAATACCAAAGAAATTAAGATCCGATAAGATGCGTTTTAAGGTTAGCTCAGGTCGCGCGCGCGCGACCTGAGCTAACCTTAAAACGCACAAACCCAAGCAAACCTGAGCAAACCCAAGCAAACTGGAGCAAACCTGAGCAAACCCAAGCAAACAAACCTGAACAAACCTGAGCAAACCCAAGCAAACAAACCTGAACAAACCTGAGCAAACCCAAGCAAACAAACCTGAACAAACCTGAGCAAAGACAATTATCTTGTAACAAATATTGTTCATTTGAAACGTTAGCAGCGAAAAACAGCCAACCACTAATCGCGTCGATCTCCCATATGTTTATTTACACACTTAGACGTAAAATGAGACGAAAAACTTATATAGACCTCTAGAGCTCATTTCTTAATTTACTAGCAAAAGACTTATAAGAATCTCTTTAGGCCCTGTAGGTTTTCTTGATAAGGGAGTAGACTATTGGGGTTCTTACGCTAGTAGAAAAAAAAGTCATGAGGTATAAATAGTTATTTATTTCGATCTATAGTTTTACATTATTTGTTATAATATTATTTAGTAAATATTTAAGTTGTTCTAAAAGTCCTAGATTAGGACATTTAATACCAAAGAAATTAAGATCCATCTTTCCTGAACTATATTTTAGATATCGTACGGTTGTCACGTCATGTGGTACCCCATTTGAATGTATTGTTTCAGATGAGCTCGCTTTTCCTGTTGACACTTGCTATGAGAAAGAATACAGTTTTTTGAGAGCCACACACCATTGGTATTGACTTTTCCATAACACAAATAACACTTGTTGATATCTCCTACATTTTCGTATGGTTCTCTTTCTCTGGAAGTGTGTACTACTCTAACACGTGGTGTTGACGACGACAACGACGATGACGACATGGTGGTGGTGGGAAATTCGGAGCTTCGGTATTTAAATCGCTCTAGGTCGTTAAAGACTGGCTGAACTCAGTGGAATGGGAGTAGACTACTCGTTATAAAAAAGACGAATACTCTTTAGGTCAATTATTAAAAAGGAAATAAGTTAATCATGATAGCTCCAAGGTAGTTGTATTCAATTGGAAGATCTTTTCGATGCAGCCACGCCA
This sequence comes from Philopedon plagiatum, assembly GCA_963971165.1. Classification (NCBI taxonomy): domain Eukaryota; kingdom Metazoa; phylum Arthropoda; class Insecta; order Coleoptera; family Curculionidae; genus Philopedon; species Philopedon plagiatum. The sequence continues at coordinate 79,513,598 of OZ020191.1, read as the reverse complement.
AGCCCGGCCTGCAAAAAGGCTAAACTATAAGCCCGTCTTCTTGAAAGGTGTATCTAGGACTGCTTATTTTAGAGCAAGTGATAAATATTTATAAGAAATAAACAAAAAAATATTTTAATAACTTTATTGTTTTCAATAAAATTCTATAACTCCAAGTCTTTCTAGTTCTCTCAAAATAGTCATTATTTCACTAGAATTAGCATTATTTTCTTCTAAATATTTCATTTTTTCGACAAGGTCGTTAACATCTTCATACATGAGTAACTCTTCTGCATATTTCTCAGCTCCTTCACCCATTTCTCTATCTTCTTCTTCACTAACTACTTCACATTCGAGCGGATGGTTGTGGTTTATACGACAGCTTTGAGGTTTCTGTTGTTTTATCTCGGTTCGTTTCTGTTTTTTCAGAACATAACTTCTCTTTGGTGGAAACAGTTTTGAAATTATATGGTTATACTTCCACCCTTTGGTTGATATAATTGCGTTGTTTGAATTGAAACCTTTTCTGTGTACATTTGTAATAAGTAAAATCTTCTTGTAATTATCTAAATCTTTTGAATTAAATTTTAGTGGTTGATTTGTAGCTAATAAATTAAACAGTCCTTCTGATAGTACAAATTTTTCATTATCTATTATGAGAACGTTATCTTTTATAACGACGGGCATATTTCCAAGAAACAACTTACTCCCCTCTTTCCGGCACACCATATTTAACAGTTGGTGTTTCAAGAAGCTGATACTTTATCTTGTTGAGATACATCTTATCACCATAATATTTACATCCGAACTAAACCTAAAAATGGAACTATGTCATTTAATATATCTCAAGTATCCGCTAGAACATCAGAAGGATGCTATTTAGACTCTTTTTCGAACGTCTTTAGGACGCTATTAGGAAGCCTTTAGAACAGCATCCGGACAGCATCCGAACACCATCCGGACAGTATCCGGACAGTATCCGGACAGTATCCGTACACTATCCGACTCCCAATAGAACGCTACTGCCATCTTTCAGATAACCAATAAACCCTGTTTCTAGCAGCTTTGTTTATTGGTGATCTGGTTCTCCACAAAGAGGTTAATAAAATAACACATAAATACAAAGAATACAAACTTTTTATTTCATACATGTAGCTACATTTCTATGGATAATTTTTCTAAGAGTTTTAAGTTTATCTGGAGCGTTGGAAAAGTATTGGTGTGTTGTGTTTGTTCTCTGGAACTGATTAAAAATATCCAACATGACTGCTGTCTCCATATCTGTGTCTATACTAGGCTCTTCTTTGTACACAAATTTCGTAAGGCCCACGGATGGCATCAGCTATTTTATAACTTTGCGGGTGGGATCGTAAATTTCTCCTTCAAAGACGTTCCAAAAATGAGTGTTGCCTCCTATTTCCCCATAGAAAAGCTTTCCGCATTTTGGTTCTACACGTACATTATATTTTTTAGCAAGTTCCCAAACCATTAAAGTTGAAGGTAAACAGGACCCATAATGCTGGCTTCGACTGAATACTTCTTCAATGTTGGCAAGAATAATTTTTGATATTTCTGCCATGTTAATTGTCTGTCGGTCAGCGGTATACTCACCATTTCTTAAAAGCTATTCCACTTAGATTACAAATTTCGTCTACATCACCCCCTTCTTCGTCCTCGTAGATTGCAGTATGTAATACGATTTACGAATCAAATATAAATTCTTATTTATAGAATTCAATTACTCCAAGTTCTTCTAGTTCTTGTAAAATGCTCCAAATCTCGTTCATGTTATTATTGTTGCCAACCTGATTGGAGGCTTCTAGCTTTTTTAGTCTTTCAACCAACTCGTTTACGTCATCATAGTACACAAATTCTTTGGGTTTTTCGTTGTATTCCATTAACGCTTCACCTAATTTTGACGATGTCGGCTTCGACCTTGTTGGGATTCTTGTTGTCCTTGGAGGTGATTTTGTTGATTTCGTTCTAAGTTTCGAAACTTCTGCCGATACTGAGAGTAATGGTTTAACGATATTTTTATATTTGTCAGATCTATTTCCTTTTAACTAGCCACTATCCCTTCGGTAAAGGTTTGTTCGTAAAAGAATATCTTTGTATTGTTCCTCATCTTCCTTTTTATGAAAAATAGGTTTTTTCTAAAAACAGAAGATCGTAGAGCCCTTGAGTTCCTCGGTATTGAATATCGCCTACTTGAATATCGCCATTTTTCAAAAAATCAACCCGTAAATCTCCCAGTTTCCATGCGTCAGTTTCGATATTGTGCTTAAGACCCTGTGTTAGATCAATATCATCTGAATCTCTCTCCAATATTTTGATATGTATTCTCGAACAATTTTAGGATATTGATTGATATCGTTGGGAAATGCAGAAACATTTTCTCTATAAGTGGTTTCTAGATCCTCTTTTAATTGCGGTATGGATTTTTCTTCTACAAAAACATCATCATCATCATCATCATCATCACAGCCGTTATTGAACAAATCTCCATATTCGATTTCGACCTCTTTTGATGGGAATTTCACATGATAAGGAGGTTCACTTTGCTTGATTTTGGGCTCATTTTCTCAAATTTCTGATTATTCGGCTTTAATCTTTCGCTTTTCGTTTTCCGCGATGTCTGTACTGAATTTTCTACAAGTTTCTTTAGAGGGTTTGTGGTAGGTTTCCAGAGCTTGTCCCGTGCTCCATCTCCTTCACCCCGCTCCAACTTTCAAGTCAAGTATTTTTTTTTATTGTCTTAGATGCTTGAATTATTCAGCGCTTAACATCTTTATCAAGCTTACTAAATTGTGAAGTCATAATAACAACAACACCGAACAGTAATAATAGACTCGTATAAATAGCAAAACAGCTTGTTTCGTGGAAAACACCTTGTTTTTGAAGAAAAAACAGCAGTTTCAGGAAGCAGCTATGAACCAGCTACTAACAGACTCTGTTTCTAGAGACTTAACACATCTTGCTTCTAAGACGCGCTGAATCTCTCGGGTTTGGGGTATGATATGAGTATCAAACTTGTGGTGTACCTAATTCTTTCCAGCCCTATTGGCGGCTTTATGTCAAAAGAAAATAGTCTGTATCTACGTATGCAGTTCTTAAAGATCTTTGAGCGAAATTTTTATTTTAAATTCTGTTCGAAAAGGAGTATGGGCTGGGTGCTAATTTTTTTTCACAGACATGTATTATGTCTGATTATTAGTAACAACATTAGTACCCTTATATTTTTGAAGAAAATAGTTTGTATGTTGTTTCTATATTAGCAAGTACGAATACGAATTACTGTTTCCAGAAACAAGACCTATTTCTCTCTCTATTCATAGCTGTTCGGGAGTTGTTTTCAGAAACAGGGTTGTTAACTGTTAAGTGGTTGGGCAGTTAGACGTTTAAGTGGTTTCCTGAAACCGGGCCTGTTTATTAGTTGTTTTTAGCTGTTTCCTAGTTGCTTCCAGAAACAGTGTCTGTTTTTTAGCTGTTTAGTGGTTGGGCAGTTAGACGTTTAAGTGGTTTCCTGAAACCGGGCCTGTTTATTAGTTGTTTTTAGCTGTTTCCTAGTTGTTTCCAGAAACAGAGTCTGTTTTTTAGCTGTTGAGTGGCTGGGCAGTTAGACGTTTAAGAGGTTTCCTGAAGCCGGGTTTGATTCTTAGTTGTTTTATATCGGTTTCGGGACTGTTTTCCAGAGGCCTTTGTCTACATTATAATATTTTTCAACCCCATACAGTTGTTCTATTTCATTATTGTAGGATATAAATTTACTAAACACTTCTTTAGTCTCTTTTAACTTGATATCATGCTCCGACAGATCTATATGGAATATTAACTACTTGTATCATCCTCCTGTCTGTTTTCCTGTGCTCGCTAACATATATTTTCGTGGTAACTACTCTTTGAAAACATTGCGCTATATTCTTATATCTTGTACGTATTCCCTAATATTTATGTCTATATTTTTCTATCTCTTTCTACGTTTTGAATAGCCCGACTATACATAAACTGGTATTTTCGTACTTAAACAGTATATATTTACTAGTTTTCGGTTTCTTTCCATACGATTTAACCGAGTCTATCTCTTCGGTATCCTTCCCTTCTTGCCGTTACTAATATGAAAGACGCATTTAGCCGTTAAGACCTCTAGCGATGATCTTAGTCGAGATTTTCGACAAGTTTTTACATCAGTCGAAACATCTTTTCCTAGTACTAATTCTACCCCATCTTTATCCGAAACTCTGAACAGTATTTCTAGTTTGCTTGTATTCCTAGCTGTATCCTGTTTAACATTATTCACTACTTTTGTATATATGTTTGCTACATATCGATATATTGTGGCTAAATAACTAATTTTTCTAATTACTAGTTTTATTACCTACTCAAACGAGTTTGTCTCTCTCTCTCTCTCCAACATTCGGAATCCTTCCCTTCTTGTCGTTACTAATATGAAAGACGCATTTAGACATTAAGACCTCTAGCGATGATCTTAGTCTAGATTTTCGACAAGTGTTTACATCAGTCGAAACATCTTTTCCTAGTACTAATTCTACCCCATCTTTATCCGAAACTCTGAACAGTATTTCTAGTTTGCTTGTATTCCTAGCTGTATCCTGTTTAACATTATTCACTACTTTTGTATATATGTTTGCTACATATCGATATATTGTGGCTAAATAAATAATTTTTCTAATTCCTAGTTTTTTTACCTACTCAAACGAGTTTGTCTCTCTCTCTCCAACATTCGGAATCCTTCCCTTCTTGTCGTTACTAATATGAAAGACGCATTTAGCCATTAAGGCCTCTAGCGATGGTCTTAGTCGAGATTTTCGAACAGTTTTTACATCAGTCGAAACATCTTTTCCTAGTACTAATTCTACCCTAACCCCATCTTTAACCGAAACTCTGAACTAGTACTAATTCTACACTAACCCCCATCTTTATCCGAAAATATGAACAGTATTTCTAGTCTCCTTGTATTCCTAGCAGTAGCCTGTTTACTATTATTAACCAATTTCGTATATAAAGTTGTTAAATATCGTTATATCTTGTGGTTAAATAAATAATTTTTGTACTTGCTAGTTTTATAATATATTCATACATCGAAAACTCGTCTAAACGATTGTTGCGCTGGCCATCACCCCCTTCTTCATCCTCGTAGATTACAGTATGTAATAAGATTTGCGAATCAAATATAAATTCTTCTTTATAGAATTCAATTACTCCAAGTTGTCCCCGTTCTTATAAACTGCTCCAAATTTCGTTCATGTTATTATTGTTGGCAACCTGATTGGAAGCTTCTAGCTTTTTTAGCCTTTCAACCAACTCGTTTACGTCATCATAGTACCCAAATTCTTTGGGTTTTTCGTTGTATTCCATTAACGCCTGACCTAATTTTGATGACGACAACGACGGCGACGACGACTACTTCGACTTTGTTGGGATTCTTGTTGTACTTGGAGGTGTTTTTGCTGATTTCGTTCTAAGTTTCGAAACTTCTGCCGATACTGAGAGTAAGGGTTTAACACTATTTTTTATATTTGTCAGATCTCTTTCCTTTTAACTGACCACTATCCTTCCGGTAAAGGTTTGTTCGTACAAGAATATCTTTCTATTATATCTCATCTTTCTTTTTATGATAAATAGGTTTTTACAAACAGAAGATCGTAGAGCCCTTGTGTTCCTCGGTATTCAATATCGTCTACTTGAATATCGTCATTTTTTTAAAATCAACCCGTGAATCTCTCAGTTTCCATGCATCAGTTTCGCTATCGTGCTTACCACCCTGTGTTAGATTCCTATCAGCGGAATCTCTCCACTATTTTTGATATGTATTCTCGAGCAATTTTAGGATATTGATTGGTAAAGTATGATTATTAGTGTCTGTAGCTTGTTTCTATATTAGCAAGTACGAATACGAATTACTGTAGTAGTTTTTAGCTGTTTCCTAGTTGTTTCCCGTAACAGGGTCTGTTTTTTAGCTGTTACATCGCTGAGTAGTTCGACGTTTAAGTGGTTTCCTGAAACAGGGTCTGTTTAGTAGTAGTAGTTTTTAGTCTGTTTTTAGCTGTTTTTCCAGAACAGGGTCTGTTTCTTAGCTGTTTTTCTAGAAACAGGGTCTGTTTTTTAGCTGTTTTCCAGAAACAGGGTCTGTTTTTAGCTGTTTTTCCCGAACAGGGTCTGATTATTAGCTGTTTTTCTAGAAACAGGGTCTGTTTTTTAACTGTTTTTCCAGAAACAGGGCCTGTTTTTAGCTGTTTTTAGCTGTTCTTTAAGACGTCGAGTGTTATTCTGAATCTCGCGGGTTTAGGGCTTGATATGAGTATCAAACTTGTTGTGTACCTAATTCTTTCCAGTCCTATTGGCGGCTTTCTGTCAAAAGACAATCGTATCTACGTATTCAATTATTAGAGATCTTTGAACGACATTTTTATTTGGAATTCAGACCGAAAGGGAGAATGGGCTGGATGCTTTTTTTTTTCACAGATAAATGTCTGATTATTAGTAGCACCATTAGTACCCACATATTTTTGACGAAAATAGTCTGTATCTTGTTTCTATATTAGCAAGTACGAATGCGAATTACTGTTTCCAGAAACAAGACCTATTTCTTCGTTGTTTCATAGCTGTTCGGGAGTTGTTTTCCGAACCAGAGTATGTTTTTTAGCTGTTAAGTGGTTGAGCAGTTCGACGTTTATGTGGTTTCCTGAAACCGGGTCTGTTTATTAGTTGTTGTTTAGAAACAGGATATGTTTTTTTAGCTGTTAAGTGGTTGAGCAGTTCGACGTTTAAGTGGTTTCCTGAAACAGGATTTGTTCCTAAGTTGTTTTTAGCTGTTTCGAGGTTGTACTGCTGTTCTCACCTACGTGACTTTGCTAGAAATAAATATTTTCATTCCTACTACCACTCCCCGCCGATCTGATCGTACCTATTCACGCTTTACATTAACTTGCATGATCATTGTACCTGTACTACAAATATGGTAATTGTTTAGTCAATATGACTTATCTTCACACCACTTTACTCAGGATAACACGTACATGTAATACAAATATAATAATTGCTTAGCCAACATGCTTAACTTCACACTTACGCTAACCTTGCCTCGTGTGTGTATGTGTTAATTCTTTAGCTAGCTTGAGTCGAGTATAACAATATACTTAAATTCCCAATTTCTTATACCGAGTGATGTGGAAATTTTGACATCTAATTTTTTTTTTGCTGATCGCATCCTAGTAAGCTTGCATGTACTAATGCATATTTTTCTGCTATTATATCCAATACTCTTCCTAATTTATCTATTTAATCGAAAATTTACTATACAGGATGATGTAAAAATTGTGAAATCTAATTTTTTAATATCAGTTGAGATTTTCGAAAAATAATTTGATAAATCGAAAGATCTGCTCCGCCACTATCCCCCCATGCGAATTTCGTCTCTCCACCTTCAGCCGTTCGGTCGCTAATCGCGAAAAACTATATCTCCGGAACCAAAGGGCCGATCGACGCCATTCTTTTTTTAAACGCCTTCTCCCGCCGCCCCGAACACGTGACATATGTTCAATTTTTCTTTTGACGTTTGACAAGTGACAGGTGACAGTTGACATATCTTAAATGACAGGTGACAGCCGCCATACTTTTACACATGTCTTATGACGTCATTTTGTACACGTGACCCGCGTCAGTTTTTACTTTTAACATCTGACAAGTGACAGGTGACAAGTGACAGGTGACATTTGACATTTGACAGGTGACTTTTATATCGCTGACGTAAGCTCCACTGACGTAGACTTCGATGACGTCCTTGAAATTTACGCCTGCGCAAAGGTGGCCGAGATCTGACGTCACGGAATACTGCATCACCTCCTCCGGAGGACGGAGTGATGCAGAAGGAATCATCTATAACTACTAACACTACTTGATATCTTAGATATACAGAAAATCCTAACCAGAACTAAAACTGCTTTATTTTTAATCACTTGAAGATTAAATTAGTTGTCTTGGCTTATTAATAGCAAATAAAAGTCAAATTTAAAAGCAAAACATACAAAACTTTAGGTAACGAAAAGTGTTAAAATGGACTAACTCTTTTCTTACCTGAAGTTTTGTATGTTTTGTTTTTAAATTTGACTTTTATTTGCTATTAATACTATAATTCAAGACAACTAATTTAATCTTCAAGTGATTAAAAACTAAGCAGTTTTAGTTCTAGATAACAAGTAGTGTTGTAGTTTAAAAAATAATACCAATTTTAATAAATTAATGAAAATACAGGATTTAACCAGTTTCTTTTTTAAATCTAAATACTTGAATTGACGTTAAACCACATGTTAACCACGACCAACTACGCAAAATTAAAGTTTAAAATTAAATAGTTCGTTTAAGGCCTAAAAATAAAAAATAACTATAAAGCGTTATATATTTTTGAAAAGCTCTCGAAAGGGGAAACTTAATGGTTAAGAAATATACAGGGTGTTCCATTTAAAAAACATATGTTTAGTTAATATCGCGAAAAATATCACATCTGCTGAAAATCTAACCATGCCACTCGATTCTATGTAGAAAATTCTAGTAGGATCCATTTTTACTTTTTTTATAAGTTACAAGATAACAGAAATGCGAGGGGGGTCCGAAAATGAAAAAAAAAAATCAATTTCGTCCTGTATCTCAAAAACGGAGGGGACCACGAATATTTTTATGCCATCTTTCGTTTCATCAAAAAGTAGCAACACTTCGCGAAAATCGCAACTCTCTATCACTAATAACAACCGAGATACCCTGCAATTACAACGAAATCCGGACACCCTGTACACAGAAAATATTTGAGGTTGAATTAGTAAAAACTGCAAAACACGTGTTTAAACATTTGTTTTTTAGAGTACTTCAATGAAGTTTCGACTTAATAGGACAATCTAATATTCTTTTTCCATACAAGGTTTAAACCCCTATTTTACCTCCTTAGGGGTTCAATTTTGAAAAACCCTACCTTGGTGGATGCCTCCGTTATATAAGAAACCTCTGTGCAAAATTTCAAGTTCAAAAACATAATTTAGTTAGTAACCTACACTTTGATTACCTTAAAGGAAAAGTGTGGGTAGCTGGTAATTTCCTCATTTAAAAAGCCAATATAGCAGCAAAAAGCTTAAAAAAAAGATGTATTAAATTAGGTTGTTTCATTAGTAGCCCTTACTTTTTTCAAAAATACCATGACTAATTTACCAACAACATCGACTACGACCGACCAGAACGGCAAACAAGTCAATGAAAAATTAAACATAAGTGAATACCGCAAGAGCAAAAAAAAAGCCAAAATGCAAGAAGCGATAATATAAGATTTGGTAACTATACGTGACAATTATACATTATATTTAACGCCATCGGAAATTTTCAAAATCCTGCTTTACGGCTAGGGGAATCTGATCTGATCTGAAGCGGTGGGAGGGTGAGCCGAAGCTCTACGGCACTTAGGCCTCATTAGACCCATTGTGCGTCCTCCCAAAATAGGAGACTTCCTCTCAGCGCGTCAACCAGCCTACTGATTTAAAGTAGTTGATGACGTCACCGGGAGGTGCCTCTCTGACGTTGTTTAAGGTGGTCCAATACTCGCCGAACACGGTTTTCCTTAAGAGTGTAAAAGTCGGGCAGTCACAAAGGATATGCTCGACGGTCTCGTCTTCTTGTTCACATCCTCTGCATAGGGGTGTGTCAGCTTGACCTATTCTGTGAAGGTGCTTGCGTAGTTGACAGTGTCCTGTCAGAATGCCCGTTGTAAGACGCAGGTTCTGCCTTGTCATCGTCAAGTACTTTTTAGCTGTTCCGCTGTCAGGGTAACTGAGTAGCTCCTTGGCACGTTTGCAGCCTTCCGTTTCATCCCATACTTTTTTAAAAAGTCCATGGGAGTGTTTTTTAATTAGGTTCGCTACCACCGTCGTCGCTAAGTCAGTGGAGCAGCCAGGCCCGAGCATATTTAGGGCGGCCGCCCCCCTAGCTAAGGAGTCAGCAATGCGATTTCCTTTTGATGTGCCGTGCCCTTTCCTCCACCTCAGAGTGACCACATTGTGATTGGAGGCTTCTGTTAGGGCTCGGTAACATTCTAATACTGTACCTGATATGATACGTGGTCTGTCCAGGGCCAGAAGTGCTTGCCTGCTGTCCGTGAGGATGTGTACATTTTGTCCAGTAATATTGTTACTGGTTATTTCTCTTGCTGCTATACAGATACCTGTGAGTTCTGTTTGAACTACACTTGCATCTTTGCCTATAGCCCATTTTATGTTCAGGCTCAGGGCTCTGGAGTATATTCCACATCCTGAGCCCTTTTTGGTTTTGGAACCGTCAGTGTAGATGTGTATAGCACCTGCCGTTGCGGTATCTTGTGTGTGTCTAGTGATTACCCTGTAAGGTTTGTTGAAGACGAATCTCGGCGCAATGGCGTCCATGCTCCACTGACGTAGACTTCGATGACGTCCTTGAAATTTACGCCTGCGCAAAGGTGGCCGAGATCTGACGTCACGGAATACTGCATCACCTCCTCCGGAGGACGGAGTGATGCAGAAGGAATCATCTATAACTACTAACACTACTTGATATCTTAGATATACAGAAAATCCTAACCAGAACTAAAACTGCTTTATTTTTAATCACTTGAAGATTAAATTAGTTGTCTTGGCTTATTAATAGCAAATAAAAGTCAAATTTAAAAGCAAAACATACAAAACTTTAGGTAACTAAAAGTGTTAAAATGGACTAACTCTTTTCTTACCTGAAGTTTTGTATGTTTTGTTTTTAAATTTGACTTTTATTTGCTATTAATACTATAATTCAAGACAACTAATTTAATCTTCAAGTGATTAAAAACTAAGCAGTTTTAGTTCTAGATAACAAGTAGTGTTGTAGTTTAAAAAATAATACCAATTTTAATAAATTAATGAAAATACAGGATTTAACCAGTTTCTTTTTTAAATCTAAATACTTGAATTGACGTTAAACCACATGTTAACCACGACCAACTACGCAAAATTAAAGTTTAAAATTAAATAGTTCGTTTAAGGCCTAAAAATAAAAAATAACTATAAAGCGTTATATATTTTTGAAAAGCTCTCGAAAGGGGAAACTTAATGGTTAAGAAATATACAGGGTGTTCCATTTAAAAAACATATGTTTAGTTAATATCGCGAAAAATATCACATCTGCTGAAAATCTAACCATGCCACTCGATTCTATGTAGAAAATTCTAGTAGGATCCATTTTTACTTTTTTTATAAGTTACAAGATAACAGAAATGCGAGGGGGGTCCGAAAATGAAAAAAAAAATCAATTTCGTCCTGTATCTCAAAAACGGAGGGGACCACGAATATTTTTATGCCATCTTTCGTTTCATCAAAAAGTAGCAACACTTCGCGAAAATCGCAACTCTCTATCACTAATAACAACCGAGATACCCTGCAATTACAACGAAATCCGGACACCCTGTACACAGAAAATATTTGAGGTTGAATTAGTAAAAACTGCAAAACACGTGTTTAAACATTTGTTTTTTAGAGTACTTCAATGAAGTTTCGACTTAATAGGACAATCTAATATTCTTTTTCCATACAAGGTTTAAACCCCTATTTTACCTCCTTAGGGGTTCAATTTTGAAAAACCCTACCTTGGTGGATGCCTCCGTTATATAAGAAACCTCTGTGCAAAATTTCAAGTTCAAAAACATAATTTAGTTAGTAACCTACACTTTGATTACCTTAAAGGAAAAGTGTGGGTAGCTGGTAATTTCCTCATTTAAAAAGCCAATATAGCAGCAAAAAGCTTAAAAAAAAGATGTATTAAATTAGGTTGTTTCATTAGTAGCCCTTACTTTTTTCAAAAATACCATGACTAATTTACCAACAACATCGACTACGACCGACCAGAACGGCAAACAAGTCAATGAAAAATTAAACATAAGTGAATACCGCAAGAGCAAAAAAAAAGCCAAAATGCAAGAAGCGATAATATAAGATTTGGTAACTATACGTGACAATTATACATTATATTTAACGCCATCGGAAATTTTCAAAATCCTGCTTTACGGCTAGGGGAATCTGATCTGATCTGAAGCGGTGGGAGGGTGAGCCGAAGCTCTACGGCACTTAGGCCTCATTAGACCCATTGTGCGTCCTCCCAAAATAGGAGACTTCCTCTCAGCGCGTCAACCAGCCTACTGATTTAAAGTAGTTGATGACGTCACCGGGAGGTGCCTCTCTGACGTTGTTTAAGGTGGTCCAATACTCGCCGAACACGGTTTTCCTTAAGAGTGTAAAAGTCGGGCAGTCACAAAGGATATGCTCGACGGTCTCGTCTTCTTGTTCACATCCTCTGCATAGGGGTGTGTCAGCTTGACCTATTCTGTGAAGGTGCTTGCGTAGTTGACAGTGTCCTGTCAGAATGCCCGTTGTAAGACGCAGGTTCTGCCTTGTCATCGTCAAGTACTTTTTAGCTGTTCCGCTGTCAGGGTAACTGAGTAGCTCCTTGGCACGTTTGCAGCCTTCCGTTTCATCCCATACTTTTTTAAAAAGTCCATGGGAGTGTTTTTTAATTAGGTTCGCTACCACCGTCGTCGCTAAGTCAGTGGAGCAGCCAGGCCCGAGCATATTTAGGGCGGCCGCCCCCCTAGCTAAGGAGTCAGCAATGCGATTTCCTTTTGATGTGCCGTGCCCTTTCCTCCACCTCAGAGTGACCACATTGTGATTGGAGGCTTCTGTTAGGGCTCGGTAACATTCTAATACTGTACCTGATATGATACGTGGTCTGTCCAGGGCCAGAAGTGCTTGCCTGCTGTCCGTGAGGATGTGTACATTTTGTCCAGTAATATTGTTACTGGTTATTTCTCTTGCTGCTATACAGATACCTGTGAGTTCTGTTTGAACTACACTTGCATCTTTGCCTATAGCCCATTTTATGTTCAGGCTCAGGGCTCTGGAGTATATTCCACATCCTGAGCCCTTTTTGGTTTTGGAACCGTCAGTGTAGATGTGTATAGCACCTGCCGTTGCGGTATCTTGTGTGTGTCTAGTGATTACCCTGTAAGGTTTGTTGAAGACGAATCTCGGCGCAATGGCGTCCATGCTCGCTTGCAACAGTGGAAGCGCGTTCAACGCATCGTTCCACAAGCGACGTTTCACCGCGCCGGTACCCGCTCCTGGTTCGATGCCAACCGTGCGAAGTCGTGTCATAGTCATCAGCGCAACCTCCTTAATGTAAATACTAAGGGGGGTGAGATTAAGGATCACTTCCATTGCTCTGGTTGGTGTGGTTTTCATGGCTCCAGTAATATTGAGACATGCTATTCTCTGGATTTGATCTAGTTTTCGTGAGGCTGTGGCTTGGAGGACTTTTTGTCCCCAGGCTATTGCTCCGTATGTTAGCATGGGTCTTATGATGGTCGTGTAAGTCCATGCGACAACTCTGGGGGATAAACCCCAGGTTCGGCCCACGGTCCGACGGCATTGTTCGTAAGATATGTATGATTTCTTTACTCGGTTTTGCAAGTGAGAGTTCCATGTTAGCCTGCTATCAAAGATGACTCCAAGGTATTTCACCTCTGTAGAGAAGCTTAGTTTGGTTTTCAGAAGTTCCGGTGCTTTTGGGTCCGTTAGCTTCCTTTTCTTTGTGAAGAGGACCATCTCCGTCTTTCTGGGATTGATAGACAAGGAGTGATCACTGCACCACTTTTCTATGGTTTTAAGGGCAACCTGCATCCTTTCGCAGAGTGTGCTCTCAAACTTACCTGTTAGCAGAATGACTAGGTCATCTGCGTAAGCAAGGGTGTAGGTGTTGTCATTGTTTAGGCGGCTAATCAGGGTGTCAAGGACCATATTCCACAGTAGCGGCGATAGCACTCCTCCCTGTGGACACCCTTTCATGACCGTGCCTTGTACCGTGACACCGTCCACACTGATTTTTATTGCTCTTTTTGAGAGCATTTTGAATATCCATCCGCTCACCGTTTTGGGAACATTCCTAGCGGAAAGAGAAGCAGATATTTTGGGAAAGGTAGTTTTGTCGAAGGCACCTTCTATGTCTATGAATACTCCCAGGGTGGATTCTTTAGTATCCAGAGATCTCTCTATACGGCCCGCGACAGTGTGGAGAGCCGTATCCGTAGATCTGCCTGGTGTGTACGTATGCTGATTGGGATGGAGTGGTTTGTCGATAAGCACCGTATCCCTAATGTATCTTTCGCAAAGCCTTTCTAAGGTTTTTAAGCAAAACGATGTGAGACTTATTGGTCTGTATGCTTTGGGAATAGAATAATCCATCCTGCCAGGTTTGGGTATAAAGACAACCTTTACCTCTCTCCAGTTTCTGGGGATGTAGTTCAAAGCCAGAGAGGATCTGAACATTCCTACCAGGTGCGGCATGAGTATGTCCAGACCCCACTGAAGCAGGGCTGGATAGATGCCGTCAAGTCCTGGTGATTTAAATGGAAAGAAGCTTGAGATTGCCCACCTTACTTTGTCCTCGTCGACGATGCATTTCGCTGTTTGCCGGTCGTCTGCAGAGGTGATTTGTATTTCCTCCGTCCAAACAACCTTCTCCGTAGTGATTGAGTCGGGGAAATGCGTGCTCATTAAGAGTTGGATGCTTTCCTGGAGGTCTGCAGTCTGTGTGCCATCCTCGGTTAGTCTACCGATGCTTCGGTGTGGGTCTTTTGTGAGAGCCTTCTGGAGTCTTGCCGCCTGTGGTAGATCTTCTATTTCTTCGCAGTAGACTCTCCAGGCCTCTCTTTGTTTTTGTCTGACGACTTTCTTATACTCTCTGAGGTGAGGTATGTATAGATTCCAGTCCTCTTCGAGTTTAGTGTCTTTGGCTTTGTTAAAAGATTTCCTTGCCATCTTCCTAAGTTGTTCCAGCTCTGGACACCACCATGAGGTGGATTTTCCATCGAGCTGGACTCACCTTAGGGGGCAGGATTTTTTATATGCTTCTGTAATGGCGTTTTGGATAGTATTGGAATATCTCTCCAAGCTGTCATTGTTGTTGGGCGTCTCGGGCTCCACCTCTCGTAGAGTCCCATCCAGAAGGAGAGTGTATGTCACTCTATCCGTATTTCTTGGGTCGCGAGATAGTTTGGAGGTCGAGAGCTTTGTAATTATATCAAAAGTTATCCAGCGATGATCTGACATCGAGATGTCGTCAGATACATGCCAGTTTCGTATAGTTTTAGAAACGTTAGTTGTGGATAACGTAATGTCTATTAGTGTTTGACTGCGAGAGTTTATAAAAGTTGGTGTTGTACCTACATTTAAAATGCTAAGATTTTTCTGTATTATATAATCATAAAGTGACTTACCTCTGGCGTTTATATCCTTGCTGCCCCAGTTTACGTGGTGTGCATTTGAGTCGCAGCCCATCACCAAGTCAAGGTTCTGGTCTTGGCAGTGTTGTACCAGGTCCTCCATTTCTTTAGTAGGTGGTGGGGTGGCCGCGTCTGAAGGGAGGTACACTGATGCTAGGATTAGCGTTTTCTTTTGGGCATTGTCGGCATACTCCATCCTAACCGCGGTTAGATCCGAGGTGGAGAGGTGTGCCATTGGGTAGGCCTTGAATTTCCTAGGGATGTATATGGCTGTCCTAGGTTGTTGATTGCTGGGAAAGCTAAAAATTTGACCGTTTAGATTACTAAAACCTATCGTTTTGGTCTGTCGTATCCAAGGTTCTTGGATAAACGCTAATGTATCCTGCAACTCGTCGAGATGGCGGCATAGTGTTGCCGTGGCCGCTCTCTTGTGTTGCAAGTTACATTGGATTATATTTATCTTTGTGCCAGCTGCCTTCACTTCCATTTTTGGTTTTAAAGGTGCTGGCTTTTTACTTCTTGACCATCTTTTCCTCACCTGCGGGTGGGGAGATGGCCTCGATATGATCCGGAGAGTCTTCCGTGTCCTCCACCAAGGTGTCACCGATCACCATCGGTTCCGATGGTTCAGTGCCATCCTTGGGAGCTTCTGCACCGTCGGACGCCTCTTTCTGAGGCTCGACAGTAGCTTCTGGACCGTCCTTTCCGGGTTTAGCTTTTACAGTTAATGAGGTGAACCCGTAGCTCATCCTCATTACCTTCTTTTTGAGGACTTCCATGTCTTCGTCCCCAATCCCCAAAACGAAGAGGTGTCCTTTTGGGCTTTCCTTCATTTCATGGTGGAAGGAACACCAGGCGGCGACGTTAAGGTCGGGGTTTTGGCCTCGAAGTCGACGCAGCACAACCTCCTGGCCCTCGGGTTCACCCTCAGGTTCCCCCGGGACCCAGAGAGAGGCTTTTGTCAACTTCGGTAGCCTGTCGACGCTCACCACCGCCAGTGTTGCTCCCTCCCATGTTTTTAAGGTGGTCTTGTGTGGTTTGTGGTTGTGTGGTCTTTAACCAGTCCAGCGTTGGGTCGTCGTCACATATTACTCGGATGATTTCACCGGAGTGTGTCCACGATCGAAACGTTGGTGGTTTCGTTTTGCTGCTGGAGGCGGACATAATGGTTTTGTCCAGCTCTCCCATCAGCTCTCTTTTGACAAGGGTTTCTCTATCTGCAGTTATTTTGCCGTAGGGATTTGCTCTGTCTATTATGGCTACCTTTAGGTGGGCGGTAGCTGCTTCCTTGTATGATTTAGAGGGGGCGATCTTGGGGAATATTTTGATATTGCGGACTATTTAAATTTACATTTACAGACATTAACAGATACCCCAGGCACATCGTCGAGACAAAAAGGCGTTTCCGAAAACCCGAATTTCGTGTTATGGCCACCTCCCAAGGTCATATTTATAAAAATACAAACTGGCGTATCTCTCTCTCTCTCTCTCTCTCTCTCTCTCTCTCTCTCTCTCTCTCTCTCTCTCTCTCTCTCTCTCTCTCGTGATATTATAAATTATATAGGCGTAAGTCAGCCATGTATGAAAATTTTCAAAAAAGTTAATAGACAAAAAGTATCTCTCTTTTAAAATTCGGTAACTCCGTAAATACCTACATCTTTCTTTGCAAGAAGCATAAACTACTTAGTCTACTAAACAACTTACATAAGTGTACTGTAAATTATAACAGAAGAAGAAGGTTCAGTAACAAATGCAATACTGGCTTAATTTTCAATCGCTTCTCCTGAAAAATATGTTAAATGGAGTTACGCTCCTTTGTCTTTCCAGCGACGATATGTACTACACAAAAGTCAAACGAAGTTTTACGGAAAAATCCGAATTATACACAGTTACGTGCCGTTGTGAGTGTTTGCGTGAAGGACGAGCAAGTGCTTATGAGCAACAATACGCATATGCCAATATAACATCCTTAGATGCAGAACGTTCTTTTTCAAAATTCACCTCATTGTTTACTGCAAAAACACGAAGGTTATCCGCCGATACCATGGAATGTTTATTGATGATGCAGTTGTACGCGGAAACAACGCATCAGCCAGTTATCACTAATAATCAAACTACACCACACCTGTACCTATTTTTGTATTTAGTTTTTCCCATGTGCTGCAGCCCTTCATTACGACTTTTTATTTGGCACATAATTTTTTACATCTAAGTAGGTACATGTGTTTTTTTTTGTGAAATAGGTATATCTAATCTTTAAAACCGTGGTATCACGTCCGTGATTTTAATGTTCGTTGCAATGGTTGTGAAAATTGTTGCATTTAGAACAAAATGGCTGCTGGCGGCCGCCGTATTTGCTATTGTTTACGGAGTACAGATCTTTCACCAAGACCTTTAATGTGGCATCCCCAGTGAAATGTTTGGAAAGTTGGTTTTAGATACAACTTAACGACATCGCCGCCATATTAGTTTTTTTTTCTGGAAAACGTATAAAAATTTACAATGCTTCATCACCACCTTTCCTTTGGAAGGTATCCATATTGCAATGTGAGGAAAAACTTTTCTTTTTCTGTACAACACAATGGTTGCTGTCGGCCGCCATATCTGTTTTTCTTAAACTTCACCTATCTTATGTCACTCTTCGTATGAAGATAATTTACCGACGAGCCATTTTGTGGAATTGGTCCCTCCATTCCACGTAATATATACACATTATTGTACATACACCCCTATATACATACATCGCGCGTATATTTGCATTACATAAATTTTGCATTTACATTACATGTGCGAAAAACATACGTCTACCTTTACTTGCGCGCAGGTAGGTAAAATACAATAAAGATTAGGTATGTGTTTTCTTTGTACTTCATTTTATCCATGCGATGCGACAGACGTCGGTAACGTCACTGGATAGGCTTAAGGAACCAAGCTAAATAATAAAATAAATAATATGTGAATATCTCCGGTCAATCAGCTGTGTGGGTCGCCGCGTCATGATAGTTGCGGTGATGCCGGTGCAAAAATATAATTTACCGGGGGGCGGTCTTAGACAGAGACAGACGTGTTGCTGTCCTATGTTAGATCGGTATGCCGCCGGAATTTATTTTCGCTGATGATTCGCCTTAAAAATAAACAAAACGGCGATGTTATTATTCCTTATTTAAAATTTGATGATCTAGAAATACCGGAGTGCCTTGCAAAGGTCTAAAATTATCACACATTTTGTCCAGTTCTTAATTTATCGGAATTAGAAAAAACTGTTGATTTTTCAGAACCTATAGAAGTGATTGATTTTGATAATTACGAGGTGCAGCCAAAAAATTGTCAAAATTTTAATCATTTAAAATTTGAAAAATATAAATTCGATATTTCTAAAGTTAGGCATGAACATATGAACCCGGAAACGCGAAGCAATTTTAGGGTTATTAAAAGAATATTCGGGCATATTTCACATCGAAGGTAACCAACTGACATTTACTAGTAAAATTAAACATAGCATTAAGACTACGGACTAAATACTGGTTTACACGAAGTCTTATCGGTACCCAGAAGTTCATAAAAAAGAGGTACAACGTCAAATTCAAGATATGCTGGACCAAAATATTATAAGACCGTCGCATTCGGCGTGGTCTTCCCCGATTTGTATAGTTCCTAAGAAACTTGATGCCTCAGGCAAAAAGAAGTGGAGGGTAGTGATTGACTTCAGAAAATTGAACGAAAAATCGTTAGGGGATGTCTACCCTCTGCCTAACATTACAGATTTGCTCGATAAGTTAGGCCGCTGTCAGTATTTCACCACTCTCGACCTGGCCTCGGGTTTCCATCAAATAGAAATGGCAGAAGAAGACATACAAAAAACCGCCTTTAATACTGAAAACGGACATTACGAGTTTCTTCGAATGCCTTTTGGTTTAAAAAACGCGCCTGCCACGTTTCAAAGGGTTATGGATAATATTTTAAGGGGACATCAAAATGAAATTTGCGCTGTGTATCTTGACGATATCATCATTTTTAGCACTAGTTTACAAGAACACGTCTCTCGACTTAGGAAAGTTTTTGACCGACTAAGACATGTTAACTTCAAAATTCAGTTAGATAAGTCAGAATTTCTTAGGAAAGAAGTGGCTTATCTAGGTCATATAGTAACACCTAATGGCGTAAAACCGAACCCTGAAAAAATTAAGGCCATTCAAAATTATCCTATACCATCAACAACAAAAGCTATTAAAGGATTTTTAGGACTACTTGGTTATTACCGAAAATTTATTCGAGATTTCGCAAAAATAACCAAACCCTTAACAAAATGTCTAAAAAAAGACGCAATCATTAATGTTAAAGACCCCGATTATATAAAATGTTTTGAAATGTGTAAAAATTTACTGACAAACGAACCGATTTTACAATATCCTAATTTTTCGGAGACATTTAACTTAACGACCGACGCCAGTAACTACGCCCTTGGCGCCGTGCTATCGCAGGGAAAAATGGGCTCAGATTTACCTATTGCTTACGCCAGTCGCACACTCAACGAATCAGAAATTAACTATTCTACAATCGAAAAAGAGTTATTAGCTATAGTTTGGGCCGTCAAATATTTTAGGCCATATCTATTCGGCAGAAAATTTAAAATCATAACGGATCACAAGCCTCTCGAATGGCTCTTTTCCTTAAAGGAACCAAACTCAAAATTAATCAGGTGGCGTTTGAAGCTAGAGGAATACGATTACGACATAGTGTATAAAAAAGGCGTTTCAAACAAAAATGCCGACGCACTCTCGCGTATAGAGTTAAACGCAAACGAAACGACGACAGGACCGGACTCCATTTTTAAACTTAGCGAATACGTAGATAAAATAAATCAAAACTTAGGTCAAGATCAAAACGAAAATCAATCAGTTATAGTTGAGACCGGCGATCTCGATAACGCAGAAAACGCAATCGAGGACAGTGACCAAACTGTACATTCTAACCTAGAAAATCCAATTATAGGCATTCCTATAATTGATTGCCCCGTAAATTTTGGAAAAAACCAAATTATAGTTTCTGAAGTAAACTTTGCTCCTGCAGAACCATGTAGAGTCACCCTGTACAAAACCAAACAAAGAACATTTATTCAGTTTTCAAAAAACAACTACGAACAAGAAATAATTAAATTTATTAAGGAAGTCATTGTACCAAAAATAAAATATTACTTATATTTTGCAGACCCTATTTACGAAAAATTTAGTTCTGTCCTCCAAAAATACTTTAAAAATTCCCAAATCAACATGATAAAATGTACTAAAAAACTAATTGACGTGACATCCGAGGACGAAATTAAACAAACAATACAAAACCACCACGAAGGAAAAACTAACCATCGAGGAATCGAGGAGACCGAAAAACGAATAAAAACTACATATTATTGGCCAAACCAACAAAAATCAATACAAACTTATATTAATGAATGTGAAATTTGTCAATCCACAAAATATGACAGACGACCTTTTAGGTTAGAGTTTAATGTCACCCCAACGGCCGTAAAACCATTTCAAATTTTACATATAGACAGCATCACTTTAGAAAATTGTAAATTTCTAACAATAATCGATTCCTTCTCTAAGTATGCACAAGCATATAAACTTAACTCTTCCCAAGGTATTGAAGTAGCAAACAGTCTTGTTAAATATTTCACCCACCATTGCATTCCTGAACAGATCATTTCAGACAACGGCCTTGAGATAAAGAATTCTGTTGTGCGTGAGCTCTTGTCAACGCATAAAATTAAAATTCATTTTATAAGCTCGCAACACCCCGAGTCAAATGGGCTCATAGAACGTTTTCACTCTACCCTCGTAGAACACATAAGGTTGCTTAACAACCAAAATGAGTACAAAAAAGAACCCATAGAAATAAAAGTAAATTACGCACTTCTAGCCTATAATAACACTATTCATTCAGTCACAAATCTAAAACCTTACGAAATCGTAACAGGCCATTTTGGCACCGAATCCCCCTTTAATTTAGATATTAATAAACAACTTGTAAATAATTATGTTTTAAATCATCGCGACAAAGTAAAAATTCTTTACCAAAAACTTAACGAAGACATTCAAAAGAAAAAAGAATGCGTCATAAATAAAGCCAACGAAAATAGGGAAAAACTACCGCAAATACCCGACACTGTTTTTGTTAAAAACAAACAAAAACAAAGTAAAACCCTGAACAAATACAAAAATGAAAAAATTAGATCTCTCGACAAAAATTTAAAAACCGCGAAAATAAAAACTACACACGGTAATACCACAGAAAAAATTCACATTTATAATGTCAAAAGACCAAAAAAGAAAACTTGTAACTTTGAAAATATTTCAGGTTCCTCACGGTCGGACAAGGAATAGAAATAAGAAACATTACAAGAAATCTAGGTGTCCTGCCAATAAATTTGGGCCCTGCCAAACTACAACACACGGAACACACTTTTGTTCATTATTTTAATTTAGAGCCTCTATTTAATGAGTTTAGTAATTTAAATATGCAATTTAGTAATCTTAAGTCTTATCTTGTAAATAATACGGTTTATAGTAAAGAATTAGAAAATTATTATAAAATGACAAGTTTTAGCCAAAAAAATATTTTAGAAAAAATAGAAAATATCCGCTTTCATAAAAATAATCGCACAGAAAGAGGGTTAATAAATGGTTTAGGTTACGTAATTAAAGGTGTAACAGGTAATTTAGACGATAGCGACGGTGAAAAAATCTATAAGATTTTAAATCATCTACAAAGCAATGAGAAAAGCATTGAAAATCAATTAAAAATGCAATATTCCTTAAGCAGCCAAATTGTACAAAATTTTAACGAAACTATTAAAGATATAATGCATAATGAGTATATTCTAAAGTCAAGAATAATGCAGCTAAGTCAAATTGTTAAAGACGGCGCTACACATCAAGATATGCTTTTTGCAAAAGATTTATTTAACCAACTAATTATTTTATATAATTCAATTTTAAATACGTTGCAAGATATAGAAAATTCGGTAACTTTTTGTAAACTAAATACCATGCACCCCAGTATAATTAAATCTAAAGATTTGTTTTATGAATTACAAAGAATATTCTCACATTATAAAAACCAATTTCCATTCGAACTTAAATATGAAAATATATTAGATTTTGAAAATATTATAAAAATTAATTGTAAAATCGATTTAAATAAAATTACTTATTTTTTATCTTTGCCTATAGACTAGGAAACAAATTTTGATCTTTACTATTTCTTATCGATCCCTTCTAAGTATGAGTCAGAATTTGTCACTATTATCCCTAATAGTAAATATTTTTTAAAATCAAAAAATGACGACATAATTAAACCTCTAAATGGCATATGTACCCAAGGTAAACCTTATCAGTGCCCAAGTATCCTACAGTCTAATTTTAACACGTCCTGCGAAGAAGACATCTTACTTCACCAAAGCACCAGCAGATGCCGCTTCAGCAAACTTCAGATTTCAGAAAATCATATGGAGATCATCCCGGACCTTAATCAATTTTTGGCCGTCTTCCCAAAAGAAGAAAAGCTTGAAATTTACTGCCAAAAACCAAATGGAAATAAGAGAACTAATAGGAATATATCTTATAAAACAAAATTATTGTAAGATAATATTCCGCAAACAAGAACTAGTTTTTCAAGAAATTAGTCGTGGAAGGCCAATGGTTATAAATACACCACAATGCCAGTTTTCACCCGAAAACCAACCAAAATTCAATATCGAATTGGAAAAATTATGTTTTGACGTGACGCCCATGAACCCAGTAATGCCTATAGAAAAATACACCCAAAATTACTATGTGCCCAGCTTATGGACCATTACACTTTATATTGCCGTCGCTATTGCAATCACCTATTTGTGGCTTAAGAAAACCAAAATATGGAAAAGGACTCCGACAACAGCTACACCAGAAGAAAATCAAGGGGTAGATATCCCTCTTCAACCCCGATGCCCAAGAATCAACCTTCCAGGGGATGCTTCTTTCTGAGGATGGAGGAGTTATATGTCAGTCACCTTCACATTCCACAGGTCAAGCACACCCGACAACAGTCGATTCAGCAGAATCAGCAAGATTGCATTATAGCATATACGTTGAATGAACTCTATTTTAATTGTTAATAATTTTAGTCTTGAATTAGAATCGAATTGTAACAGTCGAATTTTTGAGTAAATAAAATTGTTTTTAAAAAAGGACTTTACAGAAAATAAAAATTAAGTTATATATATATATATATATATATATATATATATATATATATATATATATATATATATATATATATATATATATATATATATATATATATATACAGGGTGTTATGGAAATCATTTAATATATTGGAATGGGTAACTCCTGATATGAATTCAGATTGAATAAAAATATTCATAAATGGCGCTTCATGATCAAAAAAGGTAGATATTGGCCCTCGAAAAAAAAATCTTTGTGACTGCGAGCCACTGTTCAAAAATACATGGCCATATAAAAAACAAGGAGAAACGTCAGTTACAGAAAAAATTCTTTTGTTTTAACATGAGACGTTGTCAAGTCTCTCTACACTATTCTTATGTATTAACTAATAATAATATTTTTGTTATCTTTAAAGTAAGAAATCATACTAACTCTTTTAAAACATTCAATTTCAAAAAGTTAAAGTACTACAACACAAAAAAATCCGAAAAACAGCTGTTCAAACCTATGAGTACCTATACAAAAAAAAATTAGTTCAAAATTAGCTTAAAACAAAAAAAATTGTAATACTTAGGCATGTACTTGTTTTTATTTACCTATTTTTAATCATATTTATCAGAAGATTCGGCTTTTATTAAAAGGTTTATTTATATCGTTCTTTATTTTTTATGCGAAATTTCTCACAACTTAAATTATGTAGGTACCTAATTACAAACTTTACGTTCGTAAACCTCTTCCACTTTGAAATAGTCATTCGAATCTTCATCAGTCCAATAATTTTACAATACCATTTTATTTTCTTTGATTTTAAATTTTGCCAGAGCCTTTCACAGTCTATGTTAGTATCAGGAAACATACAAATACTCCATAAGATTTTTTGGTGCAAAATTTGTTTTAAATGCATCATTGTAACTTTTAAAACGAAAAGCGTGACAACTGACAAAGTTTTTTACTACCACGAGCTTCCAACGACGCACAACAAGTCTCTCCTCTGATCCTCCGACTTTAAAATACACTTCTTTTAAAAATGTTTTAGATTAAAGTATTTATGTAGCACTAACAACTACTGAAATACAAAATTCTGTTTCAATGGTAACAACACAGTACAGGCATTAATAAAAAACAGAACACTCAACTAGTAATTAAAATTGACAAAAGTTAAACACAAATTAATATTCCAGGCTTTTTTCTCGTTACTATCCGTCCTACGAAATGTGAAAACTGGTGAAAACAAAACTAATGTTTTTATAACTTCTAGTAAAATCAAGATAACAAAGGTAGGCAACCCAAAATAAAATGATTTAGAAAATGCCCGTTTATTTCAAAAGGGGGAGTTCGAGTTGGACGCTCGGAGTTCTCCGAGCGCAAATCTCGACATACGTTCTTAACATGTCTTATATGGATGACAAAGTATGAAGTAATATACCATGTCTAATTTCTGTGCTCGGAGCGTTCCAGGCGTCAACTCAAACACCCCCTAAAAGAAATAGAATACCTGGACTGGGACTAAGATAGCGATAGCGAAGGAGATAGAGAAGCGAATCGATCGCTGATCGCTTTGATACTAAGTACTCCATAAGCATTTCTTTTATAGGCAAAATAGAGATAATATGATAAAGAATACTGTCTTAGATAAAGAAAGAGAGAATTCTGTATAGTCCGTTCTAAAAACGTATATTTTTTTAGCAAAAAAGAAGAGGTTTCTGTGGTCTTAACCATAACCTCAATTTCTGTGTACTGAATTTTGTTTATTGTTTTAATAATTTAACAATGTACGTATGTATGAAAATCGGGTTCAAAAGCGTGTGATGAGAGACGAAAGTGATCCCTTTTCGCTACACGACACAAGGTATATAGAATTATTTCGTCTCAACAAGGACTTAGTGGCATATCTGTTTGATAATTTGGGGGACCATTTAGAGGCAGAAATAAGGTCAACCAGAATACCTACACAGATAAGAATTCTAATTGCTTTAAGGTTCTTTGCCACAGGCAATTATCAACGGGGCATTACTGAAGAATTCTTGTTATCTACAAGTCAGCAAGTAGTAAGCCGATGCATCTATGAAGTCGCCAATGCAATAGTGACTATTTGAGGTCATCTGCAGAAGATGAACATCTTTATGTTAATCTACAAGGATTTCATTCAAAAAATTGCCAAATTATTTGTAACTATGATCTACAAATCATTAATACCAATGCCAGATATTGTAGTTCAACCAATATACTTTTATATGGAGGGCATCTGCAGTGAAAAATTTATTGGAGCTTAAGTACAACAGGGGTTAGTATTTACGGATTAATAATATGTTTTACCTAAAAATATTTATTTTTCTGAAGTTAAAAAATCTGTTTTTGTATGTTATTATAAATAAAAAGTTAAGTGTGCGAAAATATTAGAAGTATTTTTAATTTTTTTTTAATTTTCACTTTCAGGAGAAAGTACAGATTGGTTGTTAGGAGACTCAGGATACCCTCTGGAGCCATGGCTACTTACCCCGTTGAAAATGCAGCCCCCGGAACCCCAGAAGGCAGATATAACCAGTCTCACAAAATAACACGAAGCACGGTGGAAAGATGTATTGGAAGCCTAAGTAAAGTTAGTTTTTCGGTGTGTTATGGGAGAAAAGAAACTTCGATATAGTCCTGCAAGAATAGGTAATATTGTAAATGCCTGTGTTGTACTGCATAATATATGCATCCGTGCAGGAGTTGAACATAATATAGACTTTGTCCTTTGCTAGGTATTGATGATGTTGAACATGATCATAATCCAGTTTTAGGAGTAGCTAGGCAAGTTAGGCAGCAACTAATTAACCAATATTTTCAGTAGGTTTTTAATATGTCTGGTGTATTGGTTAAATTGTCCGATTTGGTTTAAAAAAATTCCTGTAAAACTGAAGTATAAATAACGATAATTACATGCATTTAAAATAATTGTAAATTTATAGCGTCAGTTTCTTTCTATGTATCTGTCCTTCTGTATCAGAATTTTTGACACTCTGGCTAAGGTATTACATATTACAACCATTTCTTATATTATGAATTTATTTAGTTATTAACTTATCAATAATATAGGAAATACCTAATCTTTTGATTAAAATTATTATATTTTTTAAATTTTAATTAGGTGTAAAAGGATGGGACGATGAAAGCCATTTTTTCACCTTTTTGACACTTTTCTTTTGATACCTCTTATAATTTTACATGGAAGTGTTTGATGAACCACCATTAAATTTTTTTATATGTAATTACTCCTTTAGGCAAAGGTATTATACCATAACATATTCTAATTTAGTTTTCGTTCGTTGTGCACTTCAAAGTGACACTTAGTATTATAAAAATGCATAAAAAAGTGAAAAATAAGCAGAACCCCCCCCCCCCCCCAAGGCTCGACTTTCTGTATACTAAAGAAATTTTGCGATCTTAGAAAGTTAATAATGAGAAATACACAAAAAGTAAAAAGCTGTACGTGTTTCTCATTACTGACTTTCAAAGATCGAGAAATTTTTGTAGTACCTATATGGAAAACCTAGCCTCAAGTAGAATATATTAACCATATTTCCTGTTTATCTGATGTCATTTTCAGGATTATTTTCTTTCAGTAAAAACATTGAAATTTTATTTAGTGTTTTATTAAAGGTAATTTTAGTAATGCAAACATAGAATACACTAAAAAATTTAACAACCATCTGTATATATTTCTATATACATCCTTAAAAATAAAGGAACTAAATACATAATTATTCACAAACACAAAAAAAATAACAGCCATGGAATTTAGCTTCATTAAAAATAATGCTTATAAGCTTGATTTAGCTAATCCAGGTTTTAATTAAAAATATTCTTATAGTTTAAATTTTTGCGAACAAAGCTAAAGGAACTCAATTATTATGTCTGTGAAGTTGGCCCCCCAAATGTACAATTTATTAAAATATAATGGAGTTCTGAGTTTCCTATGAAGAGTTCTAGAGTTCTTTTCACTCTTTATTAATAGTTCCGTTAAAATAAAAGTAAAAACACTGTTTTCCAAATGGGGTGCTAACTTCACGCAGCCCCCCATTGTTGCAAAAAGAAAAGTTTGGCCACAGTGCTTAATAGTTCTAAAGGAGTTCTACAGTTCTTTGTGATTCTCGAGGCCAGAACTCTTACCCAAAAAATTCTAATACATGTTTTGTGCTTTTTGGGAAGGAAAAAATTCAACAACAAAATGTCATTATCTTTATGCAGAACTGTGGAACTATTGCAGAAGTAACGGGAACTCATGAGTATTAAACCAGAACTCTCGTTAAAAAATATTTCATGGGGTGCCAACTTCACACTTTTTTAACTATCAAAAATTTAAGTTGTAAAAAAAATACCATTCTAATTCTACAGAACTGTAGAACTATTGCAGCACTAATGGGAACTCATGAGTCTTAAACCAAAACCCTTCTTAAAAAAAATTTCAATTTACAACTTAAATTATTGCCAGTTAAAAAAGTGTGAAGTTGGCCCCCATGAAAATTTTTTTAAGAAGGGTTCTGGTTTAATACTCATGAGTTCCCGTTACTTCTGCAATAGTTCCAGTTCTGAATAAAGATAATGACATTTTGTTGTTGAATTTTTTCCTTCCCAAAAAGCACAAAACATGTATTAGAATTTTTTGGGTAAGAGTTCTGGCCTCGAAAATCACAAAAGAACTGTAGAACTCCTTTAGAACTATTAAGCACTGTGGCCAAACTTTTGTTTTTGCAACAATGGGGGGCTGCGTGAAGTTAGCACCCCATTTTGAAAACAGTGTTTTTACTTTTATTTTAACGGAACTATTAATAAAAAGTGAAAGGAACTCTAGAACTCTTCATAGGAAACTCAGAACTCCATTAATTTTTAATAAATTTTACATTTGGTGGCCCAATCAAACCCAATCAAACCCAATCAAACAAAATGTCATTATCTTTATGCAGAACTGTGGAACTATTGCAGAAGTAACGGGAACTCATGAGTATTAAACCAGAACTCTCGTTAAAAAATATTTCATGGGGTGCCAACTTCACACTTTTTTAACTATCAAAAATTTAAGTTGTAAAAAAATACCATTCTAATTCTACAGAACTGTAGAACTATTGCAGCACTAATGGGAACTCATGAGTCTTAAACCAAAACCCTTCTTAAAAAAAATTTCAATTTACAACTTAAATTATTGCCAGTTAAAAAAGTGTGAAGTTGGCCCCCATGAAAATTTTTTTAAGAAGGGTTCTGGTTTAATACTCATGAGTTCCCGTTACTTCTGCAATAGTTCCAGTTCTGCATAAAGATAATGACATTTTGTTGTTGAATTTTTTCCTTCCCAAAAAGCACAAAACATGTATTAGAATTTTTCGGGTAAGAGTTCTGGCCTCGAAAATCACAAAAGAACTGTAGAACTCCTTTAGAACTATTAAGCACTGTGGCCAAACTTTTGTTTTTGCAACAATGGGGGGCTGCGTGAAGTTAGCACCCCATTTTGAAAACAGTGTTTTTACTTTTATTTTAACGGAACTATTAATAAAAAGTGAAAGGAACTCTAGAACTCTTCATAGGAAACTCAGAACTCCATTAATTTTTAATAAATTTTACATTTGGTGGGCCAACTTCACAGATATCAATTATTTACTAGAACATAACAACAAATTAAGTCATGGAATTTGGCTTAATTAAAAATAAATAACTAAATTATTCACTAAAACATGAATAGTCATAGAATTTAGCTTAAAAATAATCAGTCTTTTTTAAAACCTTACAAACAAAGAAACAAACAAAATTAAGCACAGTCATGAAAATTTAGTTTCGAAGAACATAAACACTGGGTAATTTTTTCTAAAATATCTTTTAGTGGTAGCCATCTTGGACAAATTTTCATTTATGTCCTTTAGAACACCGATAGTTTATTGGTGCATTCTCTGAAGAATCATTTCATCACTTCTTGTGCTTCTTTGCGAAGGCATATTTTTTTTACACTTTGTAGATAGCGGTTTCTTTCCTTCTATTTTTCTTTTACTCCCTGAAGTTTTTATTGCCTGTATATTTCCCCCACTCTCATTAGAGAATTCTACATTAGTGGAACTTGCAGAAATGCATTGAAAACTTGAAGCTGTCCATTTACAATCTGAAGCAAGGCTTTGAAATTTAGTTAATGGGGCAAGCGGAGGGACTTTAAATATAATTTGATTTGTAATATCGATTCCAGTTTCCGGACTAAGTAAAGCTTCTCCTGTAACATTATTTTGTTCATCGAAATTTTCATTGTGTGGATCTTTAATAGTATCAGACTGGTCTGTCACCTCAGTGGAAGTTGTATTCTAAAAAAAAATTCCTGTGAACTTTTCAACAAAAACTACACAAGTTTAACAAAAGCATTTTTTAGGTACATAAAGGTTTAAAATTGTGAGAGGCAGTTAAATGTAAACGAAAACGTTTCTTAAAGTGTTTTACCTGTTATTAAAGATGTACTGGAAACTTCCTGAATTTGGAGTCTAGGATTGTCTCTTATTATACTAGTTAACCATCAATTCCTATGTCTGCCTAATAATTCATTTAAATGGGTTAAAACCTTGTGATTTAAAACTGAACGTACAGAATAAAAAGCGACTTCCACAACAGGTTACTGGCATTTTCGTGTAAATATTTCTTATAAACGTACAGTACACCTTACAATCGCAACAAACACAGTTTTAACCAACGAATACGAATTGTTTTAACACTTTTATATGCTAAAAAGGAGAGCAAAATGCAAATAAACCAAAGCGACGAATATAGGTTAACGTAAATACAGATGTTAGCCTTCAATCGATTCCCTCAATTCATTTTGACACATTACTCATTTGGCGTTTACCAGGGGCGTATTCGATTGACAAATATTGGATCGATCCGGATCACTTTACGACACTCCAATGCTATTCTATCTCTTTCTACTACCATTCTTGATTCAATTACGTATTTCCTTAAAGTTCGTAAACTGATACGGATCGATCTAGTTTTGTCAATCCAACACGCCTCAGGTTACGACGGGGTTATTTTTCTATCTCTTATTTCCATATCGTTGAAGAGAGACTGACCTATACCAGGTTACCAAAATTGCGTTGCTTGGTAAACGCCAAAGCAATTTACATATTATTTTCCTTTTCAAAATACCCGCCCTGCAATTTTCAGGAAGTTATCAAGTACAGGAAGTCACAAAGAGACAAGATACATGTTTCATGATGAAAGGAGATCGAAAGATTCGAAAAAGAAGAATTTCTTAATGTCATCAAAGAGCCGTGCGTGCGCCATATTTAAGTTTTCAACAGCATAACAACCATACAACGAATGTTTTCAATTTTTTTTTCGTTTAAAGTTTTAAATAATGTAATTTCTTTTCACTACCTAGAAAATGGTCTTCGTCGATCCGTTATTAACCAATATTTTGATCAGATTTATCTAGTTTGTCCTTGAGTGAGTAGCGTAATAGGGTTGAAAACTAAATTTAATTTAAAACACTAATACGTATTATGGCAATGGATGGTAGCGGATCTGGTTATACTTTTGAAGTAAGTACTATGTAGTTGTGCTCAATTAGTATTTTCGTTTTGATTTTTAACTTTTCCTTGGCAGAAAGTTTAAGCTAGTAATAACGCTTATATTATTATCATTAATAACATAATATAGGGTGTCATAATTATTAGTTAAAACTAAGGCTACTGACACAAAGGATTGATTTCGCAGTGCCTTTTTACTATTTTTTTTTGTTTTCTCTTCGAAAAAGGTTTAATTTGTTTTACCTTTCTCTTAAATTACAGTTAATAACAGAAAATAAATTATTCTTAAAGATTTATAATAATGTCTGGCAACGTTTCAACCAATTCAATTGTTTTTAATTTTTCGCGCGCAAATTTACGTCAAGCGCCTTGTGTATGCTTAGCCAGGTGCGACGAATATAGACTGGTTTTAGGGTATTTTTGAAAATTTTTAAAATGTTCGATTTAAGAAAAAAGAAGTATGGGATATGTCTGTAGACTACCCCAGGAGTCACCCATTCCAATATATTAAATGATATCCATAACACCCTGTATATATATATATATATATATATATATATATATATATATATATATATATATATATATATATATATATATATATTCAAAACTGAAGTAGTGGGGATGCAGTCTTTATTGAAGGTGGCCTTAACTAAGGAATAAAACCCTTTTTTGATTTGTCAAGCTTTCTTTCTTAACTAGTCATAGTATAAATTTTCCGTCACTAGTCTGTCTTGGATCCAGGATCCAGCCTTGTTTTCCCTCATTCTGTATAGTTAATCCCTAGGGAAATATGTCCGAATTTGGCCCTAAAAACTATATATGGCTATTAATATAAATTAGAATGTGTTTACATGACGAAATAACACGTCATTTTTGACATTTGAACAGCTGAAATTCTCTTCGCAGCCCGTAGACTTCGGTTTTCTGTCATGCCGCCCTCTGTGGATGCGTGTGGAAATGTCGAAGCCAGGTAACGTTGCATCTGTTATTTCAAGTTCTAGTACTCTTGATTTTACGCCTTGTGGTCGGTATCGCTCTCTACCTGTGATCGCAGGTGGTCGTTTCGTGAAATAGAAAATATGGGATTCAGTTGCTACAGCTTTATGAGTTGGACGATAGAGGTCAGACGAGATATTGTATTTTTGAGTTCCGATTGTGTTAGTTGCCCATTTTGTCTTATTTCACTAGTAATTAGGACGAGTCTAGAAGCTGCTATTTATTTAAGGTCGTATTTCCTTATTTTTGCTTAAAATAGGTAAGGGATGACATGCCTTTTTCAACAATTAATTTTAGTTTGTGCCCACGCCACCTAGGGAGCGCAAGTTGAACCTCGGGGTTTCACCTTCGAGGTTTCTAATGTTCTTCTGTGCCTCTACCTTTAGTGCCAGTAAAATTGTACCAAGTTGGATGCAGTTGTACTAGATAATAATGACTTGTCTGTTTATGGATACGGAAAAATGTATTTAACTGTTGGAATATTGCCGTTGTTCATTGGTAACGTTAATTTTTACTGGCAGGACATCGTGTCAATGCGTTGAAGGGAATACCATCGAACCAAAGCTCTCGGAAATGTACGTAATTGAGTACCAAAGTGTACTTAGAAACAACCCCGTCGTGTCGTCACTTTGGAACAAAAAAAAATCGATATTGGAATTAGGGCTGGAAAAAAGCGTGATTTTTTTGTCACAGTTCCGATCTGTGACTGTTCCATGTGTATCATTGCGACTAAAACCTGTGATTTTGTCACACAAAAAGATGAATCGCAATTTGGCTCGGCTCGGTACAACTGCATTCAGCTCTACCGGTTTATTTGTTATTTTACCGGCGACAAAGGCACCTCTGTCGGCGTGGCACTAATAGGCGGCCGCGCTTACAAAATAAATTTTTTTTTTGAATGAGTTTGCCGAAAGATTATGTTTTGTCTATGCGACTGGTATTTTTATTGTATTGTTACTTTTAATTTACCTTTAAGACTTCCTAGTGGATTGCGCTTTTATGTTAGATTTGGTAATTTTTTTTTAAGTCTTTACTTTTATTAAAATGTCTAAATCTCGGGTTACATCATTAAAAAGAAAAACTAGTGTAATATGGGACTTTTTACCCCTATAGACGGCGAAAAGGCTAAGTGTATTATATTTAAAACAACTAATTGCCCTCAAAAACTTTATAGCAAGCCTACAACTAAGTATTTACTTGACTCCGCCTGCTCTCGATTATCCTTGAACCGGTGATTGATCATATTTACTCGTCGCCGTCGTATCTGTCCCGTCGCCCGCAAAGCGCGGCGTTTAAAATGAAAGCGTGATGTAGATGTGATCGGTCACCGTTCGGCATATTCTTGCTATATACCAGACCGGACCCGAAAACAACTTTTAATCGAACCTAGTTGCCAGCCGTGTCGGTGTCACCCCGTCACTGCTTCTTTAGTTGAAGCGGAGCAGGTCGTGACTGTGACAGCCCTGGAGCTGTGACAAAATCACAAGTTGTGAAATCACACCACAGCCCTAATTGGAATTTGGTAAAGGCAGTGGCACGAGAAGCTGGGTTCCTTTTTCACAAACACATCGCGTCGTCTACAGTATCGTGATTCTAAAGTCTTTTGGAAAGACACCCAAAAATTTGGATCCGTGAATGCGGTACAGCTAATTCTTCCACATTGCTTTGTTATTTGCCCTTTTGGCGTTATCTTGTGGTCTAGGGAGACCTTTTTGAGTTGAGTTGTAGAAGAGATACGACGTCTTTTCGTCGGTTTTTAGGACGACAGCGGACATGTTGATCTAAGACCCGCCACAAAATCGACAGGTAAGCCCGTTTGCCACTATTAAACCCTTAAAAACACAGAATTCCGCGTTTAAACGGCTATTTTAATTAATTTTCGTTAATTTCCGTTTGGTTCTATTTTTTTTACGACGTCCACGTTTTTAATTAGTTTTTCTGTAATTAAAGAATTTCTAAATACGAGTAGATCGCTACATTTCGTGGTAGGTAAATTATGTACAGGCGGTTTTTTTTATTAAGAATTAAATGGGTTGATATTTGCCCTTCATGTAGGTCAAATTCTTGCGAGTTTTTTTAATACGGCTTTTTTTTGTCAGCTATTCTAGCTTGATTTGGTGCATTCCTTTGATAATGTTGGTTAAAACTGTATAGGGTGACCCAAGGTTAAATTTTATTTTGTTATTTTGCAAGCAAAACCATCATGAGTTAGTTATTGGTGTATGACCGGGAATTTGAAGTTAATGATGTTTTTTTTTCCAACTAATGATGTTAATAATCAATTGCCAGGTTGTTCAAATTAATATTTTGTGTTTTGGAATATCAGCTGATAGCGCTAGAGACCGGCAACTTAAATGTTTTATATTTTTGGCTGTCAGTGAGTCTGTACCTTAGTAATTTGAGTAAATATTTTAAATCTCTGACAGTAGTAGTAATTTTCACATTTCTCTGATCCTTTTTTTGTGTTAACTAGCTTTTAATTAATATTGGGTATGACATTGACAAGGCTGATTCTTAATTATGATATTTGGTTACAAAATTTCAGGGTGGGTGAAATATAGTACCGTTAACTACTCGCGGCATTTGTTCATTCTTGGGTTACGCTTACAGATACTGTATGGTTAATTTATATTCGTATATATTAAGCTACGTTTACTATATTTTGATGTATGCGTTTAGTAGTAGTAATACTGAAATTTTCTTTCTCTTTTGATGGATTGTATTTAACGCTCTAAATTTTATAACATTGTATTTTGCGGCTATAACTTTTCTTTGGTGTAATTTAATCGATTACCTAACTATTTTGTTTTTTTTGCCAGTGTATAATTTAATTGTTAATATTTTTGTATCTGCATTACTTATGTAAATATAATTAGTTGATAATGAATATTTTTCTGTGCACAGTAGCGTACAACAACTCTTATGTAAATTTTATCTTAATTTTTTTTTGTTGTCAAATCATGGGCTACTATAACGCCTGTTTGTCTTTTTTTGGACCTGATGTCACCGTTTAATTCAAAATATTTTCTTTCGGTTTCACTTTCTTGTTTTAAATGAATAATGATGAATAATAAATGGCCTTCAGCCAGTAATAGTTTTTTTTTATTATTTAAATTTAATATGTTTGAAATTATGTTTGCATTGTACCTGAATTTTACCTTGCCTTGACGCATACCTTTTGTTTATCAGGGTCTTTTTACTGGGGAACTACGAACCTCATTTTGCTGGGAGACAGCACTCTTTTTACTGGGAGACTCCGAGCACCTCTTATTACTGGGAGACTCCAGGCTGTCTTTTTACTGGGAGACACCGAATATTTTGCTGGGAGACACATCAGCCATTAACAGCCTAGGCCATTCCAGCCTTGAGCCCAGCTACCTTCATCAGGAGTGACACCCCTTTCAGGCAACTTTTTGATTACGATTAATTTTGATCAATAACCTTACATTACATATTCATTGTATAGGTATATATTTATAATAACTATTGTTAGCGCCTAGAGTCGAATCGATTCGAATATTAATATTTTTCCTTTGATTTCCCCCTCAGGGTTTAAGTTTTGTATTTAAAAAAAAAGGTAAACGTCAGCGTGGTCACACGACCCACAATATCTTTTTCTTACACGTTTGTAAATATGTCGTCAATGTGGTCACACCACTCACTATACCTCATTCTTAAACGTTTCTAAATATAATTGTAAATTTGTTTTTAAGGTAGTGTTTTATTTGCCTCACCAGACAACGCAGCTTCCAGTTGGTTTTCTCTTTTAATATTAGTCGCGGCAATGAAGCACTAAAACAGCCAAAATCTCGGAATTTTTTGCACTAAGACGGATCGGAATGCGGTTTTTTGCATTCGCTTCCAAAAATTATTTGTAAAAAATGTACCTACTTTGTGTCTTATACAAACCGGAAATTGCATTGCTGCAGTCAAAAATGAATTCACAAAAATGCATTTTTTGAATTCGCTTTAAGAAAATTAAATAACTTTCTTAATAAGACTCAGAATTGGCTCAAACCGGATTCTCGGGGGTTTTCGAGGTCGCTGATCACGATTATGATGTTCTAGTTGACCCACAGCCGACCTGGAGCTCAGGATCGCTGATGAACGTCATCTCCGTGGGACTCTCCCAAAATTCACGCGGGGAAGGAGAGAAACTCGGCGCCCGGGGTTTTTTTGGGTTGCTGAATTCAAATATGGCATCGGCGAACACCCCCCGGACACCTGGTGCGCCGGAACCTGGACGTGGACGTCATCTCCGAGGTTTTTCCAGACACGATCGCTAAAGACAAACCGAAAATCGTTATGGGGTTTTTTTTGGGGCGCTGAATCCAAATTTCTCATCGAAAACGACCCCCCGAACACCTGGTGCACCGGAATCTGGACGCGATCGTCATCTCCGAGGGTTTTCCAGACACGATCGCTAAAGACAAAACGAAAATCGTTATGGGGGTTTTTTTGGGGCGCTGAATCCAAATTTCACGTCGAAAACGACCCCCCGAACACCTGGTGCACCGGAATCTGGACGCGATCGTCATCTCCGAGGGTTTTCCAGACACGATCGCTAAAGACAAACCGAAAATCGCTATGGGGGTTTTTTTCGGGGCGCTGAATCCAAATTTCTCATCGAAGACGACCCCCCGAACACCTGGTGCACCGGAATCTGGACGCGATCGTCATCTCCGAGGGTTTTCCAGACACGATCGCTAAAGACAAAACGAAAATCGTTATGGGGGTTTTTTTGGGGCGCTGAATCCAAATTTCACGTCGAAAACGACCCCCCGAACACCTGGTGCACCGGAATCTGGACGCGGACGTCATCTCCGAGGGTTTTCCAGACACGATCGCTAAAGACAAACCGAATCAACAATTCGAAACAGCTATTGCAGTATTGACGTCAGTCTCTAAGACATTAAATCATCAGGTTTGATTGGCATTATTGGGAATGACATCGATGTCAAGATAAAAGTTCCGGTGCACTAGATAGTTGGAGTATGTCGCGGATGCTGGATTCGAGGAGGGCAGCTCAAAAACCCCTTGATGTGAATTTCATTTCATTTTTTGCAAATGTGACACCTGGAGATGACGTCCGCGTCCAGATTCCGGTGCACCGGGTGTTCGGGGGGTCGTTTTCGACGTAAAATTTGGATTCAGCGCCCCAAAAAACCCTCCATAACGATTTTCGTTTTGTCTTTAGCGATCGTGTCTGGAAAACCCTCGGAGATGACGATCGCGTCCAGATTCCGGTGCACCAGGTG
Organism: Philopedon plagiatum; assembly: GCA_963971165.1. NCBI lineage: Eukaryota > Metazoa > Arthropoda > Insecta > Coleoptera > Curculionidae > Philopedon > Philopedon plagiatum. The sequence continues at coordinate 79,476,268 of OZ020191.1, read as the reverse complement.
TTCGGGGGGTCGTTTTCGACGTGAAATTTGGATTCAGCGCCCCAAAAAACCCCCCATAACGATTTTCGGTTTGTCTTTAGCGATCGTGTCTGGAAAAACCTCGGAGATGACGTCCGCGTCCAGATTCCGGTGCACCAGGTGTTCGGGGGGTCGTTTTCGACGTGAAATTTGGATTCAGCGCCCCAAAAAAACCCCCCTAACGATTTTCGTTTGGTCTTTAGCGATCGTGTCTGGAAAACCCTCGGAGATGACGATCGCGTCCAGATTCCGGTGCACCAGGTGTTCGGGGGGTCGTTTTCGATGAGAAATTTGGATTCAGCGCCCCGAAAAAACCCCCCATAACGATTTTCGGTTTGTCTTTAGCGATCGTGTCTGGAAAAACCTCGGAGATGACGCCCACGTCCAGGTTCCGGCGCACCAGGTGTCCGGGGGGTGTTCGCCGATGCCATATTTGAATTCAGCAACCCAAAAAACCCCCGAGCGTCGAGTTTCTCCCCTTCCCCGCGTGAATTTTGGGAGAGTCCCACGGAGATGACGTTCATCAGCGATCCTGAGCTCCAGGTCGGCTGTGGGCCAACTAGAACATCATAATCGTGATCAGCGACCTCGAAAACCCCCGGGAACCCGGTTTGAGCCAATTCTGAGTCTTATTAAGAAAGTTATTTAATTTTCTTAAAGCGAATTCAAAAAATGCATTTTTGTGAATTCATTTTTGACTGCAGCAATGCAATTTCCGGTTTGTATAAGATACAAAGTAGGTACATTTTTTACAAATAATTTTTGGAAGCGAATGCAAAAAACCGCATTCCGATCCGTCTTAGTGCAAAAAATTCCGAGGGTGAGTGCTTCATTGCCGCGACTATATGTTGACTTTAGGTTCAGAGTGAGTTGAGAGCGAGGTCCCAATACTATCTTGGAGGGTTTCTGTTTTTAGCTCGGCATTAAAAACAGTGGCGCCCGCATTAATCCACCCCTCTCTCCGGCATTGGAGCTAGGGCATTTTTTTTTGGCACGCATGCGCAAGCCTCTCGCATTCAACTCAACTCTTTACGTGAGTTGATTTTGGAACTTTTCAATACTATTTTTTTTAAATTTTTCTTTGAACTTAGAATTTTCAATTATGAAGGGTAAGTAAGTAAAAGTAAAATTCTTCTTCTGTGCGGAAAAGAGCGTGGCAAATTTTGGCGCCCAACGTGGGGCCTTTAAACAAAAAGAAGCTGCGTTTGGTGAGATCAGATGGAGCACTTTGGTACTAACATTATCAAAATTATTTTATTTTAAATTTTCATTTATCGATATTTGCGCTTCTGATATGTTGTCTTACCTCTGATGAGATTTTTTTGCTGATAATGCAATTTTTTTTTGCGGCCTACCTATTGTTTTGTCTTAGCCATCAGAACTTCGCTGTTCTGACGGGTTTTTGTTATTCTTTCTGTTAGGACTTCGCTGTCCTGGCCGGTTTATTTTTTTTTTAATCTTTTTGGTGAAGTTTAATTAGTGAAAATTACCTGAAAATTTAGTTGTGCAAATTGTTTGCAGTGTCAAGTGCAATCAGTGATAATATTTTATTGATTTTTCTTTAAATTTATTTTTCCTTGTGTATTATTTGACTCGTAATAAGTTACGATGGATTAAGGTATGAGAGTGCATCACCTTAGAAAGGATATGCTCATTTATGAGTTGCAAGTTCGTGGCATTCCAGCTGATGAAACGAAAACTGTCGATAGCCTTCGAGCGTCTTTAAGACCGTTGTTGCAGATGGAGAAAGTAAGCAAGTCCATAAGTCACCCGCCCTATAATCTGGATTTTGATGAAGAGAAAGCTTATGTGGCGACTAACTTGAGGAAGATTAAATTGGCAATTAAGTCCGTTTCTGGAGAAAAAGCCAAGACCAAATTTGAACGTCTACAGACACATTTGGTCCATCTTCTCAACCGAATTGATCGTGTACCAGTTAGCCAACTGTCATCAGAGGATGCTGACACACGAGCAATATTAATTGCAGAAGCCTTATCGGCTCTTGGCGAGCTAGAGCAAGTATCCAGACGAGATCTCAACTTGAGTGTTATATTGGATGCAGCACGTTCGGGATGTTCTGATTCTGTTGATTCGTCAGAAGATGAAGTGCCTCGACCAACTCAACATGGTTCAACCCCGAAACTTCCAGGCACTACGTATTGAAAAATGGGGCCTCAAATTTACAGGAGATCCCAAGAGTATGTCAGTCCATGGATTCTTAGAGAGAGTAAACGGGCTGAGATTGGCTCGTAATGTATCAGAAAGAGAATTGTTTGAGTCTGCCATAGATTTATTTGAAGGCATGGCTTTGAATTGGTTTAGAGCGAACCGTTCCCGGTTTAACAACTGGAGAGAACTTGCTGAACTGCTTTGCAGACACTTTGAACCACCAGATTATCGTGCTCAACTCTTTAAAGAAATGCTCGAGAGGACTCAAGATCCATCAGAAAGTAGACTATCTTTCAAGCATGCAGGCTCTGTTTCGGCGTTATGGTTCCCTCAGTGAGGATGCAAAATTGGATATGATAAATAGAAATTTAGCTCCTTTTTACACCGCTCAGTTACCAATAGTGAACTCATTAGAAGAATTAGAGGAGCAGTGCCTAGTTTTAGAAGTCAAGAAATACCGTGCAGAACACTATGTACCGCCATCTCGTAAACGGCAAGGATTTGTAGAACCTGATTTTGCCTTCGTGTCAGATATGCAAGAAGCCTTACCTCCAACTAAGGTCAATGAAGTGAGACACGTCAACCCTCCTACTACCAATAGAGGTCCTAGAGAATTAGTCTGTTGGAATTGTCAACAAACTGGACATTTTAATCGAGATTGTCAAAGCCCAAGAAAAACACACTGCTATCGTTGTGGAACACCCAATGTCACCGTAAGATCGTGCCCAAAATGTGCTAATTCGGGAAACGCTTCCCGGGGGAAGCAATAGGTCGTACGATTTCTCCCAATACCAAGCGTGTATCGACCAATGATTTTGATTTTTCATCCAAAATTCTTTTAGATTTCATCATTAGTCACACACGAGGAGATCAACGTCCTTATTTGGAAGTTTCTATTATAGGTAAACCTATAAGAGGTTTGCTGGATTCTGGTGCCACTCGAACACTTGTTGGCCTTCCTGGATATGAGTTGCTACGGAGTTTGGGACTACACCTTTTAGGTAAAGAAACAAGTTGTACAGTTGCCAAATGCCAACGGAGAGAGCTGTTCTGCTATTGGTTACATGCAAGTGCCGTTTAGTTTAACGGGGAAAACCCGCATGATAGATGTGGTAGTCCTGCCTGAACTGGCTCATACCTTAATTTTGGGAGTTGACTTCTGGAAGAGCATGGGAATCGTACCAGATTTGAATCAGGATGTTTGGCATTTCGCAGATGAACTGAATTCTACTCAATTACTTAGCATACGGGATGAGAGTACCCTTACTATTGCTCAGCGAATGACTCTTGATATCTTAGTCAAAGAAAAACTTGCTTTAATGGGTACAGGCCTGGGATGTTGTAAGGTAGCTGAACATGTTATTGAAGTGGAGCCAGGTATGAAACCTGTCAAACAAAGATATTACCCTGTGTCTCCATTTAAGCAGAAAATTATTGATGAAGAACTCAAACAAATGTTGGAAGACGGAGTTCTTGAACCTTCGAAGAGTGCCTGGTCTAGTCCGATATGTTTAGTGCGCAAGAAGGATGATTCCTACAGATTTTGTGTAGATTACAGAATTTTGAACAGTTTGAGCAAGAAAGATGCATATCCCCTGCCGTACATTTCTGCCATTTTGGACCGCCTGAGAGATGCAACTTACCTCAGTTCCATCGATATCAAATCCGCATTTTGGACAGTTCCCTTGAGTGAATCTTCGTGTGAATATACTGCATTTACCGTCCCTGGAAGAGGACTATTTCAGTTCCGTCGCATGCCTTTTGGTTTAACCAATTCACCAGCAACTTGGCAGCGCATAGTAGATACCGTCCTTGGAGCAGACCTTCAACCAGCGGTCATGGTATATCTGGATGATATAATTCTTATTTCTCAGGACTTTGAAGAACACCTACGTCTGTTGGGCTTAGTTTTCGACCGACTACATGAAGCGGGACTCATCGTTTCCCTGGAAAAATGTCAGTTTTGCCTGCCAGAATTGAAGTATTTAGGATATGTTGTGGACCGTCAGGGACTCCGACCAGATCCATTAAAAGTGGAGGCAATTGTAAACATTATACCACCAAAGAATGTCACCGAAAATCGCCGATTTATTGGTACAGCATCTTGGTACCGTCGCTTTGTTCCGAATTTTTCATCCACCATAGCTCCGCTAACTAACTTGACTAAGAAAAATGTCAGATGGTCATGGACAACCGACTGTGATAGAGCCTTTAAAGCGATCAAGGAAGCTTTGGTTACAGCACCGATACTTACCTGTCCTGATTTTAACCGTCCTTTCGTCCTGCAAACCGATGCAAGCGGATATGGCCTTGGTGCAGTTTTAACACAGACTTTTGATGATGGTGAGAAAGTAATATGCTTCCTATCACGTTCACTGACTAAACAAGAAATGAAATATACAGTCACCGAAAAAGAATGTTTGGCAGTGATTTGGAGTGTGGAGAAATTAAGACATATTTGGAAGGGGTACACTTCACGGTAGTAACTGACTACCATTCGTTACTATGACTGCACAGACTGAAAGACCCTCAAGGTCGTTTAGCGCGATGGGCGCTTCGTCTGCAACCCTATGATTTTACCTTAATCCATCGCCCTGGTAAAGAGCACATTGTTGCCGATTTTCTGTCCAGATCCGTTCCTGTCTCCGCAGAAGCTATTGACACCGATGATAGTGATGTTCCGATGTCTTCCACCACTGATAGATGGTATAAAAATATGTTTGTAAGGCTTGAACAACGACCAGACAAATTTCCTGCTTGGCGTGTAGAAAACAACATGTTGCATAAATATGCAAGAACCAATCATCCGGACCTTGGTACTCCATCCAGTTCTTGGAAAATTGTCGTTCCTAAGGATAAAAGGCGCAAGATACTCGCTCGTTGCCATGATATACCTGCTTCAGGTCACGTAGGCGTATTCAAGACCTACTGGAAAGTATGCCAACGTTATTATTGGCCTAAGATGAGGAGTGACGTCACGAGTTATGTGAAAGCTTGTCGAGTTTGTGCCCAGCACAAAGTAGAACAAAAACCTCCCGCAGGTTTAATGGGTGATCATCCTGCAATAAATCAACCTTGGCAGTGTATCAGCCTGGATTATATTGGACCGTTTCCTCGTTCGAGGTCAGGTAACACTTACGTTCTTGTGGTTACCGATTATTTCACCAAATTCTCAGTTTTATTCCCTTCTCGTCAGCGACAGCTAAATCCCTCACCAAACAGGTTGAAGAAGGTATTTTCCTAATGTTTGGATCACCACAGTTCCTAATGTGTGATAATGGAGTACAAATGAAGTCCAAGGAATTTCAGAACCTTTGTCAACGCTATAAAACCAAATTATTCTACACAGCATCTTATCATCCACAAGCCGATCCGACCGAACGAGTCAACAGAGTCGTAGAGACCGTGATGCGAACTTATATCAAGAACAATAACCACCGTACCTGGGACGAGAACCTAGCTTCTATAGGCTGTGCTTTGCGAACATCAAGACACGAAACCACTGGATTTACTCCGCATTTTCTTAATTTTGGGAGAGAACATAAATTGTACGGACAAGACTTTGCAGAAGAGACTGCTAACACCAATGCAGACCTTCAAGATTATGTCAGGAAAAGACAAGCCGCCTTTGTGAAATTGTATCGCGAAGTCCAGGATAAAATCAAGTCATCCCATGTTAAAAATCAACGAAGATACAACTTACGTAGATGACCCGTTGAGTATGCACCTGGACAAGAGGTTTGGCGTAAAAACAAAAGTATTTCCGATGCCGCGAACTATTATAGTGCCAAACTGGCTCCGGCTTATGTGGGCCCGTTCATTATTAAGAAGAAAACGGGGTCCTGCACCTACGAACTTCAAGATCGAGCAGGACAAAGTAAAGGTGTTTGGCACGTAAAAGATCTCAAACTGTATAATCCATCGACCGCAAATGAGAGTTCAGATAATAATGATTAGTTTTACCTTTAAATATTTTTCTTTAATGTTACCTTATTCCGTTTTCCTTTAATACCTTCTTTTTTAATGCCCTGCAGTGGCGGGCGCAGTGGTGTTTAGATCCATCTGGGCGCGAGACTGGATGGATTTGAACACTATCGCTTAGAATTGTGCTGCACTGGTGAACTAGTGGAGGTAGGAGCCCTCCGAAAGCCGTGGCAAGCTAGGCCTTCAGCCAGCTTGTTTCTATTGCGCGTAGTAAGTCTGCCTTCAGCATTTTTACTACTTTTACTTGCTATCATCGCTTTACGTCTTTTCTTATGGTATCATCTATTTTTACCTTATATAAATTTCTTTAACTTTTGTGGCTTTAGTAACGTTAACTTATAGTTTTTTTTAGCGGTGTCGTGCAGACGCCCATCTTGGCGCGAGACGAGATGGGAGTAGACACGACACATGGTCATTAGTTTGTTTTTCTCTTAAGGCGATGATTTATTTTATTTGTTAGTTCAACTACCTGAAATTTAGCATATTTTTATTTGAGTCATTAATTCATTAATGTCTTCTAGTAACTATAAATTTACCTTATCTGAACTTACCTTAAATTTACCTTATCTGAACTTACCTTAAAATTACCTTATTTGAATTTACCTTAAATTTACCTATTTTGAATTTCGTAATACACTGATTGCAATGATGCTTGATAATTTGTTTTGGATAATTTAATTTACCGTAACTTGATTTGACTTATGACCTTAATCTGTATCTTGCTGAGTGATTTCGTTATCCTAGCTTGATCTGATTTAGTGTCCTTATTGTGAATTTCTTATCTTACCTTACGTTACCTTGATTATCTTACCTTACCTTGATTATCTTCTCTTACCTTACCTTTATTACTTTATTTTATTTTGGGTTTAATTATTCAGTTAATTTTACCTTCATATCTTCAAGCCTTATTTGAGTCTTTGGCTTGGTACCTTACCTTACCTTACCTTGAGTTACTTTATCTTACCTTGGTGTTGATTATTCGGTTAATTTTACCTCGATATCTTCAAGTCATATTTAAGTATTTGACTTGGTGTTTCTTATTTTCCCTTGATTTACCTTATCTCTTCTTGTGTTCAGTTATTAATTTAATTTTACCTTGATATTTCTTTATAGTCTTTATTTGACTTGCTATTTTCGTTATCCTGGATTTGACTTGGGCCTAGGTCTTTGTACCTAGACCCCTATTTTCGTAGTTCTATATTTGGTCTATAGTTTAACTAGACAAAATAGAACTTTCCCGATTTTGACTTATTCGTCCCTATCCCCTTGTTTAAGCTGCGCGGTGTTGGGTGCTACCGAATGTCGCTTCGACGTTCTTTGTTGGAACTATTGATCCTTCGGAGAGCAGACCGACTGGAAGGGCTGTTCAGGGGGGGGGCGGAAGTCTGACCCCTGAGGTAACAGTTTGCCCATCGAACTTGTTCGGCGGGCCAGGGGAGGGCCAAGCTACTTTGTTCGGCCTGAGCTCAAGTCGGCCTATTAGGTTGCGACAGGCCGGTGGCAGTGCCACCTTTCAGAGTACCCTACCTAATTTATTTTGTTTTGTACAGGGACCGATGTGCTACCCATTCGGTGCATCTTTTAGTTTGGTATATACTATAATTCACTTCCTTATGCTCGGTGGAACATATGAGTTATCCCTTTCTCTTCTTAAATTACCTTGGTTGTATATTAGTTATCCTTTCTTTTTAGTTTTTCCACCCTTTGGTTGATTTAACGCGTGTCAGTTGGATATCTGTTCTGGGACGCTCTGGAGTGAGGCTAGTACACGAGGTACCTCACGCTTTCTTTGAGTGTTACGCAATGCTAGCCCCCCTTATCATCTTTGGGTTAATGTTACCAGGATGTGCACCCTGAGGTTTTATTCCACCCCGGATACTCCTGGAGGGGTCGCTGGTTGTCTAGCGGCAAGGGGACCAAAGTTTATTTTTATTTTGAATTATTTTGGTTATTGTAATATTTTGGTTGGCGATTACTTGAGTTAGTGGGTTTAGTGATCCACTAAGCTGTGGGTTTTATTTTTAGTAGGTATTGTCTTTGTAGGCAGTTTGAGAAATTATCTCATTAGGCCTTGGGTTGTTTTCGTCTTTGTATCGTAACCACACTAGTTCGTGAATTTGTATGTGATTTATTTTGTTGGTTGATTTCGGTTGGCTAGGGTTGTCGGCCATGGTGATGCTTGGCCTAGCGAAAATTTCGGTTTCTCGGGTGTCAAATCCGGACCGATCTACGTGGCCCTACACTATAAAAAGCACATTTGGTTTTCTTGGTGCTGAAGTGTTTGGCTGCCGTCAAGCGTGCCACGATCTACAAACCCGGATTGGCTTTTCACTGTCTTACTTTTCTTCGAAAATTTAATCTTTAACTTTAACTTAGTAGGTTTTTGCCAAACCCGGATCATACCTTTAGTATTTTATTTCTTTATTTTTTTTGGAGGGGCTGATATGATGAGTAAGGGTGTATTATGACCTTGGTGGAAATTCCTGAGCTGGGGACATGTCTTCCCAGTTTTGGTCTATGTGGCCACTATACCATTGAGGCACAGTTGACTTTTCGGTGTGGAGATGGTGGCTGCCGTCAGAAACACTCAGACCAGTCATGTCATGTCAGAATTTCTTTTTGGTTTAGTTTTTCTTATGGTTGTGTGAGTATAAATTCTGTTAGTAGCGATCCACTGGTATCTTTCACTTTCGTCCGTTGCTTCCTAGGGGAATACCCCCGGAGCTCCGGAGTTAATTTTTGCCTTACCTTGTAAATACAGTAGATTTTTGGAGTACTTATCGTCGGCTAATTTTCTTGAGAAAATTTCCCTCCTTTATTCCTCCATCCTCCGCGATTAGTTGATTTTTAAGATTTCGTCCTACCTTTTTGAATATATTCACTTATTCCTTGAAAGTTTTATTTTGGTTTGTTTTTCCATTTAGTCAAAAATTTTCCTAACCTCGAATTTAATTTTTATAAATTTTCCGTCACTAGTCTGTCTTGGATCTAGCCTTGTTTTCCCTCATTCTGTATAGTTAATCCCTAGGGAAATATGTCAGAATTTGGCCCTAAAAACTATATTTGGCTATTAATATAAATTAGAATTTGTTTACATGACGAAATAACACCTCATTTTTGACATTTGAACAGCTGAAATTCTCTTCGCAGCCTGTAGACTTTGGTTTTCTGTCATGCCGCACTCTGTGGATGCGTGTGGAAATGTCGAAGCCAGGTAACGTTGCATCTGTTATTTCAAGTTCTAGTACTCTTGATTTTACGCCTTGTGGTCGGTATCGGTCTCTACCTGTGATCGCAGGTGGTCGTTTCGTGAAATAGAAAATATGGGATTCAGTTGCTACAGCTTTATGAGTTGGACGATAGAGGTCAGACGAGGTATTGTATTTTTGAGTTCCGATTGTGTTAGTTACCAATTTTGTCTTATTTCACTAGTAATTAGGACGAGTCTCGAAGCTGCTATTTATTTAAGGTCGTATTTCCTTATTTTTGCTTAAAATAGGTAAGGGATGACATCCCTTTTTCAACAATTAATTTTAGTTTGTGCCCACGCCACCTAGGGAGCGCAAGTTGAACCTCGGGGTTTCACTTTCGAGGTTTCTAATGTTCTTCTGTGCCTCTACCTTTAGTGCCAGTAAAATTGTACCAAGTTGGATGCAGTTGTACTAGATAATAATGACTTGTCTGTTTATGGATACGGAAAAATGTATTTAACTGTTGGAATATTGCCGTTGTTCATTGGTAACGTTAATTTTTACTGGCAGGACATCGTGTCAATGCGTTGAAGGGAATACCATCGAACCAAAGCTCTCGGAAATGTACGTAATTGAGTACCAAAGTGTACTTAGAAACAACCCCGTCGTGTCGTCACTTTGGAAGGAAAAAAAATCGATATTGGAATTTGGTAAAGGCAGTGGCACAAGAAGCTGGGTTCCTTTTTCACAAACACATCGCGTCGTCTACAGTATCGCGATTCTAAAGTCTTTTGGAAAGACACCCAAAATTTTGGATCCGTGAATGCGGTACAGCTAATTCTTCTACATTATTTTGTTATTTGCCCTTTTGGCGTTATCTTGTGGTCTAGGGAGACCTTTTTGAGTTGAGTTGTAGAAGAGATACGACGTCTTTTCGTCGGTTTTTAGGACGACAGCGGACATGTTGATCTAAGACCCGCCACAAAATCGACAGGTAAGCCCGTTTGCCACTATTGAACCCTTAAAAACACAGAATTCCGCGTTTAAACGGCTATTTTAATTAATTTTCGTTAATTTCCGTTTGGTTCTATTTTTTTTACGACGTCCACGTTTTTAATTAGTTTTTCTGTAATTAGAGAATTTCTAAATACGAGTAGATCGCTACATTTCGTGGTAGGTAAATTATGTACAGGCGGTTTTTTTATTAAGAATTAAATGGGTTGATATTTGCCCTTCACGTAGGTCAAATTCCTGCGAGTTTTTTTAATACGGTTTTTTTTGTCAACTATTCTAGCTTGATTTGGTGCATTCCTTTGATAATGTTGGTTAAAACTGTATAGGGTGACCCAAGGTTAAATTTTATTTTGTTATTTTGCAAGCAAAACCATCATGAGTTAGTTATTGGTGTATGACCGGGAATTTGAAGTTAATGATGTTTTTTTCCCAACTAATGATGTTAATAATCAATTGCCAGGTTGTTCAAATTAATATTTTGTGTTTTGGAATATCAGCTGATAGCGCTAGAGACCGGCAACTTAAATGTTTTATATTTTTGGCTGTCAGTGAGTCTGTACCTTAGTAATTTGAGTAAATATTTTAAATTTCTGACAGTAGTAGTAATTTTCACATTTCTCTGATTCTTTTTTTTGTGTTAACTAGCTTTTAATTAATATTGGGTATGACATTGACAAGGCTGATTCTTAATTATGATATTTGGTTACAAAATTTCAGGGTGGGTGAAATATAGGACCGTTAACTACCCACGGTGGCATTTGTTCATTCTTGGGTTACGCTTACAGATACTGTATGGTTAATTTATATTCGTATATATTAAGCTACGTTTACTATATTTTGATGTATGCGTTTAGTAGTAGTAATACTGAAATTTTCTTTCTCTTTTGATGGATTGTATTTAACGTTCTAAATTTTATAACATTGTATTTTGCGGCTATAACTTTTCTTTGGTGTAATTTAAGCGATTACCTAACTATTTTGGTTTTTTTTGCCAGTGTATAATTTAATTGTTAATATTTTTGTATCTGCATTACTTATGTAAATATAGTTAGTTGATAATGAATATTTTGCTGTGCACAGTAGCGTACAACGGCTACTCTTATGTAAATTTTATCTTAATTTTTTTTTGTTTTCAAATCATGGGCTGCGATAACGCCTGTTTGTCTTTTTTTGGACCTGAAGTCACCGTTTAATTCAAAATATTTTCTTTCGGTTTCACTTTCTTGTTTTAAATGAATAATGATGAATAATAAATGGCCTTCAGCCAGTAATAGTTTTTTTTTATTATTTAAATTTAATATGTTTGAAATTATGTTTGCATTGTACCTGAATTTTACCTTGCCTTGACGCATACCTTTTGTTTATCAGGGTCTTTTTACTGGGGAACTACGAACCTCATTTTGCTGGGAGACAGCACTCTTTTTACTGGGAGACTCCGAGCACCTCTTATTACTGGGAGACTCCAGGCTGTCTTTTTACTGGGAGACACCGAATATTTTGCTGGGAGACACATCAGCCATTAACAGCCTAGGCCATTCCAGCCTTGAGCCCAGCTACCTTCATCAGGAGTGACACCCCTTTCAGGCAACTTTTTGATTACTATTAATTTTGATCAATAACCTTACATTACATATCCATTGTATAGGTATATATTTATAATAACTATTGTTACCGCCTAGAGTCGAATCGATTCGAATATTAATATTTTTCCTTTGATTTCCCCCTCAGGGTTTAAGTTTTGTATTTTAAAAAAAAGGTAAACGTCAGCGTGGTCACACGACCCACAATATCTTTTTCTTACACGTTTGTAAATATATCGTCAATGTGGTCACACCACTCACTATATCTCATTCTTAAACGTTTCTAAATATAATTGTAAATTTGTTTTTAAGGTAGTGTTTTATTTGCCTCACCAGACAACGCAGCTTCCAGTTGGTTTTCTCTTTTAATATGTTGACTTTAGGTTCGGAGTGAGTTGAGAGCGAGGTCCCAATACTATCTTGGAGGGTTTCTGTTTTTAGCTCGGCATTAAAAACAATGGCGCCCGCATTAATCCACCCCTCTCTCCGGCATTGGAGCTAGGGCATTTTTTTTGGCACGCATGCGCAAGCCTCTCGCATTCAACTCAACTCTTTACGTGAGTTGATTTTGGAACTTTTCAATCATTCTATTTTTTTTTAATTTTTTCTTTGAACTTAGAATTTTCAATTATGAAGGGTAAGTAAGTAAAAGTAAAATTCTTCTTCTGTGCGGAAAAGAGCGTGGCAATATATATATATATATATATATATATATATATATATATATATATATATATATATATATATATATATATATATATATATATATATATATATATATATATGAAATTATGTTTGCATTGTACCTGAATTTTACCTTGCCTTGACGCATACCTTTTGTTTATCAGGGTCATTTTACTGGGGACCTACGAACCTCATTTTGCTGGGAGACACACCCTATACACATCATTATGTGTATAGGGTGTACCAAATTAAGTGCGCACTATTGCTAACTCTTTTATTATTATAGATACAAAGTCGGTTAAATTAGCAAAGTAGTAGCATTTTTTCTGCTGTTTAAGATGGTGAAAGCAGAAAAGCGATTTAACATAGTGTTTCCGAATAAATGAAGAAAATACAATTTTTTTAAGAACAACAAAGTTTATATGCAATGTTGGCCTACAATTTAAAATAACCGAATTATTACCATATTTAACTTTCAGACAAGTTGGCTGTGTATTTCTGAAATCAAACACAATTTTCTCTTTATTGCTTTATTTAAGCGTAAGAAATAAAAAAAACAACCTATATTAAATGTGAGAAGACATCGCCGTTTTGTTCAATACATTTTCGGTATTCTTTAGTACACGTTTTGTGGCTTTTAAAACTGTTCTGCCATCAATGGATCCTATAATGTGTCTAATGCTATCTTGAAGTTCGGCCAGGTTCGCATATCTCCTTTTAAAGACTTCGTCCTTGACATAACCCCAAAAGTAAAAATCTAATGGGGTTATGTCAGGAGATCTTGGGGGCCAACGTATCGGACCATTTGTTGCTATCCATCTATCTTGGAAAAGCCTTTCTAACAACATTCTCACTTCGTGAAACTGATGGGGCGGAGCTCCATCTTGTTGATAATAGATTCGGTTACGTGCCTCTAAGTTGACATCATCTAAATATTCTTCCAATAATTCTGACAACATATCAACATATCTCCTTCCTGTCAAAGTGCCTTCATAAAAAATTGGCCCAATTATTTGGCTGCCGATTAGACCACACCAAACATTAACACTAAATTGTACTTGCGCATTTCTGGGATGAGAAATAAATAAATTTTCTTTAGACCAATAGTGCATGTTTTTACGATTAAACATACCCCTGTTTGAAAAATTCGCTTCGTCGCTCCAAAAAATGTTTCTTAAAAAGTTGGGATTTTGCCTACACATATCTACTAACCATCGGCAAAAAATTAGTCTTCTTTCAGTGTCGCCAGGTAATAATGTTTGCACTGGTCGATACTTATAGGGTACAAACTTATATTTTTTTAAAATTCTCCAAATTGTAAATAAACTTAAACCACTGTCCCTTGCCAAATCTCTGGTTGAATTATTTTTGTACGCTTCAAAATATCCCAATACATTTTCTTCCACTTGTTCACTAATTATAAACTGTTTTTTAGTTCTAGCTTTTTCAAAAACTCTTTCATTACTCCTAAATTTTCTATACAGCTTTAAAAAATACCTTCTGTCTGGTTGATCACGTTCAGGATACATTTGACGATATTGTTCCAGTGTTCGGACAGTATTTTTTCTGCACACAAAATACGCTTCCAACATATCGCATTTTTCTAAATGCGTGAATGCCATTTTGTAATTTGTATACTTAAAAATCTAAAACCACATTTAATACGTAAAATTACAAAAAATGCTTGCTTTTTTGACAGCAGAATAATCTACTGACGCATCGAATGCAGTTGTTATTTCAGAAATACACAGCCAACTTGTCTAAAAGTTAAATATGGTAATAATTCGGTTATTTTAAATTTTAGGCCAACATTGCATATAAACTTTGTTGTTCTGTAGACGATTTGTAAACGTTACGGTCAAAATTATACAGGGTGTTCCATTTAAAAAAATTGTATTTTCTTCATTTATTCGGAAACACTATGTTAAATCGCTTTTCTGCTTTCACCATCTTAATCAGCAGAAAAAATGCTACTACTTTGCTAATTTAACCGACTTTGTATCTATAATAATAAAAGAGTTAGCAATAGTGCGCACTTAATTTGGTACACCCTGTATATATATATATATATATATATATATATATATATATATATATATATATATATATATATATATATATATATATATATATATATATATATATATACAGGGTGCGCCAAACTCAGTGGCCTATTAGAAGTATTTAGAAAACGACAGAAGATGTTTTTCTGAAAACTTGGGTGAGGTTATAGGAACTGGTGTTCTATCGTTTAAAAATATTTTGAAAGAGGCAGTGTTGCCAGATCATTCTGAAACTCATAGCAACTTCGGAATTTTAAATGAGACACCCTGTATATTATTTTTTTCATTTTGATTCTGATTTATAATACAAATTTTTTTTGTGTATAAGATCCTATGCCTATCTCTGATAGTTTTTGAAATATTAATTCATAAGTAAATTTTTGGGGCTAAAACATGCTCCCTAAAAAATCAAATATTTTTGTGACCAAGGCACCTAGAAAGTTAAAATTTTTGCAGAAGTTTCCCAAAATATTGCTTTCTTAGAATTTTGACGAATTATTAAAGTATTTTTATACAGGGCGTCTCAAAAAAATGGTATCTTCGTAATATAAATAAATGCAAAAAACTCAACTTTTTTAAATAGAACACCCTGTATTTTATTTTTTTAACAAAAACTAGAACAAATTTCCTACCAAACTGTATACCATGTTCCTATACCTATCTTTAACCGTGTCGAACTTACAGGCATTTTAGGAAATTAATAACTAAATAAAAATGTTTTAAAACATTTTAATAGTAGACTTTGGCAGAATTTGTCCGGAAACAAATAAAAAATAAAAATGTCAAGTAAATTGGCTTTGGGGAAAGGTCTATTTTTTAAATTATCAAACAAAATGGCAAATAACTCTTATTCTAATGCAGAAATTTTGAATTTATTTTTTATACACGGAGAGTGTAATAAAATTATATCAAGAACATGTAGACGATTCAACGAACTGTATCCGAATTCACCTCCAATGACACCAAAAAAGTTTAAAAGAATGGAAAGAAATATGTTGCAGTATAATAATGTTAAAGCGCCCAGAATTCAAATTAAACCGGTAACAGGTAATGAAGAAAATGAAATTAATGTTCTGGCATATTTTCATGCATTGCCGCATGCGTCCATATACAGTGCAGAAAACGACTTAGGACTCACATATAAATCCATAGAGCGAATCTTACATAATCATAAAATGCATGATTACAAACTTATTACACTTCAGGCACTTCAACAAAATGATCCTCTAAAACGTGTAGAATTTTGTGAAATTATATTAGTCCGGACACAAGAAGACCCCGATTTTTTAAAAAAGATCATTTGGACAGTAGATGAAGCTAAGTTTTCAAGGGAAGGCATTTTTAATCGAAGAAACTCCCATTTTTGGTCTAGAGAAAATCCCCACTTCGCAAGAGAAAAAAGTTTCCAGTATCAGTTCAGTTTTAACGTTTTTTGTTTGCTAATGGATAATAAAATGGCCTTTTGTATTTACGACGATAACTTAACGGGCGCAAAATATTTAGAAATATTAAGGACCACTGTTTCGGACTTTTTAGATGATTTACCATTAAATATGCTTGAAAACTGCTGGTATCAGTTAGATGGAGCACCAGCCCATTCTACCAATGAAGTGCGCATAGAATTATTTAACATGTTTGAAGACAGATGGATTGGTGGACAAGGACCATGGAACTGGCCCCCAAGATCTCCGGATCTTACCCCATTAGATTTTTATTTGTGGGGTACAATAAAAGAAAGAGCTTATAAAACACCAGTTACCACCAAGCAGGATCTAGAGCAACGAGTAAGGGCAACTCTAGGAGCTATAGATGGAGAAGAAATACGGAGAGCTACAACAGACCATGTAACAACGTCTATTCATGATTGCTTAAGAGCAAACGGGGGACATTTCAAACAATTTAGTTATTGGTTTTATTTTTGTATTACTTTTATATTTGTTTTTTTTTTTGTACAATTTCATTCCTTACTTACCATGTAAGCATAAATAAATAACATTCTTTCATTTTAAAATTTAAGAAAATTTTGCTAATTTGTTTGATAATTTAAAAAATAGACCTTTTCCCAAAGCCAATTTACTTGACATTTTAATTTTTTATTTGTTTCCGGGCAAATTCTGCCAAAGTCTACTATTAAAATGTTTTTAAACATTGTTATTTAGTTATTAATTTTCTAAATTGCCTGTAAGTTCGAAACGGTTAAAGATAGGTATAGGAACATGGTATACAGTTTGGTAGGAAATTTGTTCTAGTTTTTGTTAAAAAAATAAAATACAGGGTGTTCTATTTAAAAACGTTGAGTTTTTTGCAGTTATTTATATTACGAAGATACAATTTTTTTGAGACGCCCTGTATAAAAATACTTTAATAATTCGTCAAAATTCTAAGAAAGCAATATTTTGGGAAACTTCCGCAAAAATTTTAACTTTCTAGGTGCCTTGGTCACAAAAATATTTGATTTTTTAGGGAGCATGTTTTAGCCCCAAAAATTTACTTATGACTTAATATTTCAAAAACTATCAGAGATAGGCATAGGATATTATACACAAAAAAAATTTATATTATAAATCAGAATCAAAATGTAAAATAATATACAGGGTGTCTCATTTAAAATTCCGAAGTTGCTATGAGTTTCAGAATGATCTGGCAACACTGCCTCTTTCAAAATATTTTTAAACGATAGAACACCAGTTCCTATAACCACACCCAAGTTTTCAGAAAAACATCTTCTGTCGTTTTCTAAATACTTCTAATAGGCCACTGAGTTTGGCGCACCCTATATATATATATATATATATATATATATATATATATATATATATATATATATATATATATATATATATATATATATATATAGGCCTCCGTATGCCACGCAGGCACCCAAGCCTCCACTATAACCAATGCGTTTTACGGTGTGTATTTTGCATATTTAGGAACGATAATAATTTATGGGCTATCTCGGCACCACTCGAGGGGTAGCAAATTCATTAAAAAAATATATACAGCTTTTCGGTATACTGTTAAATGTAACACGCTTCCGCGCAAATAATGTCTTATTTGCGTTCGATTTGTGTATGTGTATAAGGGCTACGCTCGTACTGGCCTCCGACAGTGTTGCCTCTGTTAACGCCCGCTGATTTAAGGCAAATGAACCGGTTTCATGACCTTGATCTATTTTTAGCTCTCGATTACCAAATATTTAGTAAATTTACTATATTTTTGCATGTCGGGTGTTATGCGTGTCTACGCTTGAGCATATACACGGTGTTTCGGCCTCCGGATTTAACGTTCGTATTATTTTATATTATTTCTTGTTCGGTTCAGAGGAAGCTCGTTGAATTGAGCTGGTTGGGCTGAGCGGTAGTTTAGTTTTAATTTGAAAATATCTTTATTTTAAAACTAAAATAATAGGCTCTGAAATTACAATAATTTTGAAATCATTTTTTCTACAAGCTTTTATTTAACTTCACCTGTTAGTTTGCTTGTATGTATGTATGTATGTATGTATGTATGTATGTATGTATTTTTAGGATAAATATTGCAATCAAAATTTCGACTGGTAACTAATTAAGCTAGAGCTTTGAAATTTTGCACACGTGTACAAGTCCGGTGACAATACAATATAGTATATGTAATATTGTTCTAAATCCAATATGGCGGACGCACCAAGATGGCGGATTACCTTTTTCTCTACAATCCCCTTGACATGGGTATAAAATGAAAGGGCTTGACGAGCAGAATACGATAAGCTACATGAGGTCATTCTTAACCCAACATGGCGGACGCCACAGGATGGCGGATTACCTTTTTCTTCACAACCCCCCTGATATGAGCATCAAATGAAAGGGTTTGACGAGTAGAATAAGATAAGCTGTGACGTCATTCTGAACGCAATATAGCAGACGCCACAAGATGGCGGATTACCGTTTTCTTCACAATCCCCTTGATATGGGTATCCAATGATAGGGTTTGACGAGTGGAATACAATAACAGGTAAAATGTCTTATAATAATGATGCATTATCAGAAATGCACAGAATAAGACGTAACTAAAAATTTAAAAATAAAATGTAAAACATACTTTTTAAAAACAACCTTTTATTATTTAGATGTACTAAAACGAAAAAAATAAGTATATTTTGTTCATTGTGGCATGCGTAGATCCTAATAAAAGTAGTATCAAAGTTATCACTAAAGGGCGGAATATGTGCACTCAAATTCAATGAAAATATGCGCATATATATGCATCGTTTTATTTTGAATTATGCATAATTTTGTGTCAGATATGCAAAAATATGCCGTAATTTTTATATGTCAAATGGTGAAAGAAACACACAAGGATTTTTAAAAACTTTTTATTTTGAGAATAATGAAAAAACGCTATAAAATATGGTAAAATAAAACTATGCTAAAAAACATTTTAACTTATGGTATAAAATGAATTAATAACTAAATATTTCTCAAAATTTTCCAATAAAAATTTTTGCCTTCTGTCTGTAAAAATATGCTTATATAAAGAAAAACTTCTTTCAACATCTACTGATGTAATTGGGCAGTACTGTAATTTAGGTATTAAAGTATAAGGCCAAGGCATAACTTCGTTTGATGGGTTACTATCATAAATGCTCTTCACTGCTTGTAAATATTTGAAGCCCTCATTCTTTTCTACAACGGCATTCAATTTTTTTTTAACTATGCTCCCTACATTTCCGGGAACCTCCTTACATTTCTCGCAAAAAGTATCAACAATATTTATAGATTCTCTTAAAGTTAAATTTCTATTTTCTAAGGAAGTTATTAAATTTGGTATAAATCCAAAATTGACTTTAATAAAAACCAGATCTTTAGCTACACTTACATTTTTAAACATGGTTTGGCTTTCAACTACACACTGAGAATTATTGTCCTCTAAACTTAAAACTATTTCTTTAATAGCTTCGAAATGTTCTGCATAGAATATTGCCGCCTTAATCCATGTTCCCCACCGAGTAATTACAGGTTCTGGAGGCAAACTAACTCCTGGCAATCTGTCCTTATACAACTGCACTCTTAAAGGTGCCTTCAAAAACACTTTTTTCACATTTGAAATTAACTTGTTCACTAAAGGATATCCATTTCTAATAGTCTCTGTTACTCTGTTTATTCCGTGTAAAACGCATGTTAAGTGTGTCATATGCGGGTAAAATAATTTTAAGTTTTGGCCTACTTTAACCATATACGGTGCTGCATCAGACAAAAATACTAAAAAAATTTCTACTGGGACCGCGTTTGGCAAGAAAAAACTTGAGAGAGACTGTTGAATAAATCGGGTTACGGTCACATTATTTGTTTTGTCTAATTGTTTGGAAGATATTAAATAGGGTCTACTTGGCTCATCTTCTTGAAGTGCTCCGATCATTAGATGTGCAATATATCGACCACAAGCATCTGTGCTTTCATCAACAATTATATAAAAATATTCATCGCCAAGTGAAACCTTAATTTCTTCTATTACGGTCTCGTATACTGCACTAACATTCTTTTTTCTAAGCGTAGATTCGTCTGGGATGTTCTGGTTACAATATTTTTGCAAAAATTCTCTGAATTGTGTATTTTGAAGTTTTTTCAAAGGTATGTTCGCTGCGACTAAAGCTTTGCATAAGTCTTGATGAAACACAACCCTTTCAGATTTTGATTTGTCCTCAACATTTTGAAATGCGGTTTTCACACATTGCTGAATAGGCCGAGTTTTCATTTTTTCTGACTTTGCTATATGCATTGCTGTTTTCAAGTGTTTATTAATTTAAAACTTCTTTTCACAAACGATAATTTTTGCACAAGCTTTGCAAAATACTTTATCTCCACTAAACTCAAACTCCGGAAAATTTTTAATCCACAAAGAAATTTTCAGCATTTTAGACATTTTGAAATAATATTTACACACTGACAGATCAACATTTACTGAACAACTAAACTAACCAATATTAGGGCCCATTTAGTTTTATTAGGGATACATATAATAATTGGTTCAAGTATCATGTCTGCTTAATAATAGTTGGGAATTCCTGAAACCATTATACCTGACCTACAATAAAAATATAAATACCAGATTGTTCACCATCTGGGTAAACTACCTGAACTAGTGACCTAAAATATCCTTTGGCCAAAGGATCGACCGCATGTGCTATTAATCTTTGCATAAAAGAACACGGAAAAATATGCCTAAAAACGCGTTTTTTACCGAAATATGCAGTTTGTCATAAAAATGACAAATATATGCAAAATATGCATTTATATGCATTTTGCATATATTCCGCCCTTTAGTTATCACTAAAACAGATATAATATATTATGTTATATTTACTGTCTTAAAAGCTTGTAGCGCGAATAGAAAAGAAAAAATACATTCTGAGGTATCTACTTACAATTCCTGCCAAACAAAATTAATGAACTTTTCGCGCGCGACGGGCCTTTAAGGCAATAAATTTAACATAATATAATAACTTTGTAATATCTTTGATACTACTTTTATTAGGATCCACCCATGCCACAATGAAAAACTATACTTATTTTTTTTTGTTTTAGTACATCTAAATAATAAAAGGTTGTTTTTGAAAAGAATTTTTTACAACACTTTATTTTATTATAATTTAAAAACGATGTATGCTAAAATTTGGTACATTGACATAATTTTATGGGACAAAAATACCAATTTAATAATTTTATAATAAAATTAAACTCTAATTGTTATCTCTTGTTAGTTTGGGTAAAAACCTTTTAAGCTAGAGAATTTAAATTCAGTTGCTTTAAATTGCTCAATATTTTTGGTAACGTTTTATCAATCATACTGCCGGCTTCTTCATACAACCCTCTAAAGAAGCCACTAAGATCATATTTATGCAAAATGTCAGTAATACAATAATTGTGGAGACAAAATTAAACAATTTCTATTATGAGTTTTTTTTCAGTTGATCCAGGTACACGTAAAGTTTTAAGAAAAAAATTGTACGATTATGATTTTTTGTCAGTTTAATAGCTCTTTCAGTTAAAGCAATAAACAAACTTAAAAATGTATTTTGATCATTTTGAATACGAACAACCATTTTTGGGAAAAACTTTAAAATCTTCTTTTAAAGTCCCTGTTTGATTCTTATAAAATTATAAAGGTGCCCAAAATATTGGATACCTATTGAAATAGATTATGGGATCCAATAAAATTAAATATCAAGGACGTGAATTGAAGACCATTATTATATTTTCTCTAAAACGGTGGCTTATGATAAAAAAATATACAGTGTGTCTATTTGGGAACTGTATCAACCTATATAGGAAATCTAAAATGAAATAAAATTAAAAATTTGGCAGGTAGTATAATATACTAAAGTCGCTGGGGGCCTTTCGGCTAAATTATTTTCGAGAATCTGGTGCTTCCTATTATACCGGAAAAAGATGTTAACTTGCTTATTTTAAATAGGACCGCCCGCATATTATCTTCTTTTTGGGTTGTACGTAATATTCAAAACACATTTCATGTATAATAATATCTTCATGGGCGCCCGCAGGGAGGGGCTAGGGTGGGGGCCGTGGCCCCCCTGAGATTGTGAGATTGTCATATTTCGTACTTTTTGTTGGACGAATTGCCAAACATCTATTATTTTTGTAATAAATAATATTTCTTTTTATGATATGTGTTGTATATTTTTGGGATGTTTGAACATCTTTACAATGCCGCGCACCAAAACATCAGTTAGGATTAAGAATATTATTTAAACCCAGTCCTAACTCAATGCAACCTGCACGGCAACCAAATTACTATAACTTTGCTACAGCCTGCATGTTTACTTTATGAAGAAGTTTTTAACATGTTTTTTTTTAGTGTTCCGTGCTAAAATTAGCAAAACGGAATCACATTGGTGTCCGTCCGTCGGTCTGTCACAAGCGGTTTTCTCTGAAACTATTGGATGTAAAAATTTGAAATTTAGCACAGAAATAGAGTGTGGTGGCCCAATTATAGACGTGAAATATAAAACGTTGAATTTTGACTCTGGGGCTGATTGAAGGACGAATTTAACAATACGATGTATTTTTATGCATGTTTTAAGCGATTTTTTAAACATTTTTCAGGAAAAAACGCCTAAAAATTGCTGTCCCCCACCCTCATCACCAAAAGAAACGCTCAGAAAAATCTGAAAAACTCATGAACATTGAGAATTAGGTGTAGATTGAGCCAAAATTATCGATATTAAAAAATTCTAGCGCAATCAATTGTTATAAACAATTTAATTGTTTATTTCCTTATATCTCCCGGGGGGGGGGGTCTCCGATGGCCGAGTTGGTACGGCGCCACCTTTGCAACCGAGAGGCGCGGGTTTGATTGGGTTTGATTGAATCCCGCTTCGACCATGGATATTTTATGATTGTTGTTGGAAGGTGGTAGAAGAATTCTTCCTCGACCGAAGTGGTACCACCCCACACATCCTCTTAAAGGGCTGGTGAAATCCCTACGGGTGTTTCCAGCTCTGGATGTGTGAGTCGATTCCCCAGTACACCCACGGTACATAGTACTCAGACTTCGGTCTTCGTGGGTTGTCAGAAAAAAACTGCTGAACCTTTGGTTTTAGAGAAAAAGTTTTTCGCCAAAAAATGTTTCTCACGATGTAAGGAACAACTTTTGTTTTTACACGTGTTTCAAATTTTTTAATTTGGCTCAGTCGAAACGCTCCCCCACTCAGCTCCGCGCATACGCGATGTGATAGAGCGTTGGTGCTGTCAGCGGCGGGTATCGCGGGAGATGGGCGGAGATTGGGCGGCCAAGGTTTGCTCAGGTTAAGTGGGGGGCTAATGGCACGGAACACTAATTGTGCAAGTATAGCTTGCACTTGACCGAATTTTTCTGATTTTAATTATTAGTGTATTTGTATAAATCACTACAAATAAAATCTTTAAAATTATTTTTTTCATTTTGCCCCCCCCCCTGAGAAAAAAGTCTGCGGGCGCCCATGAATATCTTATATAGGTACCATCCTATCTTGAACTTTTTTTAAATATTGACTGTTGGATACTTTGAACTCCTGTAAAATCTAAACGGCTTGACTAGAGCAAAACGGGTTTCATATCCCCATCTTAATTTTTAATACTCTATTTAAGGACGTTAACTACCTACACGTAAACCAAAAAGTGTAATACTTTTAATCAATCTGGTTATTGACGCCATTAGATAAATTATTAAAGCTTTATACACCATTTTGCTCTAAGTCAATCCGTTTAGATTTTACAGGGGTTCAATCTGAAATACGGATTTCATCCAAATTACTAAAGTGATTTTCGAAATAATTTGAAAAAAGTGAAAAGAAATTGTAAAACTTTAACACCCTGTATCTCGAAAACCAAGCGTTTGCGCATCCATCTTCATATTAACTTTTCGTCTTATTTTTTTACAAGGAATCTCCCTTAAAGCAATATCACATCTTTTTGAAACACCCTGCATGTTTTTCTAGTTTAAATAGTTTTATTTATTTATTTAAAAAAGATACTAAACTGACAAAAAACATTATTTTTTTCTAACCAAAGAAAACCTATTTAATACACGAAAAATGCGGTCTCCAAAAATACCTACTATTTATTTAGGTATATCAAAAATATTAAATAAACAGATTCTGCAGTTTTCCAAATAAAAAAATAAGCTGTTTTGTTTTTAATTTGATTCTTTATGCTTTATGTACTGGAAATGAAGCACTTTCCATGAAATATTGTTGTGAACTTTTTTTTGCCTAAAATCAGCACAGAAATCATGCCAGAAATAGCTTGGATTACTTAAGATATCCCGCGTACAAGTTCGAAATGAGTACCTATAACCCATAAAACCAAATAAACCCTCCTAAGCCTAAGATACCTATAGATCCTTAAATTCGTTAATACAAAAAACCATGTCAATAATTTCTACTAGTTTAATGTAATTTTGCAACCAAATAAGATTCGTTATAACCTAATGTCAAAATAATAAATATCGGAATGGGTGTATCTTTAATTGATATTCTCTTCGTACGTATTTGCCTCCTAGCAATGTTGCCAATTTTCCGGAGGTATAATATGCAATTCCTATTTGGAGACCAGATCGTACAGCAGATTGTCCTAGTGTTTATATGTATAAGATCGTAGCGCCACGTGGTGGAATTATGGTGAACTACATTGTGTAACTGTGCGTGTGTACACTACCAAAACGTCTCCAGACTAAAATTGGTACAATGCATATTTATGACCCTACGAACCGTTTGCGACCAATATACATGGGGATACGCTTTGGCCTCCGATTTTTCGCATTCGCCTCCGATTTTTGAGGCGTATGCGTCCAAAGCGTATATATTTTGGAGGCGTGTAAGACAAAATGCATGTATATATATATATATATATATATATATATATATATATATATATACCGGGTGTCAACGAGATCACTTTCCGGCTGTCATTTGTTTAGTTTTTAATCGAACAAGATGAAACTTGGCAGGAGTCATAGGCTAATAAAAAGTCATTTTTCGAGGTACTTGTTAAATTTCGACGACTTCCGGTTTAGCTGGAAGTGACCCCAACTATGAATTTTCAAATGAGACACCCTGTAGATTTATTGATTTTTGGAATCTAGAGATCATTTTACGTACAACTGTATTATAATTATTACTTTTTGTGTCAATTTACCATTTTTAAAACAAATTTTTTGTTTTAATCTAGAGTGCCATGTCCCATCTTAAATCGTTCTAATAGACGTTTACATCTGCACAAAAATACCTGCACAATTTTATCACCTTTCATTTGTCTTACCAGAGCGTTCAAAGTTGACTAAATCAGTTTTTTGATAATAACTTAAAAAAATTAAATACCACTATAACACTTTCATAGTATAATTAGATGTAGTTTTTTATTACGAATCCAACGGTGCATCACAATATCAAAATTCTCTTGGATTTTCTAAAGAAAACTGCATTTTATTGCCACAGCCATTTGTTATGGTTTGATCAAACATGTAACTGCACAACGATCAAATATTCAGTTAGCCATGACAAACAATTAAATTATAGCTGTTTAAAAAATAACGGAATGAAGCCCAATCAAAATATTGTTAAGTTTGCCATGGAAAACAATTGAATTCAGGATAAATGATAGAATTTTACAAATTTGTAAACAATTATTTTTTCTGGTCTTTAATAATATGTTTCTGGTTTGTGACGAATTGTTTACAGCCACCCATTATTACTATTATTCAGTTTTGTCATGGCTAAGTGGATATATCTGATCGTCGTGCAGTTGCATGTTTGATCAAACCACATAAAATGGCTATTGTAATAAAATGTAGTTTTCTTTAGAAAATCGAAGAGAATTTTGATGTTGTGATGCACCGTTGGATTCGTAATAAAAAACTACATCTAATTATACTATGAAAGTGTTATAGTTGTATTTAATTTTTTTAAGTTATTATCAAAAAAGCGATTTAGGCAACTTTGAACGCTCTGGCAAAATAAATGAAAGGTGATAAAATTGTGTAGGTATTTTTGTGCAGATGTAAACGTCTATTAGAACGATTTAAGGTGGGTCATGGCACTCTAGATTAAACCAAAAAATTTGTTCTAAATATGGTAAATTGACACAAAAAGTAATAAAAATAATACAGTTGTACATAAAATGATCTCTAGATTTCAAAAATCAAGACATATACAAGGTGTCTCATTTGAAAATCTAAAGTTGTTGTCACTTCCGGCTAAACCGGAAGTCGTCGAAATTTGACAAGTACCTCGAAAAGTGACTTTTTAGTAGCCTATGACTCCTGCCAAGTTTCATCTTGTTCGATTAAATACTAAAGAAATGACAGCTGAAAAGTGATCTCGTTGACACCCGGTATATATATATATATATATATATATATATATATATATATATATATATATATATATATATATATATATATATATACTCGATTTCTTGATTTTTGGGGTAACAGCCAGGAAGGTTTGGGCTTAAATAAGTAAACTCTTATTTACTACAAGCCGAGCGCTTTCGGAAAATTTTATGGTAATTATTGATATTACTGTAAACAGCGAATTTTTTCATGAAATTTTGCACAGACCCTAATTTTGGGTCGTAGAACACGAATCCGAAGTCAGCTTTTGGCGGTCTCGTATGGTTTTTCCAAAAAAAAATTGTTTTTGGAAAACTTTTAGGTTAACTTTTAGGTTACCTTTTTGTTATAGATTCCTTTAAGTTTCGACACTTTCACTTCAACATATCTGTAAACTTATAATTTTTATTAGTTTTCGTCACACAAAACACCACATTTAGGCAAAAATAGCTAAGAAAATTGCTGTTTTCTATAGAAAATTCCATTTTATCGTCATTATTTTGCCAGCTGTCAATTTTCCGGCGTTGCCACGTTTACAAAACATTTTTCTCGCAAATTTTAACAATTTCCGGCCATAAATAAATCCAAAAAAAGAGATGGCAATATGAGAGTAAAATAAGACAGATAGCATTTTATTTTCCCTAAAAGGGCAAAAAGATGACCCCAACCAACACCCTGGGGCACCGATCCCTCTTCGCCTGCGAGGAAAGAGACTGGTCAGGGCCCCTAACCAGGTGCTAACCCTGCTCCGACCTTAGGGTGCCCTCCGATCCACCGTTATACCACCGTTATATCGAAAATATTAGATCTGTCACCTAATTCACCGACTTAGAAAAGTTTTTGATACGAACGGTGGATCGGAGGGCACCCTAAGGTCGGAACAGGGTTAGCACCTGGTTAGGGGCCCTGACCAGTCTCTTTCCTCGCAGGCGAAGAGGGATCGGTGCCCCAGGGTGTTGGTTGGGGTCATCTTTTTGCCCTTTTGGTTAAATTTGGTTCATTTTCGCATTTTCCCGCCAACTTTTTATTATTCCTAATTTACAACTTTGTCTTGAAAAATAAGTAAACCTGGCAACGCCGGACATTTGACAGCTGGGAACGTAATGGCGTCTACTACCAAATACAATGGAATTTTATATAGGAAAAAGCAATTTTCTTAGCTATTTTTGGCTAAATGTGGTGCTTTGTGTGACGAAATAAAATAAAAATTATAAGTTTACAGATATGTTTAAGTGAAAGTGTCGAAACTTAAAGGAATCTATAAAAAAAGGTAACCTAAAAGTTAAAAAAATTTTTTGCGGAAAAACCATTCGAGACCGCCAAAAACTGACTTCGGATTCGTGTTCTACGACCCAAAATTAGGGTCTGTGCAAAATTTCATGAAAAAATTCGCTGTTTACAGTAATATCAATAATTACCAATTTTATTCCTTTTTCAAGGCTACAATATAGAGTATAGAGCAATTTTATAAATTATTTAATTAAAAAACTAATTTAAAAATAATTACCTGGGTGCAAAGTGAGTTTAAAAATTGATAATAACATCTCTTTGTATTAGTACTAATCCTACTTAGTAATATATAGTTATAAATATTAAAAAATCATCTTAACATCTTGATGATTGACAATGACATTTAAATATTGTTATACATGGTGGTTTATAAAACTTAAATATGGGTATTTTAATTATTGTTATAATTAGTGCTAGGTAGACAAATTTTTCTTTACCTTATATATTTTAAACTAATTTTTGTTGTAAAAATGCATTTTAATTTTATTAATAAATTTTGACTGCATATATAAAAAAATTACATTGTTTTACCCTAAATTTGTTACACTTTGATTGTTATTATTTTCTTTATCCATTGTAATAACATTGGAGTAAATTATACTAAGTTCAGCAATATCTTTGTTTTTGTTTAATGTATTTTTATTTTTATAAATTTCTGTCATTTCTAACAAAGTCTTTTGTTTTTGTTTGGTTCACAATGTAATATTTTTACAGAGTCAAAATCTGGTATGTGTCCTATGTCTATGTTATGTTCCGCTAATGCACAAGAACGTTTGTTTAGTCTGCAGTCACTTTTATGCAATGTAATACTATCTTTAAGTACCCTAGAACTTTGGCCTATATAGTTTTTATTACATTCTGAGCGAGGAATATTATATACTACTCCTGATTTTTTTAAAACTTCATCTTTATCTTTTAATTTTGTAAAAAGATTACCTACCTACTTTTTTAACAAATTTTTGTGTTATTTTTATATATGGTTCATCTTTGACAACTTTTATGATTTTATTTGTTACTGAATGTATTGCTGGTAAAGAGAAATAATAACTTGGTTGATTAATGGTTAAAAAAGCACTGATATCTGGTGTGTATACCTGGATATCATTGGTAAGATTATTATTTAATGTTCTTGTGTTAAAAATTAGCTTTTTTAGTAGCCTTTCTGGATAAGAGTTATCCAAAAATATGTTATAAAGCTTATCTAAATTTTTTTGTTTTAATGTAGGATGACAAATTTTTATTATTCTTGATTTCATTCCTAGAACAAGATTTATTTTCATTTTTTCACTGTGATATGAGTTATAGTTTATATACCTTCCTGAATTGGTAGGTTTAATGTACCAATCAAGAATAATTTTATTTTCTTCAGTTCTAATGAGTTTGGTGTCTAAGAAAGGTACACTTAGCTCATTTTCTTCTTCAATTGTGAATTGAATATGTGTGTTATAACTGTTGAAGATTTGTAGTATCTCATTCTTTTTTTCTTTTGGAATAGATAAAATTAGGTCATCTACATATTTTTTAATAAATGGTATATTAAATGATAGTTTTGGAGTACAATCATCAAGAAGGTCATCCATGATATATTGTGCTAATATAGGAGAGATAGTAGCTCCCATAGGTGTGCCTAAAATTTGTTTGTAATATGTATTATTAAATTTGAAATATGTAGTGTCAAAAATGAACTTTACTATTTCTAAAAATTTATTTTTAGTCATTGATGTGTATGTTTGGATTTGTATCCATCTTTTATTAATACTATTAATAATTAGTTCTTGAGGTATGTTAGTAAAAAGTGATACTACATCAAGGCTAACTATGACATATTCATTAGGAAGTTGTTTGTTTTGAATAAATTCAGCAACATCAAAGGAGTCTTGTATATAGTATTCATTGTTTTTTTCATAAGCTTGTGATAATATTGAAGTTATAAATTTTGCTAATTTACTATTAGGTGCATCTATAGATGAAATAATAGGTCTTAGTGATAGTGTAGGTTTATGGATCTTAGGTAGGCCATAGAACTTTGGTGATTTTTGATTATAAATAGTAAGTGTTTTTGAAATTTCTTCATCAATAACATTACTTTTTTTTAAATCTGAAACAATTTTATTTGCTTTTTGTTGATAAGTTGATGTGGGGTCTGATCTCAAGTGTATATAATAGTTAGTGTTTAAAAGAAGTTCATTTGATTTATCAATATAGTCTTGTTTGAGCATTATGACCGTCACATTTCCCTTAACTGCTCTAGTAATAATTAATTCAGAGTGTTCTTTTAAGAATTTTTTAGTACTATTGAACAAATAATTCAAATAATTACTGTTAATGGGATTATTGTAAAAATTAGTCAAGATATTTTTGCCTTGATCAAAACAAAAAGAATATATATAGAGCAAAAATTACAAATATCTTGACTAATTTTTACAATAATCCCATTAACAGTAATTATTTGAATTATTTGTTCAATAGTACTAAAAAATTCTTAAAAGAACACTCTGAATTAATTATTACTAGAGCAGATAAGGGAAATGTGACGGTCATAATGCTCAAACAAGACTATATTGATAAATCAAATGAACTTCTTTTAAACACTAACTATTATATACACTTGAGATCAGACCCCACATCAACTTATCAACAAAAAGCAAATAAAATTGTTTCAGATTAAAAAAAAAGTAATGTTATTGATGAAGAAATTTCAAAAACACTTACTATTTATAATCAAAAATCACCAAAGTTCTATGGCCTACCTAAGATCCATAAACCTACACTATCACTAAGACCTATTATTTCATCTATAGATGCACCTAATAGTAAATTAGCAAAATTTATAACTTCAATATTATCACAAGCTTATGAAAAAAACAATGAATACTATATACAAGACTCCTTTGATTTTGCTGAATTTATTCAAAACAAACAACTTCCTAATGAATATGTCATAGTTAGCCTTGATGTAGTATCACTTTTTACTAACATACCTCAAGAACTAATTATTAATAGTATTAATAAAAGATGGATACAAATCCAAACATACACATCAATGACTAAAAATAAATTTTTAGAAATA